>OY978529.1:8372500-8735000 GCA_963854835.1 Megamerina dolium
ATACAGTGGCTCACAGCTTATTTCGTACAGTGTATATATTTTTATGTAAATGGCTGTAACATCGAAACTAAAAAACTTATCGATAAGTTTTGAATGTAGATGTCTGTGTATGTGTTTAGTAAACCTAATAAGAAAACGGGGAACCCCAAAAATTGTTCTTTTTGTCATGCAAGAGAGAAAAACTATTGATCAGCTGATTTTCAGCTCACATCTTATTTCGTACACAAACTTCAATGTAAGTAAGTTTCATTCTGCCGCGCAGTTACAAAGTTTTTTTGAATTGTATGAGTTTTTGGACCTTTTTAACTATTATAACAATTTTTATTATTATTATTTTAAATAGTTAAAGTGCTGTAAATTAAAGATTTAGCGTTATGGGTCGTCGTACAACGATGGAACAGCGTAAACTGGTAATTAACCATTTTAGGAAAGGTCAGAGTGTGCGAAAAATTGCTGAAATGACAAATTTAAGTGCCTCAACTGTCCAATACATCATTCAACGCTTCGTTCGCGAAAATCGGTTGGAGAACAAGGGCAGAGAAGCACCTAATAAGATTTTCAACGCTTCAGACGAGCGTTATATTGTACGAAAAATTAAGAAAAATCCAAAGTTATCCACTCCGAAGTTGGCTGCAGAGGTTCAGCGTGAAATAGGAAAATCATCCAGTGCTGAAACTGTCCGACGTGTGCTGCGCAATCATGACTTGAACGGTCGAGTAGCCCGAAAGAAACCATTCATTTCGAAAATGAATATACAACGCCGACTTGACTTCGCCAAAGAGCATATTATTAATACTCCTGCGTTCTGGAATACCGTTATTTTCGCGGATGAGTCTAAGTTTAATATTTTTGGCTCGGACGGAATGTCATATGTTTGGCGTAAAGCTAATACCGAGCTAAACAAGGAGAACCTTAAGCCCACAGTGAAGCATGGTGGCGGTAGCGTGATGGTTTGGGCCTGTATGTCAGCAGCCGGAGTAGGTGAATTGGTTTTTATTGAGGGAACAATGGACAAAATGAAGTACCTCGAGATTCTGAAAAACAATTTGCTTCAAAGTGCAGACAAACTGGATTTGCGGGAAGAATTTCGGTACTACCAAGATAATGACCCAAAACATAAATCTGGGATTGTGCAATCTTGGCTTATTTGGAACTGCCCACACTTGATGTCTCCACCACCACAGTCACCTGACATGAATGTGATTGAAAATCTTTGGTCTATTTTGGACAATAAAATAAGAACACACAAGATTTCTAATAAGCAAGACCTAAAGAAGGTACTGATGGAGGAATGGAAAAAAATCACACCAGACATCACTCAAAAATTGGTGGATTCAATGCCAAATAGACTCCAGGCTGTCATTAACGCTAAGGGATGTCAACTAAATATTAAAATCAACTTACTTTGTTTTTAGTTTGAACTTAAAGAGACTGTACGAAATAAGCTGTGACATGAATTTTCCTATTTTTTTCTTATTTTATTTTTTTATAGTGTCAAACACTAAAATTTTGAAAAAGTAAATTTTGGAAAATAAAAAACAAACCTTCCTTTCAAAAATGGCATTTATATTTTGTTCAAATTTTTGCTATATTAGGAATTACGACTGCAGCAATTTTTAAACTGTCACTGTACGAAATAAGCTGGGAGCCACTGTATATATATATATATATATATATATATATATATATATATATACATATATATATACACATATATATTTCTCTCTTTTCACTGCAGGAGCATTATCAATAGCGACAATTGCAGTAACAGCAGCCATAACAGCAACAATAATTTTGTGTATATCTGTTGTGCCAACGGATGTATTTATGTATTTAAAGAAAGATTTCACATATGCACACGGTTTAACGAAGCGTATCTACTATATACACGGAATTGTTTATGCGTGCCATTGTAGTGGTTACTGTATCCAGAGTTGTAGTAAGTGTTAGGCGTTTGTCTCAGAAACGATCGGTAAGGTGGCGCCAAAACTTGGAAAAAATGCTATAAACGTTTTTTGTAAAAAAAAAAACAGCATTCCATTTAGCGGTAACAATTAGGTGCATGTGTCAATGCACTGGATGTAATGGAGATATCTGGTAAGTAGGTTCTGGAAAAATATTAGGTACAATATATTAGTGTGGGTTAGTTATACATACGAGTATGACCCCTCTAGGGGCAACTCCCGGGCAGCTGTGGGGTACCATTTATCCTCACCATTTTTTGGTTAGATAGTATTTGGATAGTATTTACATACTATCATACAATTCGTGTTATACGAGGAAAACGCAGCGCGCAATATGTTGATCGCGTTTTAGTAGGATTATGTTTACTTAAATTTCCATTTCTTTTTCAAAATTTTCAGATATATGTACATACCTACTATTGCTTTCTGCTGATCGTATAGATAGATTGCACACCCACATTTATGTAGCGAATACATTAACGGATAGGAGAATTAATACAATATTTTCATATCTATAATGGAATGCAATAGAGAAGCACAATACATTTAAAATACAAATTTGCTTCATTCACTGCAGCGAATTCATTATATGATGGTGATGAGTGTTACAAGAGCAAAACAGTAATCTAAAATAATGCGCCTATACCTCGCTTTATACGGAAAATTACAATAATTTTTATATAGAAAACCGTGCATAATAAAAACGACCATAAAAAAGCATATTTGGTCATTTATTGAACACCAAATATGAGTAACACATTTAATAAAATATAAAAATGTGACTTTAATCATGGAAAACATAAAAACTTCCAAATTTCAAACTTAATTGCCATCACTATCACTTTGAAAGATCATTCTTCTTTTACGAAATTGTATAACATCACTTTCATCACTGGATAATATTATGTCATTAGATTCTTTTTCTATAGTTGGTGTAGTGACTTTAGGAGCAGTTCGATGAGACTTCCTAGAACAAAAGTCTGAAATAAGCAATTGTGTTTTATTTCTAGTCATATCTGTATAGACTTCCTTATATAATGTTTATTAATATATCGATGAAATTTGAGAGCTTGTTCAATATTCGGATCATATTCTTGAAAATAGTTACCTAATTTTCTCCCCATCGCAAGTCCCTTTCGAACAACTTTTGCTGTGAATGCACTGGGTTCGTATTCATTAATCAGCTTTAACAACATTTTCGTTTCCACTAAATTTTTTGACCATTTAAATTAAGTCATCTTCATATAATTCCTGGTCTATCATTATTTCAGTAAGATCTACTTTACCTTCAACTATTCTCTATCAAGCAATTGGTCACTGTCCACAGTAAAAAAAAAATTTTTTAACTGTAATACAAATCTTCAAAGAGACAGATAAAGCCAATTGAGTTGACCAATACATTGCACATTCTTAAAAGCAAGACAAACTGTAAAGAGAACATATCATTTCTAAGTGACAGCTTATAGATACGAGTCAGAGCAGATTTAAAACATTTTGAATTTTAAAACAATTATTTTCAACTTAAGTCCATTTTTTCCACTAATGATTGGAATTTAAAATTCAGTAATACAGCACTTCAAACAGAATGATTTAAATCTATCCCTATTGACTGGGACAGTCGATTTTCACAAGCTTCTTTTGAGGCGAATTTTTCACCAGCAAAATCATTCGCCATAGACAGGAACAGGTAGTAATTACTTGGTGCCAGGTCCGGACATAAGGTGGATGCATAAGAACATCCCAACCCAGCTCCCGGAGCTTCTGGCGAGTCACTATCAATGTGTGTGGCCTGGCGTTGTCCTGATGGAACACAATTCCTCTCCTATTGGCCAAAGCTGGCCGCTTCTGGGCGATTGCTTCCTTCAGACGGTCCAATTGTTGACAGTACAGGTTCGAATTAAGAGTTAGGCCGTAGGGCAGCAGCTCATAGTAGATGATTCCCTGCCAATCCCAGCAAACACATAGCAAAACCTTCCTGACTGTCAATCCTGGCTTGGCCACCGTTTGCGCCGGCTCACCGTGATTCGACCACGACCGTTTTCGCTTGACGTTGTCGTAAGTGACCCACTTTTCATCACCAGTAACCATCCGCTTCAGAAATGGATCGATTTTGTTGCGATTCAGCAGCGATTCGCAGATGGAAAATCGGTCCATGAGGTTTTTTTTGCGTTAACTCGTGTGGCACCCATATATCGAGCTACATTTTGTATTCAGCCCCTTATTTAAATGGTTCCGAACGGTTTTTTTATGCAATGTTAAGCTCCTGGGCAACAGAAACGGTGCTTACATGACCGTCAGACTCGACGATATCCATTATTTTATCGATATTTTCAACAATTGGCCTTCCAGAGCGTGCTGCACGTGATTGCACGTGATTGGCTGTTACAGAGTCAGGACTATAAACACTATTCACATTTTCAGCCGTCTGGCTTGCGTTTTCGCCTTTATGGAAGAAAAACTGTAAAATATGGCCTTTTTTCTCTTTATTGGTGTCCATCATTGACGCGTGATGGATTTCTTTTTACTACACCTGATACATATATGCAGCATTTGACTAATAAATATTCTTCTCTACGATCAAACGGAATCATAGTTTAAATGTATAAAACTTCATACAAAATATAAATTGTTCTTTTTTTCCATTTTTTAAATGTAAATCAAATAGCCGTAAAACTTGGGAAACATTATCTAATAATCTGAATATGCTGTTATGAAATCTCTGTTGGAAAATTCATTAGAATAAGCAAACGCGATCTCTGTTTTTGGCTGTCACTGTTGATCTATGAATATAGTTACACAATTCGATAATTGAACTTACCCAATCATTGAAACCCAATTTAGCAAGCTCCTGCTTGGATGTTTGAGAGTCGGCTTTCAAATGTAAATTATCGGCACCTAAATGTACAAATGGCAAAAATAATTAACAATAATTGGATACTTATATTTACAGCTCAACCTAAACAAGTCCGAAGTGCGCAAACTTTCTGCCTTATATTCTGTCGTAATGGTATTTTGGCAAGGTAAAGTGTTTAATTGTCTGAATCTGGTGAGTCTGGTGCAATCCTTGCTGAACTCATCGAAAGTCAAATTGCTGGTTATCTTGTATGTAGCTTGTTCTGTTTGCTATGTGCTGGCAACTTTAATTTTCATGAAGACGCTTCTTGTGTCGACCAGCCAACCCCATCGTCCTGGTACCCGCTGTTGAATAAAGTGCGTGGTGAAAACTTCCTCAGTTTGAAGATGTGAGTTGAGACCCGTCAAATAGAATTTCTCTCCCAAAAGAAAAATTTAAACATGCCGCGAAAGCGGCATGACCCCCGCAAACGTAATACACATCACGATTTACGGATATACTGAATGTGCGACCCCTCTGTAAGGAAGGTACCTATATCCATATGGTCGATGTCCTCGGCAAGTATAGGGCTGACATCACCGCTCTGGAGGGAATGTAATAGACGATAGACGGGTGATCTAAACGAAAGGCATGAACTAGGATGTGATTTGTTGATTTGAAACTGCGACGTCTAATCTCCCAATTCACACCTGTAAACGAACGGCTGGTAAAAATCATCATTAAGGCTAACTTTTTTGACGTCAGCCTAATAAGTGCCCAAGCTCCGACGTGTGAGAAGGACGAAGCGACCAAAAAGACAATCTTTCAAAGATATCACAATCGTACTTTGAGACTAATGACAGGGTGGGCAAGGTACATTTGGTCGAATTGTCGGAAAATTCAGCTTCCACTAGTACACCACTGATAACGGACTGAGGCTTGATCGACTTTGCCACATCACGAAAAATGATAATTAGTAACACCACGACGACGCATGCCTCCACTGTGATGTATGTGAAAGGTGCTTTTGGCATTTAATCGGTTACAGCCGTCCTCTGAGGAATTAGCGCTTTAACCAGAAGTGTCGCGAAGCTACCGCAAGGAATGATACCACTTGCAGATTAAATCTGCGTGCAGGTGCTACGCGCTACGCTACAAGTTGGAGGAGCTAGATACAGGAGTAAAACTGAAAAATTATTTGCGAAGGTCAGGCACTGACTGGCAATTTAAATCCCAAAGCCTCTTCATGATGTCATGAAAATAGGAATTTGGTCACAGATGTCCAGAGTGAAGGGAGTCTATGAATGGCGAAACTATGAAAAGTCTTCTAGTTCAGAAAATTGTCCGAATATCCCAATTACAAATGATGGTGTTGGCGTTTCACGGCATGCTCGGCAATTGGAGGCGCAGTGTTCTCTAGCCCGTACACAAGAAAGAAGACCGACTGTAGATATGAGTGAGTAATGAGAGAAAGATTGAAGCCTATGCTCAATAACCTGTTTGGACCTTATCAGTGTGGCTTTAGACCAGATAAATCCACCATCGATCAGATTGACCAAATCGTCGAGACGGCCAAGAAAAATAGCTCCAGACACACCACCATTGTTTTTATTATAAGACCGACAGTCCGACGACAGTAAAACGTTTTACATCAGCAGTGTTAGGCGAAAAAAATTAAACCATATTACTATTTATACATTTTTAATTTTTCGATTGTTAATAACACTGCTCTACAATTTTTTTCTTTAAAAGGAAACTTGCCTTCATTCATTTCTCCAAAGAAGCTTTATTGAGATATTCGTGAAAAACGTGATTTTTTGCCTTTTTTTATTTAATGGAAAAATCTCGAAAACGATTTAACCATATAATATAATTTGCACACCAGTCGAAAGCTGTGGTCTTCTTCGTTCTTCGTTTAAACCTTTATTTTAATTAATTAATAAAATTAATCAAAATTCTGAATATTCACTTTGCTTAATCCAAAAAATATATCATTTTTTGTTTTTTTTTTAGTTCCATTTCGAAATAAGTATTTATATATATTTTTTATATTCAAAACTATGGCAAACTAGAAGTCTTTGTTTGGGAAAAAATATTACAAATATTCTGAATATTTTATTCTGATAACCAAAACCATCATTATTCGAATTATTTTGTTATTTGATTAGGCAAAATTTTCAACTAAACGATTAATCGTACAGCCCTAATATATTAAATATATTTATAAAAAATGTTTCCCGAATACGAAAATAAAACTCAAACGTAATTTTTATTCCTGAAAAAAAAATTTCATCGGGCAAATATTGGGTGATCCAAGTAGACATACTTTTTTCAATAGCCTTTTGTAATGTTTAGTCATTTTTGTTTAGTATTGTTTGGCATTTCATCATGGAAAGACTTACTCCTGAACAACGTTTACAAATCGTTCAACTTTATTACGAAAATTCACGTTCTGTGAGGAATGTGTTCCGTGCACTTCGCTAAACTTATGGTCAACATAATTGGCCTACTGAGCGTACTATTCGCAACACCATTACCCATCTTGCGACCCAGCATTCATTATTGGATAATATTCGACCGAATAGACCACGTCCAGTACGCAGTGAAGAAAATATAGCGGCCGTAGCTGAGAGTGTACACGAAGACCGTGGAGAGTCGATTCGGCGCCGTTCGCAGCAACTCGATCTGACGTATGGAACGACTTGGCGCATTTTACGTCGAGATCTTAAATTGAAAGCATACAAAATACAGCTTGTGCAAGAACTGAAGCCGCCCGACCTTCCCAAGCTACATCGCTTCGCTCTTGTTCCAAGAAGATCCGACATCTTCCGATCCAAGAGCCAAATTTTGTTCAGCGATGAGGCCCATTTCTGGCTCAATGGGTATGTAAACAAGCAAAATTGCCGCATTTGGGACGAAGAGCAACCTGAAGAGATTCAACAGCTGCCACTTCATCCAGAAAAAACAACGGTTTGGTGTGGTTTGTGGGCCGGTGGAATCATCGGTCCATATTTCTTCAAAAATGATGCCGGTGAGAACGTAACCGTCAATGGCGACCGTTATCGTGCCATGATATCCGACTATTTGATGCCTGAAATTGAAGCTCGTGATCTCGGCGACATTTGGTTTCAACAAGACGGCGTCACTTCCCACACATCGCATCAATCAATGGATTTATTGAGAGAACACTTCCGTGAGCAGATAATTTCACGTTTTGGGCTGGTCGATTGGCCACCAAGATCGTGTGATATCACACCGTTAGATTTTTTCCTGTGGGGATATGTAAAGTCTAAAGTTTATGCGGACAAACCCGCTTCGATTCAGGCCTTGGAGCAAAACATCACGCATGTCATTCCCCAGTTACCAGTCGAAATGCTCGAACGAGTCATCGAAAATTGGACTCAACGGATGGACCATCTGTAGGGGACCTCGAAATGGATCACGCTTTACTATCGCTGATGGGAAAAATTCAAATCACAAATTAATCATGAAATTTCGATTCTTAAACATTGATTATAACGTGATAGTTCCTGGTGAAAAGGGATTAAGATTTCGTTTCCAATTTTCTAGATATATATTTCTAATTTATGTAACTTTCAGTTTACGCTGTGTGGTTTTGTTTAAGTTGAGCTGTTATGCGCATACTTACCGTCATTTAACACTTGTTGTAAGAATATCCCTAATTCTATTGTTTCGGTAACTAAAGCACGACATACAGCTTTATAGTGATCCTCAGGTACAATGGGTTTCACATGATTTCTGCAACACTGTAAAGAAATTAGGAAATTTAAAGAAATACAGATTACAGGTATCCCAACCGACCAAAAATTTGCTTTTAGGGACTATCGTAAAAGAAGAACCATTCTCGAGTTTTGTCGGTAATGTAACATACTTTTGAGTGAATGTTCCCCGAACTATCGCATATTACTCGTTTTATCATTTACGATATTGTAAATGCACTTTTGGTCGCATGGGCTTTTTTATTTTCAATTGATATGAAATAAATTCATTTGTAAAGTGAATTTATGTCGCGCGGCAATAGCTCTTTTTTATTTCAGTTTAACCAATTCATTATTAAAAGACTGATGCTTTTAGCAATAATATTTATTTAATTTTCAACAAATATAATAAAAATATAAATACTGTTCTTATCTTTAATATTAAATATCGTTAAATATTAGATATTCTATTTTTCTTACGATAATCGCATCAGTAAGCAGCGAAAACCGCTTAAACTATATAAAATTATAGGCTCGTAAAACAAATGTTATGTTATGTGGCCATAACAACCGAGTCCGAACATATAATGCGGCGCCAGTCTTCTCTGTTCTTCGCTTGCTGGCGCCAATTGGATATTCCAAGCGCCGCCAGGTTACCCAACACTTGGTCCTTCCAACGGAGGTTTGGTCTTCCTCTTCTTCTGCGTCCTCCAGCGGGTGCCGAATTAAAAACCCTCTTCGCTGGAGCGTTCTCTTCCATTCACACGACATAACCCAGCCAACGCAGCCGCTGGATTTTGATTCACATAACTATGTCAATGTCAGCGTACAGTTCATACAGCTCATCGTTGTCAACGCATCAACGCAAATAGGTCCGCCATCAACGCAAATAGGTCCGAAGGTTCTGCGCAGAACTTTTCTCTCGAAAACTCCAAGCATCCTCTCGTCCGTGGTGTAAATTGTCCAGGCTTCTGCGCCATATGTTAGGACAGGAATAATGAGGGACTTGTAGAGTGTGATTTTCGATCTTAAAGAGAGGGCTCAACTACTCAATTACTTACTCCAATCCAAAGTAACACCTGTTAGCAAGAGTTATCCTACGCATGATCTCCAGGCTGACGTCATTACAGTTGTTGATGGTGGGTCTAAGATAGACGAAGCCCTTCACCACCTTGAAAGTATAATTTTCAACAGTGACGTGTTTTCCAAGACGCCGCGACTCTTTGTTTGTAGACACTAGGTACTTCGTCTTGCCCTCGTTCACTGTAAGACCCATGCGACATGACTCTCGTTCTAATTCAGAGAATGTTGCACTTATTATGTCAATATCGTCGGCAAACGCTAGCAGCATGATACTTTTGTTGAAAATAGTGCCATTATGTGGTAGATCAGCAGCTCGTGTTATTTTCTCCATTATAAGATTGAAGAAGTCACACGTTAACGAAAAACCCTATCAGAAACCTCGTTCGGTATTGAACGGTGGGGAGAGGTCCTTCTCAATTTTCACTGTACAACGGGAGTTACGGGAGTGGGTGCCGTAGCTCAGAGGTCAGTGTGTTCGCCTTCTGATCTGTAGGTCGTGGTTCAATCCCCGGCTGATGCATAACAAATTTAATATCGATAAGATTTTTCTTTCGAATGGTACCCACCTGTCGGCAAGCAATTGGCAATTCTTCCGACAGTAACAACTTGCCATGAAAAAGCTTCTAAAAGAATTCTGTGACAAAGCTCAGAAAAAGTGATGTCACAAGTGTTCTGCCGTTCGGAACCGGCTAAAATAAGTAGGTCCCTTCTAATACTGTCCAAATTTAAGACGCACAACAGTAATGGAAGAGAAGCTCGGCCAATGAGCCCTTTGGGGCTTTAAGTGCCACATAATTATTTATTTTTAACGGGAGTTACATAGGTCATACTGCAAAGCCAAATGAGAGATTTGAAGTTGTGTAATTTGACAACGTCAATTGCAAAAATTAAACCGATTATGTACTTTTAACAAATGGGTTTGTATAACAAAACGCTTACTTATTAAATTTTATAACAACATTTCTTGAGAATTGAAGGAATAATATTGCGAAGTAAAATATTTTAGACTTATAGCCTTATCCTGCATTAAAATCACATTCAATTATTAGAACAACATTAAAGATTCCGTTAGTACAATATGTGCTGATGGCCAATATTTCGCTTAACTTAAACGAGAAAAATAAAAATAAAATTATTTCATTGATTAGTTTATAACCAGTTTAACAGTTACAGTTCAACATTTTACAGGAGATAGTCGGAGGACTAGAAGAAAATTAAAAATAATGGGAAAAATCTCGCATTCTCTCGGCCCCTGAGGAATGAGTGGTATGATCAGGAGTGTCGCGACGCTACCGCAGAGAAAGACGCCGTCTACAGAAAAACCCTGCGTACAGACGCAACGCGTGCTGTTAAGGAGCGGTACAGAGAGAAAAGGAGTGTAGAAATACGTCTTTTCAGGCGCAAGAAGAGGGAGCTGGAAAGACGCGAGTGTAAGGAGATAGAGTTGTGTACCGACAAGAATGAGACTCGAAAATTCTTCGGAAAGATCAAGCGCCTGAGTGACGGATTAAATCCCGGAACCTCTTCTTGTCGTGATGAAAATGGGAATCTGGTCACAAATGTCCAGAGTGTACTGAGCCTATGGAGGGAACACTTCCCCAGGTTACTGAATGGCAATGCTACGAACAATTCCGCCAGTGGCGGAGATTGCCCGATAACCCCAATTGCAGATGAAGGTGTTGATGTTCCACCACTCGACTATGACGAGGTTGAAAAGGCTGAAGAACAACAAAGCTGCAGGTGCTGATGGCCTGCCTGCCGAGTTGTTTAAGACCGGAGGCGATGAGCTGCTCGCCTGCATGCACCAGCTCATAAGCAGAACATGGTCGGATGAAAGCATGCCTGATGATTGGAGGCTCAGTGTTCTCTGTCCCGTACATAAAAAAGGAGACCCCGCAATTTCCGCCAACTACCGTGGACTAAGTCTGCTGATAAAGATTGAAGCCCATGCTCAACAACCTGATTGGACCTTATCAGTGTGGCTTCAGACCTGGTAAATCTACCATCGACCAAGTTTTCACATTGCGCCACGTTCTGGAGAAGACCCAAGAAAAAAGGATCGACACACACCACCTATTTGTTGATTATAAAGCCGCTATCGACAGTCCGGTAAGGGATTACCTCTACAACAATGTCTACAACAATGTCAGAGTTCGGCATTCCTGCAAAGTTTATTCGAATTTTTAGAATTACACTTTAGAATAACTATCGTTGTGCAGTGAAAATTGGGAAGGACCTCTCCGCACCGTTTAATACCGAACGGGGTTTCAGACAAGGTGATTCGTTATCGTGCCAAATACTGGAGAACCTAACGGCGTTTGGAATTTCTAACTGGCGCCAGCTAGCGAAGAACAGAGATGGCTGGCGAAGCACTTTATAGTATTATAACGTTCAACAAAATTCAGTTTTTACGTGTAAACGTTGTTTTCTTACGCAAAATTGGTTAGGCCGCATCACGGGCTCCTAAACCTAGTGGTTCCGCCACTTCTATATATATATGTACATATAAAATGATAATTATCATATATGGGTATATAAAAAATATAATAGCAAGTGCAAAGGAAATAGATATAGAGAAAATATTTATACAACTTCTATACAGTATTGATTACGATTGCTTGCCAGCGGCTACAGAAACGCATAACTCAACAATCAGCTCGTATCTGACAAAGAAATCATACAAGTGTGAAAAATCACATTAAATCAGCATATACACTCACGACGAGAACTTTATTTAGCTAATAATTAAGAAAATTCTAGTTTTTGCGCCTGAACTGTTGCTCAATGTTGCATAGCAAAATGACAGTAAATGCATAATCGTTATAAACATCATCGAGTTCTTGTATATGTACATACACATGTATTTACATTATCCATCAATACTTGTTAATCACATCACATTCAGTTGTGAATTATAAATGCATCAATGATAATGCTATGTGCTCGCATATTAAATAATGCGCGCACGATATTGCACATTCTTAAGATGCATTCAAGTGTCCGAGTAAAGCAAAAATTATAGAATGAAAAATTGCTAGTATCTTTCATTCATTCATTCATTCATTGATTTCTTTTCGCATTAACACCAAGCTACTATTTGATATGGCTTGTTATATGATATTCGATACGATATCGTATTGCGCATTAAATGCAGGCATTGTTTAGTTGAATGCAATGAAAACGGAGTATACTCGTAAATACGGTAATTTAGAACGGTTAATGCCTTTTCATATCATACTATTATTCTTTGCAAAAATTATAAAAGATAAAAAAGAAAAACTATTTATAGAATTGAATGAAATATGCTCTAAAACTTCCGCATTTTCGAACAACAACAACTGAAAAAATAAATAATATTTATATATCGTATAACTTGCGGTAGCTGCCGGACAATTAGTATGCAATTAAGGTGAGAATATGAAGCAAAGATGAAGACAACATTGAAAAATTGTTCATATCTAACTAAGCAAATAGGAGAGCTCATAGTGGCGTAAATATGTAATCTGAGCTGGATTCGGCTTGGTAAAATGTGTTTCTTTCCTCGTAGCCTTCGTTTCGCATGCTCCCTATAAATGCAATTTAAATGGTTTTTCACAAAAGAAACTCCCAATACAACATACTCTTAAATTGTTTTTATAAAATTCTCTTGCCATTAGGCTCTTCACTTAGACCAGAAAGGCCCATTGTGATACCACTGAGCTTCTCTTCCAATGCTGTTGTGCGTGTTAAATTTGGACAGCATTAGAAGGGACCTACTTATATTTAACTTAGTTTTTGTCACAGAGCTCTTTTAAGAAGCACTTTTGGCAAATTGTTATTGCCGGAAAAATTGCCAATTCTTTCCGGCAGGTGGGTACCGTTCGAAAGAAAAATCTTTTCGATATTAAATTTTGTTATGCTTCAGCCGGGGATTGAACCCACGACCTAGAGATCAAAAGGCCAACGCACTAACCACTGAGCTACGGCACCCACTTTTTAATGGCTCTTGCCATTAAAAAACTAAAATTACGAGTACTCTTTTAAGAAACCTTTTACAGGAGAATGTACTATATGTATTACATTCATATATACCTCAAGGAATTTTCGAGTCTCATTCCTATCTCTACTCATCTCTATCTCCTCACACTCGCACTTTTTATCGCATCGATTCTTTTTGCACCTGAAAAGACGTCCCTTCGCTTGCGCAGCACCTGCACGCAGGATTTTTCTGTAGGAGACATATTTATCTGCGGTAGCATCGCGACACTTCTAATCATACCACTAATTCCTCAGAGGGCGGTAGCAACAAATTAACTCCTCGGTAGCAGAGCTTGCTGACGTCAAGCTTTCTGTGTATGGGATTTCGTTTGGTGGTTTCGTCACATAAACGTCTTCGCATCTTAGCTGCAACAAGTTGTTGATCCGAGTTGGATGATCGATTTCACATATAACACACTGGAAGCTTACTCTCCGCCGATCACCACGTGATCAAGTTGGTTTTTCGTTCGCTGATCTGGAAACAGCTACGCCGCTTTATGGATGTCGAGATACTGAAATCTAGTAATACTAATTACTATATTTCGTGGTGTGGGAAAGTCTATCAGTTTCATTACAATATCTGAGGTATTCTGATGGAGAGTTTATTTTTAGTTGCACTAAAGGTACCTTACGTGTCCATCCTGGCATTAAAGTCGCCGAACCCGATTTTGATATCGTGGCGCAAGCAGCGGTCATAACTTCTTCGAGGAGCAGTGGAAGCTATGTTTAGTCGCCGCATTGTCCTTCTCATACTCCGGAGCGTGGGCACATATTAGGCTAAAGCTCGTTCGCAGATGTGAGCTGAGAGACTGCATGTCACAGTCTCATACTTAGAACAAATCCACATCCTAGTTCGTGACTCTCTGTAAGGCAACCGTAAAAAATGTCACAGGACGCTATTTTAGTGTAGCCCTGTCCCATTTATAGCATTTCATAGATTAACTAACTGGTTAGAGACGCCTTCCCCATAGAGGGGTAAGCCAATTTAGGTGCATATCCACATATCAATGTTATTATTTCGTTTGCGGGAGGCAGGTTTAGCTTATTCTTTGAGAGAGTTTTTATGTGGAGGGTATCAAGCCCAACGACAACCTCTAGCCAAGGAAGTTTACGCTACTCACTTCAGCCGTCTCACAGCAAGTACCATGAAGAGGTTTTTCGGTGGTAGCGACGTGGCGGATATCCATTGAGAGTCAAGGTGTCATCACATAGCAAACAGAACAAACTACATGACGACCAGTGAGTTAACTTGCGAAGAGTTCAACAAGGATTGCGCTAGCGTCAAAAGGTTAAGACATTAAGACACGTTACCTTGAGAAAACTCCACCAGAACACCACATTAATAATAATAGTCGTGTTTTATTTAACCACTTGCAATCTCTATTCCAATAGATGCTCAATTTCCTAAGAAAAGTTGATATCATTGTTCATTTTATATACATATTGTATAAATTTCAAATAGAAGAAATTATGATTATTCCAGGAGATTCCCAGGAGGACCCAAGCGCGTATTTGGTTGCCCAAAATGGACATAAAATTAGATGAATCAAAGCTCATCCATTGCCTGAAGATGCAAAATCCAGGTGTCCCGATGGATGACTGGTCGGTCATTAAAAAAGAAGAGCAGCAGCGTAACAGCCAGCCAGTTCTTCTGCTCATCTGTAATGAGTCCCTTGGGGCACTCGAGCAGTGGGAAAATAAACATCGATTTGGCATCAAGGAGGTTAAAATGAAGTTGTTTCCGGCCTCGGTGGCACCTGACGACAACCTGGAGGAGGTTGATGACGCCAAGAAGGCCCTAGAGGGGCGCAAGCTGACTGAACCTGCAGGGGAAGGTGGACAACAACTAATTTTTAAGGAACAGTACCAAGTACCTGGGACTGACTATAGACTGCAAACTGAATTGGAAAATACGCATCGAGGAGAGAGTACGGAAAGCCTGCATCGCTTTCTATGCTTGCCAATCAATGTTTGGTAAAAAGTGGGGTCTAAGGCCGAATATGGTACTCTAGATGTACCAAGTGGTGGTGAGACCGGTGCTGATCTATGGCTTGGAACCTCATCGGAAAACTACAACACCAATAAATTACGGAAAGTTCAGCGCACTGCGTGTGTTGTTGCCACTGGCGCTTATCGCGCCTGGCCTTGGATCTTATTGTAACCTTCTCCCAACTGAGTTGCACATGCTATGTACGGCATCGCAAACTGCACTCAGGCTCAGAGAATTTTGATATTGGAAGAGCACTCAACAAGGACACAGTAGCATCCTTAGACATAGGCCTATAGTTATAGTTGACGATAGGACTGACTTTTGTCCTCGCAAGCTGGCTTTTGAGAGCGGCATTAAGGCTGTATTTCCAAGTAGCAATGAGTGGAAGAAACGTGAGATACTGGCTGGTAGGGATACACAAATTTTCACTGATGATTCCAAAATGCACTCTGGAGTTGGAGCAGGAATCTACTCGGAGTCTCTAGGAATAACAACGTCCGTAAAGAGTACATCACATTGCAGTGTGTTCCAGGCGGAAGTATTCGTAATTCTGCAAGCAAGGAAAGGTAACAATTCGCTCCGACAGACAGGTAACTATAAAGACGCTAGCCGCACCAGTTATTAACTTAAAGTTGGTCGGGCATGTAAACAAATAATAACTTCACTAACTGCCAACCTCGAAATATCAGTTATCTGGGATCTGGGCACAAGGGAATCACAGTCAACGAAAATGGTGATGAGCTAGCCCGTAGGGGTTCATCTGGAGACATAAACAAACAATCAATGCTGATGTGAGTATTCAACTTGGCATTCTCCTTCATTACTGTATGCGTGAGAAATTTTGGACAGTAGAAGGGACCTACTTATTTTAGCCGGTTCCGAATGGCAGAACTTTTGCGTATCACTTTTTCTGAGGCTTTCTTTCGCAGAGTTCTTTTAGAAGCTTTTCTATGACAAATTGTTACTGCCGGAAGAATCGGCAATTGCTTGCCGATATATATATATATATATATATATATATATATATATATATATATATATATATATATATATATATATATATATATATATATATATATATATATATATATATATATATATATATATATATATATATATATATATATATATATATATATATATCTAAGTACCAGTGTCGAATAGTACACGTTGGATTAGATATCGATGCAGCTTCCTGAATATAACACGCCTTTAATTTTTTGTTTTTTTTAATGATTTTTCCAGTTAATCTGTTTATTGGACTTCAACGTTTGCATTTTATTTTAAAATAAATACAAAAAAAAAAAATCGAATGAATTAAAAATGTATAAATGCAATGCATGTAAACGAAATACATTATAAAATGTTGCCGTCGTTACCAAAAAAAAAAAAGGTAAAACGATAATCGTAACCGTAAAATCAGGTCATATTAAATGCAATAGAAACAATATGTCAACCGAACAAGCAAGAATACGATGCAACATGATTTTAGATGTATCAAATGCAACAAGCTGAAAAAAAGATTACTTTATAATCGGTCTGGGCCGACCAATTTATGCCCTGCACACGTGGATATACTATAGAGTCGAAAAGTGGAACCGCCACATGCCAATCTTTTGCGCAGTAAATGAAGTTTAGGATATTATCGTAAACATAAATATTAGGGTTGAATATGTAAAAGAGTGGTCGTTATTTTAGGGGCATAGAATTATATTAAATAGTGGGTCAATTAAAAAACCAACTATTTCTCTCTTTTAATCTACATGTCAAGTATGGTTGTCGCAGGCGGAAGACTATGTAAGTTATGTTGGTTTAAAGCTAATTATTTATCACGACTTTGTATGGTAGCTATATTTGTAGTGGGCGTTCTTTATAAACATCAATATTAAATTGCTTGCTAAATATGGTTGTCTTAAATTATGGCGGTTTATACATACAACATATTCCGAGGCTTCATGAACAATAAAAAATAGCGGTCATTTTTTGCTTATTTCTCAATTTTCAAACCAATTTATATATTTATATTGTGCTGCGATTGAAAATTTAAAATATTTAATATATAATATTTTCACGACTTTGTTTTGGAGCTACGTTAAACAATAGCATGGCAATACTAATCCATACCTGGGTGCCGTGGCTAGGTGGTTAGTGTGTTGGCCTTCTGATCTGTAAGTCATGGGTTTAATCCCCGGCTGAAGCATAATAAATTTAATATCGAAAAGCTTTTTCTTTCGAACGCTGCCCACCTGTCGGCAAACAATTGGCAATTCTTCCGGCAGTAACAATTTGCCATGAAAGCTTCTAAAGGCACTATGTGATAAAGCTCCGAAAAAGTGATGTCGCAAGAGTTCTGCCGTTCGAAACCGGCTAAAATAAGTAGGTCCCTCTAATACTGTCCAAAATTTAACATGCACAGCAGTAATGGAGGAGAAGCTCTGCCAACGAGCCCTTCGGGGCTTTAAGTGCCACATATCAATCAATCATCAATCCACACCTTAATTTTGGTTCTTACTGAATACTGCGTGAGTTATGGCGGCTCAAAATTTTCTTTAAATTGATTTTTTTTTAAAGTGATTTTGAACGGGAGCCCCATGAAGGTGCGACTACAATATTAATCCAAGTGTCAAATATGGTTGTTTTACGCAGAAGACTGTCGTGAACCATAGGTCACTTATGCCAAATTTCGTCTAAACGTCTCAATATTTTTTAAAGTTTGTGTACGAACTAGTCAGATGACAGAGAGACGGACGGGAATCACTAAATTTTGTTTTTTAGGCGACGTTGATCCAGAATATATATATATATATATATATATATATATATATATATATATATATATATATATATATATATATATATATATATATATATATATATATATATATATATATATATATATATATATATATATATATATATATATATATATATATATATATATATATATATATAAGTGATTACAAATATCTGACCGAAATGAATATACCATTCACCTATGTATAAAAATATTATACCAACACTTGACAATATACCTATACATTGTAACGAGTACACCCATGCATAAGAACATGAACGCGATTGTGTGAAAATGTTGCTTGCAAACAATTGATGACTTTTGTTGGGGGCACCGATGGTAATGTCAGTGGCCGGTGAGGGGAATTCGGGATCTCAACTGTTTCAAAATGGTTTCATATGGCGTACAAATAATGTAAATACGTGAAATGGCAAAGGTCTGCACTTTGATGATGTGACAACATGATGACATGGAAGGAGAGTTTAATGGAAAGCTTTTTTGTTTTGTTACTGTTCTTACTATGGAGTGTTTTATACATACAATATAATATTTTAGTTCACACGATTGTTGCATTTAATACACAAACATGATTACTACATAAAATTTACCTCAAGTACAAAATCAAATTCTTTGGTTTCATTCCATTTTTCATTATCGTTTTCATCGTCCCAACGTTTATAGCCCTCGTCAATGCCTTCATCAATACAGTCATCATTTGTTTCTGCGAAAAAGAACAAAAAGGAAACAAAATATATTGTTAATAATTTCATCACATGATTATTTCACGAAGACCAAGTGAGAGAGTAAGGGGGCGGTCGGTTCCAATTTTCTTCAATACAATAGTTTTGAAGAAGAGCCAGTTATTTCACAAATATTTATTTAGAAACCAAACCAAATTATTTTCTGGAATGAGATGTATTAATCAGAAGAAATAATGTTTGCAATAAAAACCCTGGCAATAGAAAATTTGTTTCAACCATTAGCGTCCTGATGGAATCTGCGCTGAAAAACTAGCAGGACGGGCTAAACAAAATAGTGCAGGAGTAGATCCTGACTCATTTCGTCTACATGGAGATACAAGATAACAGTGTTGCAAAGAAGACAAAATACCTCAGAATCATCCACGGCTTCAAACTCTTCGAATTCTTAGAACTGGAACTGGGAATTCTTACACTTAAAACGCAACGCACTCTTTACTTTTGCTGGAGACGGCTCTATTCTTCAAAAAATGGAGCATAATCTACACCAAGAGAGTTTTTGATTATCCAATAAACATCCTGCTAGGAAGGTACCTTGTACCTCTTCACGAATGAATCCAAGATGGATACCGCTACAGGCAGAGGAATTTTGTTTAGACACTACAAACTGAAAGGTCTGTCAGACTACTAAATATGTGTAGCGTCTTCCCAGCCGAAGTATATGTCATCGACCTAGCTATGCAGACCATATAACCAAGGGGATAACAATTTTTGTAATTGTATAGTGACGCTTTCCCAAAGTAACGTATATATAATATGTAGGGTGCCTTTCACATTTTTTATAAAATATGATCTAGTAAGTTTTCGTTAAATCTGTCATTTCCATTGGAAAGTTCGACAATTTTAATGTAAACGTACTCAGAACGATTTGATGTACAAGCGCTATTTGGGTTATTTACAGTGACGGTCAAAAAATGGATTTAACTTGTAAAAATTTTGAAGCTATGATTTTTTATGATTTTCGAATTGAATTATCTCAATAACTGCTTCGATCGTCTTCATGCGGCATTTGGCGATGAAGCACCAATCATCCAGACAATTTATAACTGGTTTAACGAATTCAAGCGTGGTCGCCGTTCGCTCCAGGACGAATTTTGTGAAGGTTGTCCAAAATCGGTCATTATGCAAGAAACCCTAGATGCTGTGCGTGAACTGATAATGAAAGATCATCATGTGAGATACCGTCAGATAAAAGCATCCTTGGGCATAAGTTCCACCGCCGTGCATTCGATATTGCATGAACACTTAGCTGTCAGAAAAATTTGTTCTTGTTGGATCTCACATAATTTAACAATTGCTCAAAAAAATGCTCGTGTCGATTGGTGCAAAGAAATAATGAAAAATTCGATCGCGGTGCTTCGAAAGACGTTTATAAGATTGTGACAACGTTAGAACAACGTAGAAAAGTCAATTCTGAATGATACACAACCATTTGCTTGACAGAAGTGTTCAATGAAATACGGAAAAAACAACCGTCGAGGCAGACTCATCCTTCACCATGATAATGCAAGTTCTCACACATCGACTCAAACAATCGCTTATTTAAGGGGGTCCACCTGTGTGAGCGCGGTATTTCGAACGCTTTTTCGGGAATTTTCGTTAGGAGAACTAATTCGAAAATAAGAATAAGTTTTACGTTATTTTGAAGGTTTGTGCTTATATTTCAATAGTAAATTTTTCCAATAGTGTACTCCGAAGGCTTGTACTCATTAAGGGCGTTCAAAGTGACCCCTTCAAAATGAAATACCGAAATTGTGGGCAAGATTCCGCTCGAACCAGTTATCTAAAACGCAAAAAGTAAAAAAAATCTTATTTCTGTTTATATCGTTGAGGTACTGACGTGGGATTTTGACGAAATTTTAAAAATTGAAGATATGGCACTTGTTTTTATAAAAATTATTCATTTTCATGCTTTTTTTCGATATAAAAACTGCTGCCCACAAAATTCAAAAATATGGTTTCGAGAAAAACGCTTTCAAAGTTTGGAAACACAACAAAACTTTGTATTATAGACTCACATTTAATCTGCAATACCAGGACCATAAACTTCCCCTTCCTCATCCTGTAGAAGCTCTCGTTAAAGATGCGAAAAATGTAAAAAAAAAATCGATTTTTCGAAAATTTTACACAGGTGGACCCCGTTAACCGACCAAAACTTCGAATTTATGGGTCATCCGGCGTACAGCCCAGACTTGGCTCCCAATGACTTCTTTTTATTTCCGCACATTTTAAATATATTGCGTGGTCCACGATTTTCGTCGCCAGCAGATGCTGTTGAAGCATTCAAAAACCATATTTTGGAGGTGTCTCAGTCGGAGAGGTAAAAGTGCGCGTATTTGTTAACATAACATATGTCGTTACTAGTTTATTATTCCATTGTTTCATCTGGCAACGCCGTCATTTTGAAGTATCATCATTAGGCTTCTTTTTTAGTATCTGTCATTTCGCTGAAGTGTAAACAAAATAGTTTCTGTGTGCGGAGAGTTTTACGCCATTACTTCGATATGAAGCAAAAGACTGACGAAAGTTATAGTGTTTTAGTTGAGATTTATAGTGACCATGCTTTATCTGGACGAAAATGTCAGAAGTAGTTTGCATGATCTATATTTGGCAATTTTGATGTGGAAAACGAAGAACGACCCCGAGTTCATCAAAGTTTGAGGATGAAGAATTGGAGGCAAAGCTCGACGAAGATTCATCAGAAACGCAAGATGAACTCGGAAAAACACTTGTAGTCACTCAGCCAACCATTTTCAATCGATTAAACGCAATGGAAATGATCCGAAATGTAGAAAATTGGATGCCATATGAACTGAAACCAAGATACGTCGAACGCCGTTTTTTTTACGTGCGAATAACTGCTCCAACGGCAAAAAAATGCAAACTGGTGATGAAAAGTGAGTCCATTATGACAATCCAAAACGTCGAGCAACGTATGGATACCATGTCTCATCATCGATGGCCAAGTCCAATATACATGGCGAGAGGATCATGCTGTGTATTTGATGGGACCAGCTGGGTGTGGTGTATTATGAGCTGTTGAAATGCGGGTGAAACCATCACAGGCGACCTGTACTGACGGCAATTGATGCGTTTGAGCCGAGCATTGCGAGGTAAACGACCGCAATACGCCAATATGCAAGTTATTGTGCAACATGATAATTCACAGCCACATGTTGCAGCGCCCGTTAAAACGTACTTAGAAAGGCTCAAAGCCCAGATATTGCTCCTTCTAATTACGACTTGTTCCGATCGATGACACACGACCTGGAAGAACAGCGCTTCCATTCTTTCGATGAACCCTAAAATTGGGTCGATTCATGGATTCATGTCGACTTCTTCCGACGCGGAATCCGTATTATGCCAGAAAGATGGGAAAAAGTAGTGGCTAGCGACAAACAATACTTTGATCATTAAATGCATAACCAATAACAATAAAATTTCAATTTTCGAAAATAAACCGCACGAACTTATTTATACTCCCAATAATTTGGACTTCGAATTTCCTTTAGTAATTAATTCGTTCTTTATTGGGATCATGTTTGGGATCTTACTTTCTACTTACCTTGTGCAGTCATATACGTAATCAATTGTTCCAATTCCTGCGACATTTGGCATTGCTCATCTGCTTGCAAATTATAATCCAATGCAGTATATACAATTAAAGCAATTTTACGTAAAATCTGAAAGACAAAACGAATAATAATGATAATTAGAATTAAAAGAAATTAAAACAAAACAAATGAGACTATTAAAAAGATAAATAAAAGAGATACGTGAAATTCGTGTTAACAAATACTTTAAATATTAAATATTCAATGGTCCTGATGACCATTGATTGACCTTGTATGCGATGCTAAGAAGACTAATTCTATGGTAATTGGCGCGAATTGTGGGGTCTCCTTTCTTATGCACGGGACAGAGAACACTGTGCCTCCAATCATCGAGCATTCTTTCATCTGACCATATTCTACCTATGAGCTGATGCATGCTGATAAGTAGCTCATCGCCTCCGGTCTTAAACTACTCGGCTGGCAGGAAATCAGCATCTGCATCTTTGTTGTTTTTTAAACTAAAAATGGCCTTCCTGACCTCGCCATGGTTGGATGGTGGAACATCTAAACTATCTTACGTCTTTCTTGCCCATATCTCTGTACTACTGCTTAACAGCATGCGTAGCACCTGCGTGCAGGGTTTTACTGTAGGCGGATACTCTCTTGAATATACCACTCATTCCTCAGAAACCGGTAGAAAGCGATTATCTCCTCGGCAGCAATAGTCGTGGGATATTTTGTATGTGTCCACCGTGCGCATGTATCATCAAGAGAAGAAATGCTCAAGCAGATCCAATAGTCGAGTGGTAAATGCATTTGCTGTTTCTAGTGATTGTAGCGTATTGACGTTAAACTTTTTCCATGTGGGAATTCGTTTGTCCTTTGCACCACATATACGTGTTTGCATCTTAGTTGCAAAAAGATAGTGATCCGAGTCAATGTTATCTCCTCGGATCGATTTCACGTACGTCGTCATCACATCATTGATCATCACATGATCAATTTGGTTTTTTGTTCGTTGCTCAGGAGAAAACCACGTCGCTTTATGGATGCCGAGATGTTGAAATCTGGTACTACTAATTACCGTGTTTCGTGCTGCGGCTAAGTCGATCAGCCTCATTCCGCTAGCGGAAGTATTCTAGTAGAGGCTGAATTTTCCAATAGTTAGACCAAAGGTACCTTCCTTGCCCACAGTGGCATTACGGTCGCGAAGCACGATTTCGATATCCTGGTGGTGGCAGGGGTCATAAACTTCGAGACGCGTGAGCACATATTAGGCTGATGTTGTAAAATTTTGCCTTAATGCGGATTGTTGCCAGATGTCGTTGTAGATGTCGTCTTACTGTACATCCCAGTTCGTGCCTCTCCGCATGGCAACTGTAAAAAATGTCACAGGACGCTCTCTTAGATGATGTCAGCCTTATATGATCGATGACATCAACCAGCTGGATACAGACAGTTTCCCTATAGATTGTCCGTACATTCAAGCCGCATATCCATAATTCGTGATCCTTGTTTTGTTTGCGGGGGTCATAAATGAAAATTGTTACTGCCGGAAGAATTGCCAATTGCTTGCTTCAGAAGGCCAACACACTAACCACTGAGCTACGGCAACGGCTTATAGCCTACTACTACATTTAATTGAGCTAATTTAGGGGCCTTACTTTCGCGCCTCTGTAGATGCTATCAAAGTGGGGCACTTATATGAAAAAATAACCACTGATAATATTTTACCGTCTTAATAACCCAGAAAACCATAAGATTAATAAAAGACACTATTCATATTCCTTTTTCGGAGCTTTCACACTCATAAGGAGTACATAAAATAATCATAAACAATCCGAAAACACTCAGGGGAAGAAAGTCTTTTGCTACTAAATTGGTTCATTAGAAAGAGCTCTAAATAACTTACAGAAAATGCTTTTTCTTATCAATTATCAAAAGAGACTTTCCTGAGCCATAAAAAAGAAAGCTCCAAAGATAAGCACAATGAGCAGTCTTTTGCGGCCAAATAATTCTCGAAGTATAAGCAGAGCTAAATCGCCGTTAAGCCTCTATAAACGCGTTTAAAAATAAACATTTTCCAGTTGTTCAGAATGCTCCTAAAAGGATCTTATTTTTGAGTGTTTTAAGAGTTCTCTTCCTAAGCAATCCTGTTTAAGACTCTATTTAGAGTCATTTAGGAATCATTTTTAGAAGTGCTCTGAAAACACTCTCTAGTAGCACACGTTTATGAATCTATATTTGAGCGCTTATATTTTGGTTTGTTGGGGAATCCATTCTTCTCTTTGATGCATATAAAAAATAATAACAACTTTCGCTTTTTTCTGTGAATATGACTTGTGCATTTGCCAATGGATTGTGTATGGCACAAAGTTTTTTGTGCGAATTAACGCATTTTTTGGCAAGTTTTTAACTAATGAAATGAATATTGTTGTTTTGGTACTGTTGCTGTTGCCCCCACAAGATAAATTTTTAAGTACTACCGTTGTCATCCACCAAGATCTTTGGACCTATTTGCGTTGGTGGCGAGTACCGAATAAGGTACAACCATGAGCTGTACGAGCTGTATGCCGATATTGACATAGTAAAGCGCATCAAAATCCAGCGGCTGCGCTGGCTAGGTCATGTCGAGCGAATGGAAGAACACGCTCCAGCTAAGAAGGTGTTATATTCGGAACCCGCTGGAGGACGACGCAAAAGAGGAAGACCAAACCTCCGGTGGAAAGACCAAGTACTGGAGAACCTGACGGCGCTTGGAATTTCTAACTGGCGCCAGCTAGCGAAGAACAGAGATGGCTGGCGAAGCATGTTATTTTCGGCCTAAATCGATATTCGGTTGTTATGGCCACATAAGTAAGTAAGTAAGTTGTCATCCACCTGGTGAATGTCCACACACGCATTTTTTATACGCTTATTGGAAATTATGAACATGCTCTGAATGTATGATAAATTTATTATGGCAATATCAATACCATCATTGTTGATGTTGTTGTTGTTTTATATATTGTGACATTTAATTTTTAAAAATTATGACGCCTGTTGACGCTATTTATTACTCATTTTGTGCAGTTGGTGATAATCTCAAATCCGATTGGATTTGTGAGACCGTTAAACAAGTAATCTGAAAATTGATAAGGAAGAAAAACAAATTGATGAATTGAATACTTGTAATGGAAGCTTGGGGGCACAATTAATGAATTGAATGCTATTCAACCTGTCTTTAATATAGATACATACGAAGATACATACTCATATCTCCATAAATGGCTAGCGACACATTAACAATATTTTTTCAAATAGCTTTAAATAAATATACAAGGTGCAACAATTATGTATTAAGACTTGAACCATATCTCAGCAACCAAGCGCGACATCTATGTGTGAGCACATGCGTTTTGAAGCTTCAACCTTCCTCTACTAACTGTCAAAATTGCATGGCATTTGGTTGACATTTAATGTTTATTGACATTCATTTTACAAAACACGTGTTCGTTTGATGTTGAAATTTTAACATGGAGCAAAGAGCGGTCATTAAATTCCACGCAAAAATTGGTAAAAGTGCATCAGAAACATTCGGAATGATGCAGCAAGCGTATGGCGATGCTTGTTTATCAAGATCAAATGTTTTTATATGGCATAAACGGTTTGTGGATGGCAGAGAGTCACTGGAAGATGAAATAAAAGAAGGAAGGCCAATTTCAGTGCGGACGCCGGAAGCGATCCAGAAAGTTCGTGATTCTTCATGAGGATTTGGACAAAACAAAGGTATGCGCGAGATTTGTTCCACACACATTGACCGAGGACCAAAAATTAATGAGAGTCAGTCATTCTAGAGACATGGTTGCAACTGCAGAAAATGATCTAAACTTCCTGAAAACAATTGTTACGGGTGATGAAACATGGTGTTTCCAATATGATCCAGAAACCAATCGTCAAAGTGCGGAATGGAAATCAAAAAACTCAACACTAGCCAAAAAAACACGAAAAGTTCCATCAAAAATCAAAACTATGCTCGTCACATTCTTCGATAGCAAAGGAATTATCCACAAAGAAGTTGTTGCAACTGGTCAAACAGTTACTTCAGCATGTTACCTCGAAGTTTTGAAGCGTTTGATGTCCAGAATCCGTCGTGTTCGACCAGAATACAGCGATCCAAGAACTTGGTCTCTGTTGCACGATAATGCACCGAGTCACACAGCACTCATTGTTCGTCAATTTTTGGCTCGGAATCAGGTCTGTGTGTTGAATCACCTGGTTTTGCACCGTGCGACTTCTTTTTGTTCCCAAAACTGAAATTGAAGTTGAAAGGATGCTTTTTTGATGACATTCAGACCATACAACGGGCTTCGACGAGGGCACTGGAGACAATTCCGAAAAATGAGCTGGAACACGCGTTTGAATCACTATTAAATCGATGTAACAAGTGTATTGAATCAGGAGGAGAATATTTCGAATAAATATACCGACAAATTGGCAGATATCGTGTTTTAATTGTATTTTCTAGAGGCAGTCTTAATACATAATTGTAGCACCTTGTATATGTATTTTAGTTCAATTTTCAAAATGACCACATTTTTTACAATCATTAATTAATGAATATAAATGAATGTATGCGATTTTAACTGATGGTTTCTTTGAAATGAAAAAGTTTTTCGTACCGTGTACCTGTACTGTCAACGATTGGACCGTCTGAAGAAAGAAATCACCCAGAATCGGACAGCTTTGGCCAATAGAAGAGGTATTGTATTTCATCAGGACAACGCCAGGCCACACACATCGATAGTGACTCGACAGAAGCTCCGGGAGCTTGGTTTGGAGGTTTTTATGCATCCACCTTATAGTCCGGACCTGGCACCAAGTGATTAATACCGTAATACATCAATTTTTCATCGACAGTAACAATACGATGCAAAAAAGACTTCCATTTGCACCGTCTAAGTAGCATTTCAGATATGCAAAATCGCCTTTCGATGTCTCTCGGTTTCAGTTCATATGGAACCCAATCGCAAGGAAATGATTTGTCGAGTCACTCCTAAAGATTCAGCAAGCTCCTTTTAAGTTTGACGCGGATCTTAGAGCCTCCTATTTCGAGTTTTCAAACGTTGCTGGCCTATCATCGCTCGTTTTATCTCTTTTATTAAAATCTAAATCAAATTTCTAAAATCTAAAACAAATTTCACAAGTTGAAAGTAGTGGAGCATGCTCTCCATAAGCCCCACATCATACCCTTTTCTTCAGATGTAAACAAAATAGCAAAGAATTCCGCGAATGGGATTTTGTAGGTACAAAAGTTGACATAGTCGGAGCTAAAAAAAAAAATATATGTTGTTTGCGCTTCGAAAGAATGCCACATACTGATTTCAATAGCCTAGTGATGAGTAGATGACGCTTCAACAAGAAAGACGTATGCGGCGGCACGGTAAAGTACTAGCTTTGTAATCTAGGAACCTAAGTTTGCCCCCAACTTTGTTTTTTGTTATCGAAACTATATTTTGAAATATATGAGGGCAATTTCGCTCTGTGTATTTCGAAAAAGATTCAATATAATCGTACAGGGTGATTTTTTAGCAACTTTCTTTCTGGCAACACTGTTTTTGGCAGATCAGCTGTTTTTGTGTAACATGTTACTGTCAAACATGTTCAGTTTGGTCTATAATTTAATCATGAATCGACTTACAAACGAACAACGCTTGCAGATTATTGAATTTTAGTATCAAAATTGATGCTCGGTTAAGAAAGTGCATCGTGCACTTCTTCAATTTTATGGTCACTTTGGGCGACCTTCTGAGGCGGCTATTCGGAATCAAACAGTGTTGTGGATGACCAGAATGATCGATTCGGCGCCGTGCGCAGCAATTGGGCCTCTATTACTCCACTACGTGGAAAATTTTGCAGAAGGATTTGGGTGTAAAACCTTTTAAAATACAGCTGGTGCAAGAATTGAAGCCACACGACCTACCCCAACGGCTAACTTTTGGTGAATGGGCGCTGGCAAAGTTTAATGAAGATCCACTTTTTTATCGGAAAATTGTGTTCAGCGACGAAGCTTAAATTTTTTACTTTATTATTTATTTTTTTACTATAATTTTTTACCAAACACACTCATTCTTACGCACTTTTAACACTACTGCTTCATCTTTAGATATTAAAGTAAAATAATATATTTTTTTTTAAATATTTTTTTTGCAGAAACAATTGCAAATTAACCTAATTCCCACCAGGTTAAAGATCATAATTATAAACAAAAATTTACAATAAAAATAAAAATATTGTATATAGCACAACAAAAAAATATGCAAACTTTAATAATACTTGATACTTTTGATAGTCGTTGCTGTTGTTGCTCGCAATGTTACATGTGCATGTTGTACTACATTATGCTACGATACAAGCAACTAACAAATTGTGTGCACACAACCCACAACAACAACCTGAGTAACAACATAATAAAAAAATATGACAAGTATATATGTACTTCCAATGAAGAGCGAAAAAACTATATGAATTGCTTTTTTTCGAGAAGAAAAAGCATAAATTAAATTACACACACATATAGAGTATGTAACGGGTGTTTTTTATGAGCTTGAGTAGTTTGAACCAAAATAAAAGAAAGAAATATTATTGGAATGGACTTATTTTTTATTTTAATCTGCTATATAATTTCATGGCATTTATTTTTTAAATATGATTTCGGGCACATGTCCACCGAGTAACACATTCCATTCGATCAGTCCAATTTTTGACCACTTTTTCCAATAAATTTGGCGGTATTTCGTCAATGGTGACTTAAATATTGGCTTCCAAAGCTTCAAGAGTTGCTGATTTGTCGGCATAAACTTAACATAGCCCCATAAAAATTAGTCGAGAGGCGTTAAATTGCACGAACGAGGATGCCAATTAACAAGACCGCCTCTGGAGAGAAAATTGTCGCCAATTAATTGTGCAATAATTCAGTTGTTGCACGCGCTGTATGCCATGTAGCCCCATCTTGTTGAAACTAAATGTCGTCGATGATAAGCTGATCAATTTGTGGAAACAAAAAGTCAGTTATTTCGAAAGAAATAAGGACCGACAATGCCGCCAGCGTGTAAACCACATCAAACAGTCAAGTTTAATGTATGTAATGGTGATTCAATGATAGCTTGATTGTCTTTCGTTGTACCGTTGTAACCGTTCAACCAGAAATAAGCTTCATCACTAAGCACCATAAAATGGACAAATTGCTCCATGAACTTCGCGAATA
Organism: Megamerina dolium; assembly: GCA_963854835.1. NCBI lineage: Eukaryota > Metazoa > Arthropoda > Insecta > Diptera > Megamerinidae > Megamerina > Megamerina dolium. Next base: position 8,402,459 of record OY978529.1, read on the forward strand.
GATATATTTTCTTTGAAAATAAAATTCCATAATTTGGAATTTTGTTACCTGTCAAACCATAAATAGCCCTATCGAAAAGTTTAATGCAAAAAAACAAAAAAAAAAAACACCCGTTACATATACGAATTCATGCAAAAAAATTATTCACTTTCGCCGTAAAATACAATGATGTGCCGGTGAAGCAGTGGATGTAATTGACAATTGTGAAATTTTTGAAAATAATATAAATTGTAGCGGATTAAAATTTAAAACAATTCTACGGTTTTGTTCGAGAGGTTGATTAAGAAATAGGTATGGCTCTCCGATTTCTTGCCAAATTATTTCATCCTGAAATATTTTGTACTGAACAAATGCCCATCGCGGTGCTTTTACAGCCAATAATACCCAGAAACAAAAGGTAATTAGTAGAGTATATGAGTTCGTACATAATAGCTTAAATGATGACCTTACCACTGAGTTGTTCGGTGAATTTTAACACAGAGATGTCCTGGGAAATTCAGTCGTTCAGTAGTGTGCATTACCGACCAATACACATTTGTTGTAACTTATCTATTTTTTCATGCTAATTAATAAAAATAAACACAAATAAAAAAATTTAATTTATATTGGAGGAGATTGCCCGATAACCCCAATTACAGATGATGGTGTTAATGTTCCACCACCCGATTATGACGAGGTTGAAACGGTCATTTTAATGCTGAAGAACAACAAAGCTGTAGGTGCTGATGGCCTGTCTGCCGAGTTGCTTAAGACCGGAGGCGATGGGACGGACTTCTCCCTGCCGTTTAATACCGAACGGGGTTACAAACAAGGAGATTCGTAATCGTGCGACTTCTTCAATCTCATTATGGAGAAAATAATACAAGCTGCTGAGTTACGACATAATGACACTTTCTTGAACAAAGTGTCATGCTGTTAGCGTATGCCGATGATATTGACATAATCGGCATGAACACCCGAGCTATCGGTGTAGCATTCTCAGAGTTGGAAAGAGAGTCGCATCGAATCGGTCCTACGTTGAACGAAGGCAAGGCAAAATATTATGCCTAGCGTCAACAAACAAAAAGTACCGGCATCTTGGACATTACGTTACTGTTCATAACTACGCTTTTAAAGTAGTGAAGGACATTGTCTATTTTGGAACTAGCATTAACACCAGTGGCATCAGCTTGGAGATATTGCGAAAGATTGCTAACAGGTGCTACTTTGGGCTAAGTAAGCAATTGAGAAGTCGGGCCCTCTCTCGAGAAATGGAAACCACACTCTACAAGTCCCTCATCATGCCTGTCCTTATATATGGCACCGAAGCTTGAACAATTTCCACCTCAGATGAGAGACTGCCTGGAGTTTTCGAGAGAAAAGTCCTATGCAAGATCTTTCGACATATTTGCGTTGGTGCCGAGTAACGGATAAGGTACAGCTATGAGCTGTGTGAGTTGTATGCCGACACCGACATAGTAAAGCGCATTAAAATACAGACTGGAAGAACATTCTCCGGCTAAGAAGGTGTTATATTCGGAATCCGTTGATGGACGATGCAGGAGAGGGAGACCTAACCTCCAGTGGAAATACCAAGGACTGGAAAGCTTGATACCGCTTGGATCGCTGTGTTTCTATTATTTAAAACATATCGAATAATATAAGCAGAGAGTCACATAAAAACTTATAATGAAAAACTACGCGTTTTAGTAAGTGCTTATGTTAACATTTTAAAGAGAGATAGATTAAAGTATACAGGGTAAAACCTCGATTTTACCACTATAATAATGAATGGCTAAAATCTAAAATAGACATATCATCAATAATAATAAAACCAGGCGATAAAAGAACTGCTGATAAGCCAGCTAAAGATTTTAATGATTGTTGTCACGATCAAAAAGGAAAACAGCAGAAGAGTTGTATGTAAGGGGGCTGTCCCAGAACTACCCGACCTAACAAAGAAAACTAGAAATTTTGGAATAATTTTCTTTATTTCTCAACATAATCTCCTTTTAGCTCTATACACTATATTCTATAGCTTCGATACCCTGTTTATAGTATGAAGTGGCTAGCTCATTAAAATAGCCATCTCCACCAGGCCATTTTTTCAAATTTGGAAATAGAAAATAATCCGAAGGAGCTAAATCTGGCGAACACGCACCTTGTGTTGAGGCAATTCGAGCTTTATCTCATTGATTTTGGCCATCGCAATAGCGGATGTGTGAACTGGTGCGTTGTCTTGATGAAACAACACTTTCTTTTACGCCAAATGCGGCCTTTTTTCTATAATTTCATCACTTAAACGCTGCAACAAATTAGCATAATACTCGCCGCTGATTGTTTTTCCTTTTTGAAGATAATCAATAAAAATTATCCCGCGTGCATCCCAAAAACCAGCGCCATAACCTTGCCTGCAAATGGAACTATCTTCGCTTTCTTTGGACACGATTCTCCCCTTTCAGTCCACTGTTTTGACTGCTCCTTTATCTCAGGTGTGAAGTGGTGGACCCATGTCTCATCCAAGATTACGAATCGACGCAAAAACTCGGCTTTATTACTGTGAAACATCTCCAAACACTCTATAGAAACATCTTCACGACGTTGTTTTTGTTCTATTGTGAGCAAACACGGCACCCATCTTGCACACAGCTTTTTCATCTCCAAATTTTTGGTCAATATACGTTGTATATCACTTTTTGAAATGCCTGTAATTTCACCTAGCTCACGCACCTTCAGCCGGCGATCATCCAATACCATTTTGTGGATATTCTTAACCGTTTCTGGAGTGGCCACCTCAATTGGTCGACCACTACGGTGTTCGTCTTGACAGCTCGTACGAGCTCGTTTAAACTCTGCCACCCAATATTTTATGGTCGTAAACGAAGGAGCAGACTCCCCCAGAGTAAAATCTAGTTCGGCTTTAATATTCGTTGGACTGAGACCTTTCAAATGAAAGTATTGAATTACATAACGCTGGCTCCAAAGGAAATACTAAACAACGTGGCAGCTTAAAACTTAAAATATATTTATATATTTATAAGGTTCCCACTTTTCACCAAAATGATTTTTTTCAAACTACTGCCGCAATCTATATGTCGTAGTAGTAGTTCTGGAACCGCCCTCGTATGTCAGCTGGTTTACGAGCTGGTATAATTTTATAAAGTTTACGCGGTTTTTATACGATTGCATGAATCCCATTACTATAATATTGTATTTATTCCAGCATGTACTATCTTCTATTGTTACAAGTCTTTTTCGTAGTCCTCTTTTTCGCTTTCCTTGGGGGCTGAAGAGTTGTTTGCAAATATAATGTTACGTTTTTATTTTGTGAACGATTAATTCTATTTGAATCAACCTTGTTCGATCACTGGATTTTGTTATTAATACTTGCAACACTTATTTTATACAATTATATACAGCAACAATTTATTGAATCAACTCTGTTTACAATCAACTATTTATAATAACTCTCTTAATGTACTTGCAACTTTTGCCTCTGATACTGTATGGATGTTTGCGCAATCACGTTCGGGATTCGATTGATTTGATTTGTCAACAACTGGACCTATTTATTCTCTGTGGCAAGACTCCACAATCTTCCTTTATCGAGATTCTTCTCTTTCCTACTCGTTGGCTTGTTCTGGTTATCGCCTATTTCTTTTTGTTGACCTTCGTTTCGATGCTGCCAATATTCGTGTCACTCGCAACAGTGTCATTCACAATAGTCATGAGTAACCAACCATCGATACTCGTTACAATATGTATATATTTATCATTTTGTGGACAAAATGCGAACAATAGATATGAAAACCAATTATTAAGTGTTAAACATGCTCATAAAAATGCTAACTACTTACTGTTAACTGCTCGAAGTGTCTCGGAATTCAAAAAGTCCTACAATTCTTCAACATTCCTTACATTTAGTAAAAAAATCATCAACGAAGTAACGAGCATGGAAATTTGTATTATTTGTTGTTTCTTTTTCAAGATTAGGTCATGCTTACGAATATTATGTTTCTGTTTTGCCAACTATTTTTTTAAAACAAAAAAAGCCCTTTTGAAGATATTATAGATATATAAAAATTTTAAATCACTACGATTCGCTTGTTTTGTTTAATTTTATTGTACAAAATAATTTTTTTTTATACTAATTTCTTAATGAACCAATTTTATTTGTACGTTCGGATAGAGTAAAATGTGTACATTGTAAAAAAAATCCATCCAACACAGAAAACTAAGAAAAAATGATGCCGTCACAATTGCAGCAACAGCGACAACACAAAATAAAGATGATATCGCAAAAATCTTAATTGGGTAATTGGAAAAGTACCGTATTGCTAAAAAAAAGTCTTCCGTGCTCTCTCATTTCTATGATCATATCGTATGTTGCATGTATGTAGGTAAATAGAACTTGTTTTATAATAGTTGTAGAGAATAAAATATATACGAGTATATGGATATATTAGAGCGGCTTACTGAAAAAAAAATTGCAACTAGTGTTCTTACCTAGTTGTTACCTACCTTTTTGTTGTTACCTACTATGTACAAAAACATTTATTACTTTTTTTTTTTATCAAGCATATCTTGAATTTTGTGATAACCGAGTGGGGCCGAATTACCTCAATCTAGCTTCTCCTGATGATGAACTAACAGTTTTGCCACTGAAAACTATGAGCTAACTCTATTCTATGAGTTACTTGCTATTGCGAAAATGGCCCTAAATCAATTTCGATTTATTTTCCCCCGAACATAATGTCGTTATGAGTTCTTATAAATATGTCAGCCTTGTGACATCACTTCTTCAGTGCTTTGCCGAGTGCATATCTCTTTCAGAAGCATTTCCGTGGCAAATTGCTACTGCCACTTGCTTGCTATAATTCAATTGCCTGAAGTAATTCAATTTCCAGACGTTCTGTAAAGGAGAAATACACTGGAAGTCATAAACTGAAGTTTACTTTTGCTCGTTATATTGCAAATTAGGCGTTATGATATACATTAAGGTGACGTGAAACCTGTTTATTCATACAACGGTTTGGGCATACCTATAGAGAGTTGCCATTTTAGCTCAAATACAAAGGCACATAATATTATTTGCCCCATCGTATGTAGGGGTGCCCACAACGATACTAAGCTTAGAAGAAATGCCCCAAATAAACATACCCAATTCCTTATTTTAGCTAACCTGTTAAATGCGAATTGGTTTAATTTAGTACCGTAGTATAAAATTGAACCTATTTTTTGAAATTAGAGATTAGACTGCGGCGCCTGAAGGATAATACTCATAATGATCATAAAGCATATTTCATTCTATTCCATTATAAAAGATATAAAATAAGAAATATCCATACAATGTACTCCACACTAATTTACTATATACCGTATATATGCTCACGGTAAAAATAAGTATTCGATACAAAGAAATAACTACTCAGAAAGACGCAACGAATAAAAAAAAAAAAACACGATTGCATATCTGGATATTACCACACAATAATGTTGTGCTTACATACGAGTATCATGCATTTGTTGCAAGCACCTTTTACATCCACTGGTGCTTCATTCATTCATTCGTTTACTTATATTGAACGTGCAACATAAAGCGCTAATACTTATCATAATAAAATGAACTGCAACTGAAAACAGCCACAAACTTCACGACTTCGCATACACACACAGACACAAGAACACGTATTTATAACTACTTTTGCCAAACAAACCAAACATCCCAATCAACAATTGCATAAGCATAAAGAAATAATGCTTGTAGAAAACTTATATACGATAGAAATATTAATAATATCTAAAACATACTTGGAAATCGATTACAAATCTAATAATTTCATAAATGATTTGGTTATGAAATCGTGCCATTCTTTGATTTCAATAGAGGAGAGTGCATCTCTCTAGCATTGTCTACAAAAATTACTCCTCATGTCGTAATGTTTATTTCAGCTTTTAGAGACAAAGATTTTTCTTTTTTTGATTTGACTTTTTTGCCCGATATTACACAATTAATTGTCGAGTTAAACTTACTTACTTACTTCAGGGTAAAAATAAAGAGGGCGGATTGATAATGAAGCTACCTAAGTAGGAAAAAAACATTTTTTTTTTTCAAAAACCATTTATTCCTCAACATTGTCTCCTTTTACGTCGTCACACTTAGTAAGACGATATTCCAACTTTTTTATACCATCTGAATAATACGATTTCGGGAACCCCTCAAAATATGCGTTAGTTTCGGTAATCCTGCGAGCCATTTTTTCAAGTTTGGAAACAGGAAAAAGTCACCAGGAGCTAAATCTGGACTATAAGGTGGATGATCAACCAATTCGAAGTGTATTTCACGTAATTTTAGCATCGTATCTAATGCTGTGTAAACCGGTGCGTTGTCTTAAAGAAAGAGCACTTTTTTCTTCTTTAAATGTGGTCGTTTTTTCTTGATTGCATCATTCAATTGATCCAATAATGCACGATAATACTTTCCTGTGATTGTGGATCCTTTTTCAATACAATCGATAAGCAATATTCCGAGTGCATCCCAAAGTACAGTGGCCATAACCTTGCCAGCCGATTTCACTGACTTCGCCTTCTTCGGAGCACTTCCACCAGCTTCCACCCATTGTTTCGATTGATTTTTGGTTTCAGGTGTGTAGTGTGGTGGACCCACATTTCATCAACAGTTATTAATCGACTCCAAAAATCAACAGTATTACGCTTTATCATGTCCAAACACCGCTGTGAAGTGGTCTCTTGAACTCGTTTTTGTTCGACACTGAGCAAACGCGGCACCCATCTTGCCGATAGCTGTTTCATATGCAAATGTTCATGCAAAATGTTGAACATACGTTCATATGAGATGTTTACCATTTCAACAATCTCACGCAACTTGACCCGGCAATCATTCATAACGATATCGAGGAGTTTCTTGATATTTTCTTCAGTAACGACCTCTTTTGGCCTTCCTGTTGATGGTATTGTTGCAGTGCTTGTTCGGCCGCGTTTAAATTCAGCAATCCAATATTTTACCATGTAATCTGGCGGAGCAGACTCACCGTAATGTTTATCGAGCTTTTCTTTCGTCTCTTTCGCCGTTTTCCCTTTCAAATAATAGTGTTTAATCACTGCACGAAATTCGCTTTTTTCCCCATTTTTCAAGAAACACAAAAGTTGGTTACTCAAACGACTACAACAAATAAACTAATCGATAAATTTGGATGAAATTTTAACAGCTGACGTTTGACAGATCGCAATTTAAAAAAAAAAAAGTTTTTGTGTTTGTGCTGCCTTTTTCGTACTTAGGTAGCTTCTTTATCAATCCGCCCTCGTATATTATTAAAGGAATTTAGAAATGTGTAATATATCTAAATTAAATATTTAATACAAATATATTATGGACATAATACCACGGTACGACAGTTTGAAATAACTGGGAAGTTTTATAGCTGTCTGGTTCAGTAAAACAAAACTGTGTACTTGGAATTCAGGAGATACCCCCAAAAATCTTAACCGATTTTTAAAAGTAAATAAGCACTTTAAAATTTTTATACCAATGTGGTAGTGTTAAAAAGAAAAATGGCGTAAAAAAGTCCGATAAAGTTGAAAAAAGTTGAAAACACAACAACAACAAATTGCATTTTTCCTTGATCATACACACATATAGCATATAAAATCTCATAAACTACGATACATATACCGTTCGAAAGGTTCCTGCTTCCAAAATAAAAATTACTAATAAACTGCGAATTGCTTTTGCAACAATTTCTTCTTTCCTGCCACCTTCCATCACACCCCAACAACCGGTTAACGCAGCTTGCCCCTCCCCCGCGTAACATCCGTAGTGGCCTACGCTCAATTGATGGACTTGTGAGTCACCTGCTCGATGATTTGAGCTCTAGTACGCATAGGGCGGCTCTGAATTTACTGCACCAATGCGCGGTGGAGGCGGCCATCGAGGGTCATGCTCATAACATCATGCTGGGAGGTCGCCCACAGCCAATAGCAGACTGCGACCAACAGCTCCCTAGATCCTCTCGTGCCACTTTGTCGTAGCTAAGATCTGGATAGAGCGTCTATCTGATACAATTCCAGACAGATGCCCCAGAAGGCCTGCCAGTTCGGCAGCCTCTGCACTGTGGACGCACCCCCTGGAGGCTGCTGTCTTCCTGGAGCTGGTCGATGGGGACAACAACACTCAACCTGATTTACATGAATATTCGTGATTTCGAAATCGTTGTCTGTTACAACAGCAACAAAATTTCTATATCTCTGGAGCTTCGTTAAATTGGTTGAAAACATCTGACGGAAATGAATATACCATGCATTTGTGCAGGGTAAAAGCTACTAATACAAACGGTTATTCAAACAACTGGCTCTTTAACAATCCTCCTACGAATGATTTCGAATTGAGTTCTCCAATTAATAGGTATTATTATAATTAGTGTTGGTGTATGCCTATCTGTCCTCTGCAGTGAACAAAACTACTTCGGAACTATTGAATTCATTAGTTCTAAGGAACCAGCAACTAGTTCCACTTCTATCTACTTTTCTTTGTTACAACTGGCGAATTTAACATGGTGATATCATAGGAAGTGTCGATTGACCTGTTTAAGCAAAACAGGAAGAGTATATTTTCATTCATTGTATTATAATTCTCATACATATATTCATTTAAATTTCTTCTTTCATTCACTGCAATATAATTCTCATCCATATATTCATTTAAATTATTTTACAATTTAACTATTTTTTGCTGTTCCCCGCAACTCAAACCTGGGTACTCCCCATCGTGTGCCCTGCAATCGTATATTCTATCACCGTCGCTCTATAAACTACGCAAATCTGCTACATATTATTGTTGCGTTAAAAGCGAATCACTTTAAAGGTCCTGTATGAATTCATTTTAAATAAACTAGTAAACTAGTGCCGTAGCTCAGTGGTTAGTGTGTTTGCCTTCTGATCTGTAGGTCGCGGTTCAATACCCGGATGATGCATAACAAATTTAATATCGAAAAGATTTTTCTTTCGAACGGTACCCACCTGTCGGCAAGCAATTGGCAATTCTTCCGGTGTCAGTCTTTGTTTATGGTTTGTAAAGTGAAAACAATGATCCAAAACACAGAAGTCATTGGACAATTATCAAGGCCAGGCTTCGGAGATAAACTTGCAGAAATTTGAAGCAGCTCGGCGCTTTTATTCAACGCCAAGGGCGCACTTCTCCACTGGACTACGCGAAAAATTTGAGCCATAGTATACCTAGCCGTTGCACACAATATATAGAACATCAAGGAGAGTGAATTCTTTCCAACGAATTTTCTCCGTGAATCACACTGTACGTTATACAAGTTTTAGGCATGGAAAAAACTTGCTGTATAAATATTTATTACTGTAAGAGTCGCAAGAGCTTGGAAACAACATTTGCAAATATTTAGCAAATCCGTTGAGATAGCCCTCCCCTCACTTGTGCAGAACATCGAAAGATGTCTATACTGCAAAGATTATAGTCTGGTCACCTTTCTAGATATTGAGTCTTTAACATTATAAAACCCAAAAGCAGTGGAAACCCCTCTTGCCATGCTAAAACAAAGAGTGATAAATTCGAATTTGGGGACATCGTCCATAAGTAGATTTGCTATTAAGAGCACCCCACAAAGGGGGTGTGTTATCGCCTCTTCTGTGGAACTAAATTATCAATGAAGTGCTCAGGCCATTACAGACCACGGGCTGCACAACGGGAGCATATGACGTGGTACTTGTGTCATCGGGAAAATATTTACATAAACTCACTGAAGTGATGAACCATGCGTTATTAATGTAGTCCAAATGGGCTTCAAATTCTGATCTGGCCATCAACCCTACTTTACTGGGAAGCATAAAATTCCGGTTTTTACCTTCTGTATTAAGCTTAAGTTTTGATTAACCGACTTTTGCAGTGTTTTTTATCCGTTCTCCAATGAGGCGGCAATGTGGCTTGGCTGTAATACAGTATCTATATTTACACTGATAGTCAAGGCGCTATTAAATCTCTCAAAGAACGTTCGCAAAATCAGCACTTGCCTTTAAATGGCGCTTAGCTCTTAACGACCTAGCAGAGCATTACAATGTACACATTGTACATCATTGTTCTCCGAGGAAGTAAGAGGCAGATGAGCTGCCGAGATCAGGCACTAGATCGCCAGAGATTGATCCATCTCATCAAGCAGTTATTCCGTTTATAACATGCAGGCTTTTCGTCACACATAATTTTCTCAGTATAGTCAATAGAAGATGGCGAGATGAGAGCTTTCGCGTGACTATTAGAAAAATTTGGGCAACTCTTAAAAATAGGAGAACTCGCTCTCTATTAGTGATGTAGTGGTTGTCCTTACGGGCCACTGGCTCGTGGGTAGGCATGCTACCAGGTTTGGTTTGCCGGCCAACGACTTTTGTTGTAGCTACCAGAACGAGGAGGAGAAGGAAACTGTTTATCGCGTCCTCTGTAGATGCCCCGTCCTGACACGCAGAAGGCATACCCTATTACAGTGCGCCTTTTTTACATATACAACTGAGCTAACACCCAAGGACATCATCAGGGACATCGCTCTTTTCGTTAGGGAATCCCAGTGGTTCTGTTTGACAGAGAGAACGTAGGATGAATAGCCAATTTTTGGCCACTCCACCTTAGAGCGGCCGCATAATCTAAATAACCTACCACTATTACCGCTACTCTTATCTTAATGCGACCCTAAACTTTAGAACCGTATTCAACAGCGTGAAATGATGGGACATGATCGAAGTCTCAGAACAATGTTTCCTGATACCTGCATACTAGAGTAGAATGGTACGCAGGTATTTATTTAACCAAGTACTCACTTACTATACAAACGCTGGATCATTGACGAAAAAAATAACGGCTGGTGCAACTCAAGTTTCAATCCTTGGCCCAGATCTCTACGATGAAATACATAGATTCCTAGTAGGATTCGCAGATGGCCTAGCAGCCATTATGACTGCAAGAAATATAGTAAAGGCACAGCGAAACAAACGACGAACAAATAACTACGCAGAATGTGATTAAATACCTAAGAGTTAGACTGGACTCAAAGCTTACTGATCGGGCACAATTTCAATATGCTACGGACAAAGCAAGCGGTAATGGCGGTAAATCAATCAATTCTATTATACAAGTATGGGCTGACACACTTAAAACGAGATGCAGGAGGAATTTTATATTAGCTGTACAAAGGACTATGGCCCTACGAATAAGATCTGCACAGAGTCGTATAGTGCGGATAAGCGGGAGTTACACCAATTAATTTCTTGCCAGAAGAGCGAGAGAAGATATGATTTATAGAAAAATCTGGAGGCTTTACAACAATGAAAGAATCCACACCTCACAAAAAAACTGGGAACACGACACATATGGCAGGTGGGCCATAAAAATTATACCAAACCTATGCGAATGGATTGGACGAAGGCACGGAAGAGTTTACTCTTACTTAAACAAGTTGTTATCTGGCTACGACTGCTTTTGCAAATATTTACACAGCATGGGCAAGACAGCGCATGTAAGATGTTTATACTATGAGCAGACGCAGATCATATTTTATTCAGTTGCGAAAGTTGTAGTAGAGAAATAGCTAAAAAAGGTGTTATATTCGGAATCTGCTGGTGGACGCCGCAGAAGAGGAAGACCTAACCTCCGGTGGAAAGATCAAGTACTGGAGAACTTGTCAGTGCTTGGAATTTTTAAATGCCGCCAGCTATCAAAGGAAAGTGCTGGCTGGCGAAGCATGCTAGATTCCGCCTAAATCGATTTTCGGTTGTAATGGTCACATAAGTAAGCAAGTAAGTAAGTAGGGCCCTACCACGAAGTTATGCTACCGTGGTTCCGGTATAACTTTAAAGGCCCTTGAAGGAGGGGGAAGTTTTTTAGTGTCTGCGACGGCACACTCCGTAATTGTGACAACAGTTACGAGTTAGAGGGTCAGCCATTTTGATACCTCCTCCATATAATGTAAATAATCTACATATTAAATCATGTTATAATTTGTTATTTTGGACGTTTAAGATAATACCCTAAAATTCGTTTACTTTTATTTACTTTTATATGTGCAGGGTTGAAATCAGTCAGAACTGTAGGTTCATTTTTTTGTTGTTGTTTCGATAAAACGCGAAATACTTTTTTCGCCAGAATTGCTTATGATAATCCTTTACTCAGGCCGAAGAGAAATTGCTTTTATAAATCCTTATCAAAGCACAAATTGATGTAACCAAATTAAATTACAAATTCACAATGCTCTTACAAATATATTGTATAGGAAGCAATTGTTGTTGTTGCTTATGTCATTGAGACGTAGCGGATGTAAAAATTGTAAATTATTAAATAATTGGACCCGCACCAACGGGCGATAGAAAATAATATTTCTGAATATTACGATAGTAATACTAATGCTATTAGCAAAATATATGTTTATATTATGAATACCAAGAAATAATCGTTTCAACATGTAAATCAGAGACATATGTAGTTCACGTTTGTTACATCATTGAATAACGCCCTATGGATTAATGCTACTCACATATGTACTTCATTTCTCTTCGGAAATTATGTAAAAAATTTTGTACAAACACCTAATTGATATTGTTGTAGTCGTTAACCACACTACCGTCAACAGCACCATCATCATAACTTACAATATAAAATATGCTGCCACAAATACCAGCATTACTCACACACAACCAGGTTGATAGACACTTAATGTATGGATTGATAGACTGTTATATCGATTTTTTCTTAGGTTCAAATCAATCGTTCAATAAGTTCCGGGACTAAGTAAGAAAAACATTTTTTTCTTAATTCTTCTCTATTCGTCAACATAATCTCCTTCAAGAGCAATACAATCATTCAAGCGCTTTTCTAACTTTTCGATGCCTTTTGTGTAGAACGATTTATTTTTTGCCTCAAAGTACGCGATTGTATCAGCGATAACTTCTTCATTTGGGCCAAGTTTTTTTCCCTGGAGCATTTATTTCAAGTCTCCGAACAGCCAGTAGCCACTGAGAGCCCAATTTAGTGAATATGGTGGATACGGCAACAATTTGAAGTGTAATTCGTATATTCTGGCGATTGTTAAAAACTACTTGTGACACGGAGCGTTGTCTTGATGAAAATTTTTTTTTTGCATTTGAGACCGTTTTACTGCGATTTCACTCTTCAATCGCTCCAATAACGTTATGTAATATTCGGCATTGATGGTTCTTTCTTTTTCAAGGTAGTCGATGAATCGATGAATACCGTGTGTATCCCAAAACACAGAGGTTGTTGACTGTAGAATTTTTGGTCGCTTTTGACGAATTTCACCGGACAATCTCCACTCAGCTGACAGACGATTTTAATCTGGTGTATAATAATGGATGCATGTTTCATCCATTGTCACACTACTTATTTTATTTATTTGGCTATAACAACCGAATATAATATGCTTCGCCAGCCATCTCTGTTCTTCGCTAGCTGGCGCCAGTTAGAAATTCCAAGCGCCGTCAGGTTCTCCAGTACTTGATATTTCCACCGAAGATTAGGTCTTTCTCTTCTACGTCGTCCTCCAGCGAGTTCCAAATATAACACCTTCTTAGCTGGAACGTGTTCTCCATTCGCTCGACATGACCTAACCAGTTGTGCCTTATTCGGTACTCGCCACTAATGCAAATAGGTCCAAAGATCTTGCGTAGGACTTTTCTCTCGAAAACTCCAAGCATTCGCTCATCCGAGGCGGAAATTGTCCAGGCTTCAGCGCCATATGTTAGGACAGGTATGATGAGAGACTTGTAGAGTGTAGTTTTCGGTCTTCGAAGGAGGGATCGACTTTCTCGACTTCCATTGTCACATACTGACGCAAAAAATCCCGAATTTCTTTGTAATCAAAGACAGCAGTTTTCATGTTGTATTCTCATTATGTTTCTGGGAGTGTGAGAGCGACGTGAGAGCATTTCGCTTTACCGAAAATTGTTTAGGCGACACTGCTTGAGAGCTACTTTGATGTGCTAGGTGAACATCCAGGTCCAGCACCATCTATTTGTAACGCCGGATGGCAACAGTCACGTATAAAGCTTCGAGTATGCTCGGACCAGAGGCCAATGATGCTCTACAAGCTAGCTATGGCCAAACTCGGGGAGGTTTGACCCAACGCAATGTTGGAGGTTATCCCATTGGAAGAAATTTTAAACCGACCCCGTTCTTCGATTCCGACTTCCATCCCTGCGGAACCCTCTGACCCTGAGAAAGTCCTCAAACGCCTTCAAAGAGGCAATGAGCATCTTCTAACACACAATTGGAAAATAGCGAAAATGGAGGAACCAAGGGGCGACTACAGGCAGATTTGCCTGGTCATAAACAAAGAATCCTTGGAACCTTTAGCTAGGACCGGAGGTGTGATAAATTTCGGCTTTTCGTCGATCATGCTGAAAGTCTATGAGAAAGATGGAGAACCGGATAACCAGCCATCTGATTCTGAGGTTTCTCCCGATATCGAAGTGGAACCAGAATTAGGTCGCATCAGCCCGGAATATAGCGATGTACTATCGAACTCCTAACTGGTGGACGATTTCTTTCATTTACAGCAGCAGGGGGATGATGACTACTTGCTATATTCGGACGAGGATCTAGGGACAGGCGTCACCATGGTGGTAAACCCTGACGCACATAAGGTTGAGGATGAGATTCTAAGATGGCATCTACCAACTTGCACCTCCACCTGAACTCATGCGGGATAGATGTTGCCTTCATCCAAGAGCCTTGGATCATCAACAATCAGGTATGTGGTTTAAAAAACACAGGATACGAGCTCTACTATGTGTAGGACAACACCAGACCTCGTTCCTGCATTATGCTCAAAAGAAACTACAATGCTTTTCTGCTCTATAATTTCAGTAACAGCAATACTACAACAGTTAGCCTAGACCTGCCCAATGGCAATAGAGTCTAGCTAAAATCTATATACCTTGCGCATGACCATTAAGACGCACCGCCTTCTGACATGGCAACAGTGGCAGAGGCAGGTAGTACAGGCATTGGCCACAAAGTTGGATGTGATGCCAATGCACACCACATCGCTTGGGGAAGTAGCGGAACAAACGAAAGGGGTAAGTCACTTTTTGATTTCATACTAAGTACTAACCTTATTATATGTAATATTGGCGACAGGCCAACATTTATTACCAATAACCATCAGGAGGTTCTAGATCTTACTCTAGCATCTTCTAGCGGATATGATCACAGAATGAAGAGTTTCCAGGAAACATTCATTCTCTCATCACCGATATATAAATTTTAACTACAACACAGGCTCCAGGTCCAAATCTCTTCCGAAATTATCGGTCGACGGATTGTAACTTGTATAAGCTTATAGTTAAGGAAACCTTAACAAGCAAATCTCTGCAGACACCCACCAGAACATATGATTTAGATCGACTAGTGGTATCACTTACACAGACACTTAATCAGGCATTAGATAAAAGTTGTCCTCTAAGGAGAGAGGAAAGCTGAATCCGCCGTGGTGGTCGACCTAGCTAATGGCATTAAGAAAAAATTTCCGGAATTACGAACTTACAAATTTGAGATTAGGAAAGCGCAGCGCGCTTCTTGGGAACTTTTCTGCGAATCCATAGAGGAATTCTCAGAAGCAGCGAGGCTATGGAAAATTCTATCAAAAACCCTCTTTGTCCAAGCTATCTGCTGAAATCAGACGGAACATAGATATCTAATAGAGACGAACTACTGGAAATTCTCCTGGACACATTTTCCGGGTTGCTCAGTACCTTCCTCCAATTTAAGCCCACCTTCCGAGCACTTCTCGGGCACTTTACCTAAATACATCAGAACTTGAAACAGAATTCGCTGGGCGATTAATTCTTTTAAACTATTAAAGTTCCCAGGACCGGATGGAATCATTCCAACTGAGCTTCAGACAGTGTCCAACCTAGTTTCACCCTAGTTGGAGACCATATTTCAAGCCTGCATCAAATATGGTCTCCAACCAGGGTGAAACTAGGCCACAAACAGAAATTTCGTGAAAAAGATCCAAAGAATGGCATACTTATGCATCAAACCTCCATCAAATCTCTAAATACTTTGTTACACCTTATTCCTTTAGATATCCTGGGGAAGCAATTAGCAGCAGCGGCAATTACACTCAGATCAATTTCAGAATGGTCCTGTAATGGTACGGAACACACAACAATTCTGAACCATTATAGCTTTTAATTACCTCAGTAAAAGGCAACAAGTAAGAGATGGGAGTGACTTTTCATCCTTCTCTTTGCACCTTGATGGTGTACCTCAGAGGTCATTGTGGGTCCGTTGCTTTTTTCTATATTTGCTGATTCTATATTACATATTCATTCTACGATCCATGCCTACATTGACGATATTCAGCTATATATTTCCACAATCCCTATTGAGGTTGATGATATGATCATAAAACTTAGTCCATTAACTCGTGGTCAGACAAGAACAAGTTGAGAATTAACCCATTGAAATCCAAGATATTGCCTATACCGAGGAAGACTCTAGTTATTCAACCAATCTTAATTGGAAGTTCACAACTTGAACTTGTCGATACTGTCGTGAGCTTAGGGTTTTCGATTAACTCGAGGCTAACGTGTTGTGACCATGTTAATGGGGTCGTCTCTAAAATATATTATACTTTAAGTTCCCTTGGGTTTTCAGCTGAATACACTCCGTCTTCAGTTAGAATTAACTTATTAAAATAATTAGTAATTTCCCACATTAGTGTTATTTATAGTAAATTGGATTCCACACATCAACGTAAACTTTTCCTGGAATTCAATAGTGCTATTCGATATGATTTTAGTCTTTGTTTCTATGATCATATTTCTGACAAATCTACCGCTATTCTAGGAGTTGGATTGGCTCCCTTTTTTAAAACTCGTAATATAATTTATCTTCATCAACTTCTCACTTGCAAAACACCGGTGTATCTACAACATATGATTTTTGCAATCTACACGATTAGACTATGGAACTCGCTTCCACCCGGGCTCAAGCTAATTTGTCATGTTGGAGGTTTCAGGAACAATTTCATTCCTTAAATTATATCTTCTGACTCTCTCACAAAAACGAGAAAAATGGAAATATTATGAACCTCGACAGATGCAGGAGTACTTCTTTATGCTGAAGCTAGGTGAAGCTAGCAACGTCTGGAAAGAGAGACGCTGCGCAATAGTGAAAGAAATAATAAGTAATTCGCAAAGACAAAACACAATATTTTTTAAAAGAAACAAAAGACATGCAACTTCCTCCAGGGCCCCATGGATTACTAGATACCAAAGAGTCTGATGATGGAGAACTTTTGCTTTTGAATTTGAACTTCCCTCACATAAAAAAATCCCTTCTTCTGACTGATCTCCCTTTAGGTTCATTTGTGGTCTTATGCCATAAAAATAAAATACCGCTTTATTCAATAGTACAGTGTGACGTAAATTGGCCGCCCACATGAGGTATATACCCCACCGTTTTGGACGCCGATGTGGTTTCCTGGGGATCAACGGTTGGCGTAATCATGGCAGACAATTTAAAGCTTGATATGTCAATTTTTAAAGAATTTTTTATAAAACTAAATATATAGTGGGTGCCGTAGCTCAGTGGTTAGTGTGTTCGCCTTCTGATCTGTAGGTCGTGGGTTCAATCCCCGGCTGATGCATAACAAATTTAATATCGAAAAGATTTTTCTTTCGAATGGTACCCACCTGTCGGCAAGCAATTGGCAATTCTTCCGACAGTAACAACTTGCCATGAAAAAGCTTCTTAAAGAACTCTGTGACAAAGCTCAGAAAAAGTGATGTCACAAGTGTTCTGCCGTTCGGAACCGGCTAAAATAAGTAGGTCCCTTCTAATACTGTCCAAATTTAAGACGCACAACAGTAATGGAAGAGAAGCTCGGCCAATGAGTCCTTTGGGGCTTTAAGTGCCACATATGTATTTATTTTTTTTTATATCTTTACAGATTATGAAAGAGGGCGAAAATGCTTTTCCAACAGACGCAAAATCGTTACTAGTATTCTGAGAGGTTCTATGAATTTTTTAGTAACTTGTGAGAACTGATTTTCAACTTTAATCTCAGTTAGCTTAAAGTTTTTGGAATGTTAATCCACAGTTGCGGAAATGAAACTGATTAATATATCAGCACTACGGATGAAGTCATCAGTTTTGCATAGAAAAGAGGGAATTGTTAACTCCCTAATTGTTTTGTAATGTATGCATTGAGAGTTAATGTAACAATTACATAAATGATAGCACAGTTTGTTTATTCAGTAGTTAAGTAGTATCAGAAATGCGGCCACTATCGATGCAAGTTTCTTGTGGTTTTTACAACTACTGAGGAAATCATCATATGCGAAGTAAACTGTGCAAGGTATTATACATTATTAAATTGCATACGATGTGTAAATTACATAAATAGACAGATGAATATGCATATATTATAAGTATTTTTTTTAAATCAATAATAGATATATTACATTGCACTGCATTGCAAAAGCCATTTTACGATATCATGTAGATATTAGTTTCACTTTCAGTGAAATGACATTTATTGTACGTCCTGTGGGTTACTGGAATAACAATTCATGCCGCCGTCAGATGATTGATTGCCAAGTAGTATTATTATATATCTCAAGATGTACGGCACAAAGGCTCCATCAATGGTTATTTGTACTGACAGAGACAGAGTCACTAAATCCTCAACGGTCTTTAACGTCTAGAGGATCACTATGATAATGAAAGACTTGCAAGTCGTTAACGAACGATCAAAAATAGGAAGAGCTTTCTTTCTTTCTGAATTCGCAGCCATGAAGCGACAGAGTGATGGGCCCATTAAGGGCAGACCCAAAAACAGCTTTCGAAAAATCAAAAAGTATAAATCTATATTGCTGACGAAGGACTTCCCGAATACAGTTCTAACCACAGGCCATGTTGTACGGAGGTTGAGATACTTGACACTTTTCAATATAGCGCACTTGACTGACAACAAATATCAACATCTGAATCGAAATTCGTGTTTATACCGTCTATGAAAAACACACATGAAACTGGATATTTTGGCACGTGCTTCACAGAATGGAACACATCGCTTTCTTTTGGAATACAAGAACTCAGCACTGTACGAGGGCGGATTGATAATGAAGCTACCTAAGTATGAATAAAACATTTTTTTTTTTTCAAAAACCATTTATTTCTCAACATTGTCTCCTTTTACTTCGACACACTTAGTAAGACGATATTCTAACTTTTTTATACCATCTGAATAATACGATTTCGGGAACCCCTCAAAATACGCGTTAATTTCGGTAATCACTTCTTCGTTTGAGCTGAATCTTTTTCCTGCGAGCCATTTTTTCAAGTTTGAAAACAGGAAAAAGTCACTAGGAGCTAAATCTGGACTATAAGGTGGATGATCAACCAATTCGAAGTGTATTTCACGTAATTCTAGCATCGCATCTAATGCTGTGTGAACTGGTGCGTTGTGTTGAAGAAAGAGCACTTTTTTCTTCTTTAAGTGTGGTCGTTTTTTCTTGATTGCATCATTCAATTGATCCAATAATTCACGATAATACTTTTCTGTGATTGTGGATCCTTTTTCAAGATAATCGATAAGCAATATTCCGAGTGCATCCCAAAATACAGTGGCCATAACCTTGCCAGCCGATTTCACTGCCTTCGCCTTCTTCGGATCACTTCCACCAGCTTCCACCCATTGTTTCGATTGATTTTTGGTTTCAGGTGTGTAGTGTGGTGGACCCACGTTTCATCAACAGTTATTAATCGACTCCAAAAATCAACAGGATTACGCTTTATCATGTCCAAACACCGCTGTGAAGTGGTCTCTTGAACTCGTTTTTGTTCGACACTGAGCAAAGACGGCACCCATCTTGCCGATAGCTTTTTCATATGCAAAATGTTGAACACACGTTCATATGAGATGTTTACCATTTCAACAATCTCACGCAACTTTCCCCGGCAATCATTCATAACGATATCGATTATTTTCTTGATATTTTCTTCAGTAACCACCTCTTTTGGCCTTCCTGTTGATGGTATTGTTGCAGTGCTTGTTCGGCCGCGTTTAAATTCAGCAATCCAATATTTTACCATGTAATCTGACGGAGCAGACTCACCGTAATGTTTATCGAGCTTTTCTTTGGTCTCTTTCGCCGTTTTCCCTTTCAAATAATAGTGTTTAATCACTGCACGAAATTCGCTTTTTTTCCATTTTTCAAGAAACACAAAAATTGGTTACTTCAAACGACTACAACAAATAAACTAATCGATGAATTTGGGTGAAATTTTTACAGCTGACGTTTGACAGATCTCAATTTAAAAAAAAAAAAAAAATTTTTGTGTTTGTGCTGCCTTTTTCGTACTTAGGTAGCTTCTTTATCAATCCGCCCTCGTATTAACTGGAATCTCTTCACTGAATTTTGTATCTGATCTTGTGGAACGGAAGTGTACGCGGAACTGAATCGAAAACGAAGTGCAATACGTGTCCATTCAATTTAGCTTTATTTAAATTGTTTTTGGAATTTAATTGAACGACATGATTAATGGAATCTAAAGCAGAACAAGTGCAGAATAGCTTACACAAGGAAAAAAAAAGGAAAATTTTCTAACGCCCATGTAAGACGTGGCTCACGGTCAAAGTTCAAATTTGCGACTCAATAAATTCACTATTTTCTTTTTACAAGATGGGTATCAAAAGAAAGATCTTTTTAATACCTTTTCACCGATATCTAACATCTAACATCTATAACCTATTTTGAATATTTTAAAGAGTTATGGAAAAAAAAGGGATTTTCTTCAAAAACCGATTTTTTTTTTAATAATCACTAATAACATATAAAAAATTTAGAACCGTTTTAAAGGCCACACAAATAACCTTTTTAAAAATTGATACTTCATAAAATTTGGTCAATATTGATGGGTTTCTTCAAATTTAGTTTCGCGACCATCAGTATTTTCGGTTATGTTTTTTTTTGATAGCCGGCCTTTGGCTGGTCTTATAGGCCCGACGCCGGTAATTAATCCTTACAGGCTCGACGCTGACTTCGCAACCATCAGCATTTTCAGATAAAAGTTTTTCTTGATAGC
Organism: Megamerina dolium; assembly: GCA_963854835.1. Taxonomy (NCBI): domain Eukaryota; kingdom Metazoa; phylum Arthropoda; class Insecta; order Diptera; family Megamerinidae; genus Megamerina; species Megamerina dolium. The sequence continues at coordinate 8,423,577 of OY978529.1, forward strand.
CCGACTTTGGCCGGGCGCAAAAAAACAAGTAACCCTTATAGGACCGACACCGGCTTCGCAACCATCATTCTTTTACAATATTTACTTTTATCACCATAATTCTCCTTTGTCTAACTACGTCTTCCGTATTCACTTAATTGAAGTAGACAAAGTATGAAGATAAAAAAAATATTAAAAATACATAAAAAATTATAAAAAATTTGTTTAATACCCCATTACAAGGGTAATTGTATGGCCTTTAATTTGGTGCTAAATTTTCGATACATTAATAGAGCTTAATTTCGTTCGAAAAAAAATATGTTTTTGAAAAAAGATATTTTCAAATTTTTATTTTTGAGAACTTTTAAAATGTAAAAAAAAAATTTGTAATGTATAAAATGTTATATATCACTGAAAATGTATTAAAAATACCTTTCTTTTAATACCCATATTGTAAGCAAAAACTGGGAATTTATTGAGTAATAACGATGAGCCACGCCTTATATGGACGTTGGCGACAAAAAATGTTTGGTTTTTTATATTCACAAAAATAGGCTCTACATTTTAATTTCGAACTTATGTCGAAAATACAATATATTAAGTCAATTTGACACTAACATCGGATGATGGTTAAGGGGGACTTACACCTTGTAAGCCAATTTTGGAGCTAGTTTTTGACATTTTATTGTAAAGAAACTAGAAAAGATTTTCATTTAAATTTTTTTTTTATTTATTAGTAGAACAATAGAATACCGCACATGATTTTTGTTCCATAGTCATGTTGACTTACAAGACCTTGAGATGACATTAACAGCGCGCGCCTCAAAAGTGAAAGGTCAAACGGTGTATATGATTAGATCGACCCTAGTTATCTGAAATCGAAAATTCACTTTCTCAAAATTTCGATTTTTCACAAAATGGTGGGTATTTTTTCACAAGATTATGTAAAACTGTCAAAATGCAGTAAATCGAAATTTCTTAAAAGTGAACGATCGGGACCTTGCTAAGTATTTTCTGAAAAAAAAAAAAAAATTAATAAATCCGATACGTTGATTTGTTCTCTCGTAATCGTGTACACCAGTTTGAAAAATTAAAGTTTCGGAAAACCGCGTTCAAAGTTTCAGAACAGTACAACACATGAATCATGAGACTTACGATTAATCTGGATTAATCTTCAATACTCTCGAAATAGAGACGAATCCTTTTACAGGCTGATTTATAAGACCCATTAGATCAGAAAAATGTAAAAAAAAAATTGATTTTTTGAAAGTGACAAGGTGTAAGGCCCCCTTAAGAGAGATAGGGGGCGATGCGATAAATATTGATATTATTATATACACATTATTTTGAGTGTTTGTGTAGGTGGGTGTAAACATTCAAACGACCTTGTAGTTTATCATATGACTGACGTATTAAACAAATTTGATTTGACTAGAAACGAGCTTACCTTCTTATGTGAGGTTATCAAGAGTGCGTGACTGTCATAGCCTGTAGAGGAAGAACAACAAAAATATACTTTAATAAATACATAACAATTTCAAAGTAAATATTTTTAAACAATCTTGCAAATAGACTCGTATATACTCGTACAGTGAACCCTCGGTTAACGAACACAATTCCTTCCAGGATCTTGTTCGTTATGCGAAACGTTCGTTAGGCAAAACCATTATTCCCATACAAATCAATATAAAATAGAATATTATGTTCCAGGTAAAAAAAAAAAAGTGGACTAAAAATTTCAACTAAAATATTTCAATATCTACTTTCATTGAAAGTTATACAATATAAATGTATAAAAATTTTTAAGTAACTGAATATCGTATAAGACGAAATAAGACCATCTACAACGGAAAAATTGAAAAATCAATTTAAAAAAAAAAAACTCTTTTTATAATACCTACATGAATACCTAGGTTAGGTTATTGTGGCTGCCCTCTCTCTGAGAGGACACATTTAGGCTAGAAAGGCTCATTGTGATACCATCGAGCTTCTCTTCCAATACTATTGTACGGCGTAAAAACTTTATTGACCCAATAAGTAAAAAGGTCACGTGTCACCCAAGCCTTACTGTTGGACTTCCACATGACACTTGTCCTGCTTCTGTCGCCTCTTCTATTCGCACAAAAAAAAAACAGAGTAAATCGGTCTTTCATTGGTTTGTGGCCTGTTATTGCTTTCTTCTCTCGAAACCTAGAAAACAATATCTAGGTTTCGTTTAGGGGTCGTTTTCTTCCCACAAAAGACCAATTTGGTCACAATTATGGATGCCAGGACGTTTTTTTGAACGTAATTGCTTTAAACATTTCGTTCGTTCTTTTTTGTCGGTGCCTATACGAAACTTTGTTCGTTAAACGACACTTAAAAAATATTTTTTTGTTCGCTATGCGAAATGTTCGTTAAGCGAAGCGTCCGCTAACCGAGGATCCACTGTATTTGTATGTCGTCTGTATACTTATACTTTCTAAACCGCTGCACAAAGCAGGTAATTCGCTTCATCCAAATTGCGAATTCTTTGAAGATTTTGCGAAAAAAACAGATTGGCAAAAATCAGCAAATTCAACGATTTTCTTAAATCAAGAATTTCATTCCTAAATCAAGAATTTTTTCTAGTTTTAAGATTTTTATCTTGTTTTAAACTTGTCGTTCTTATTCATATCTTGGTTTAATATTTGGAAAGGTTAATGAAAAAAATGTTTTTTTCTTTAATTATGCAATTCTTAAATCAAGTACGACACAGCTTGATTTTAGACCGCTTGAAATGCTTGATTATATATTTGTTAGATATTTGCAAGAAAATCTTAGACATCCATGACTTCCTTAGCTTTTGAAAAAATTGATTTCCATGCACTTTTGGCAATTCTATAAAAATATAACTCTTTAATTATCTGGCTTATAGCCTAGACAGACGGCAGCCTAATTCCGGATTATCGAGTTAATTCGAATTAACTCGGGCATTAATTGCAGCTAATCCGCATAAAGTCTATGAGTTAATTCTCAAAATAAAAGAGGATTAGGGCAATTTGCGATGGCAACACTGCTGAAAATTGTCTATTGTGAAGTTTTCTCCATCCATTTTACAAAATATTAGGTGTGTTCGCTAACAAAAAACTTTCAACAACTGTTAACAGTTTTCAACATGAAAAGTGTTGGCGAACAAATAAATCCAGCTTTCAATTACGAACGGTGAATGTAAATTTATAAGTTTTTGATAATTTTCAGTTCACGTACTTCTTGTAGATAGTGATAGTGATAGTAATGTAAGTGGACAGACCTAATAAAACAGCAATCAGCCGTTTAGTTAATCCGCAATACTGCCGTCTGTCAGGTTATTATTTTATTCGGATTAAGTGCGCCGGTAATCCGGAATTAGGCTGCCGTCTGTCTAGGCTATTAGTTCGAATTGTGAATTCTATGGAAAAGCAGTCAATTCGTCAAGATGGGACACGATTAAAAATTTGTTTAGATACCATTTTTCACTTGACGATCCAGGAGGAACTGACCAAACTGTTCTCATTAACCTGTTTATGTAGTGCATTTAGTCGACGATCATCACGCCGATGTCATCGATGAGATGCAAACGAATAATGACGTTTGTTTATATCGAAGAATAACGATAATCAATCAATAACAAAATGACATGAGCCATTTAACGGTAACTTTCATTTATTTTAGTACAGGATGACTTAAACAATTGCCATTGCAATTACATCATCTAGAATCGCAGCATTTTTTAGACTCAATCTCCAACAGATGCATCACTATCAAATATTCGCAAAAATTCTGGACGAGCCACAATGAAATAAGCGAGCAAAATCAACGCCTGTCTTAAGGTATTTATGGAGACGCATTGTGAAATTGACGTGTTGACCTTCGTCTTCAAAGTGATGCGACTTTTCAACATGATTCATGCCACCCCGGCAATTTTTCAGTAACCTTTCCAGATATTGTTTGTAACTTCGTTCAGTAGGACAACCATGTAAACTGTGCTTTTCCAAACATCAACGCTACATTCAAGAATCATTGATGGCTACTAGAAAAATTTAAGCACCGCTTAACGACAGGTCACCAACTTCAACATACCCACTCAGATCAATCTACAGGGGTCTATTATGAGTTACAAGTCCATTGACATCGTCGCTGCACAAGAACATGTTGAAAAACAAGAACAACTATCCTATTAAGCTGTAGCTCAGTGGTTCATGCGTTGGCCTTCTAACCTGTGGATCGTGGGTTCAATCCCCGGCTGAAGCATAACAAAATTTAATATCAAAAATATTTTTCTTTCTGGCAGTAACAATTTGCCAAAAATGCTTCTTAAAAGAGCTCTGTGGCGAACCTACATAAGTTAAAGTGATGTCATAAGGGTTCTCCCGTTCGGAATCGGCTAATATAAGTAAGTCCCTTCTATTGCAGTGCTTGCCTGTAGGCAGCAATCCTCCCGGTGATGGTTTCGTTCGGTTGGAGCAGCATACGATATACGTATCGTATAATATGCAAACTTCAAATTGAAATTTGTTTATAGTAAAATACATTTTTATAATGTGAGGTCAAAGATATCTAAAAGTAAAAGATATAGGGCATTATATTTCTCTCCTAGAAGCGATGCTGAGTAATATTTTAATGAATGTTTCAACTTTGATCATTTTGTTTACGTTAGAAACGAAATGGTGATCGAATTCAGCGGCCCAAAGTACGTATAGTAGTGTTTATCTAATCTAGTGCATTATTCTGTTTGTTCCACGCCTATAATTAATTTACGTTACTATAATTGACTTATCTAAAATTGTATTCTGGTAATCATTACTCTACTTTTTCAAGCACCCCATCGACAAAAAATACTGATGATTATGTTGTAGGTGATGTAATTTTCTGCTATAGTATATTAAGAGACCGCAGCAGTTAGCTGTTAATAAGTCGAATTAAGAAACAACAAATGAAAGCCACAGACAAAACGAGAAATACTTCTGTTTTCAACGGAATTGGAAATTATTGAAAAAGCTAAATATCGTACAAATATCTAAATAAAATATGTAGCAACCCGACTTGTGTAGAGATTATGTTCGCTTTACATAATTATTGTTCACCCTGTTAAACACACGATACGAATGAGCGTGAAACAAAACTGATAGAAGACGAACATATTTCGGGAAGCAAAACATTACATTTTAGCTGAAAGTCCACACCAAGGCTTTATCGCATCCTACACGTCTGTCAAAAAACTAGAATCAGTGTAGTTGTATGCGGCAAGTTACACAACCCAAAGCGTAGGATACCTAAGATGCGTAGAATGAGAAAATAGGCCTACTCTCTACTTTTGTGAGCATCCTACGCATTGTACAAAGAGTTGGTTTTGATAGCCAAGGGTGTTGAATATTTTATTTTCGATAAATGCATTTGTTTCGTAAATTATTTTACTTCTATTTTTGTGTTAAAAAAGTTTTGCAGACAAAGAAAAAACAAAAACTTCCTCCGAAAAAGCGTCGCACGTAATTTGAAATTCAAAAAAGTGTAAAATGCGTAGAATGTGTAAAACTAACATACAACGCATTTTCGCGGTGACGCAACTGCAATAAAAAATAATCTAAACGTAAAATTATCTTAAAAATTCCTAAATATATATACATGTATACCAAGTATATATATATATATATATATAAATATATATATATATATATAAATATATATATATATATATATATATATATATATATATATATATATATATATATATATATATATATATATATATATATACAGTGGCTCACAGCTTATTTCGTACAGTGTATATATTTTTATGTACATGGCTGTAACATCGAAACTAAAAAACTTATCAATAAGTTTTGAATGTAGATGTCTATGTATGTGTTTAGTAAACCTAATAAGAAAACGGGGAACCCCAAAAATTGTTCTTTTTGTCATGCAAGAGAGAAAAACTATTGATCAGCTGATTTTCAGCTCACATCTTATTTCGTACACAAACTTCAATGTAAGTAAGTTTCATTCTGCCGCGCAGTTACAAAGTTTTTTTGAATTGTATGAGTTTTTGGACCTTTTTAACTATTATAACAATTTTTATTATTATTATTTTAAATAGTTAAAGTGCTGTAAATTAAACATTTAGCGTTATGGGTCGTCGTACAACGATGGAACAGCGTAAACTGGTAATTAACCATTTTAGGAAAGGTCAGAGTGTGCGAAAAATTGCTGAAATGACAAATTTAAGTGCCTCAACTGTCCAATACATCATTCAACGCTTCGTTCGCGAAAATCGGTTGGAGAACAAGGGCAGAGAAGCACCTAATAAGATTTTCAACGCTTCAGACGAGCGTTATATTGTACGAAAAATTAAGAAAAATCCAAAGTTATCCGCTCCGAAGTTGGCTGCAGAGGTTCAGCGTGAAATAGGAAAATCATCCAGTGCTGAAACTGTCCGACGTGTGCTGCGCAATCATGACTTGAACGGTCGAGTAGCCCGAAAGAAACCATTCATTTCGAAAATGAATATACAACGCCGACTTGACTTCGCCAAAGAGCATATTATTAATACTCCTGCGTTCTGGAATACCGTTATTTTCGCGGATGAGTCTAAGTTTAATATTTTTGGCTCGGACGGAATGTCATATGTTTGGCGTAAAGCGAATACCGAGCTAAACAAGGAGAACCTTAAGCCCACAGTGAAGCATGGTGGCGGTAGCGTGATGGTTTGGGCCTGTATGTCAGCAGCCGGAGTAGGTGAATTGGTTTTTATTGAGGAAACAATGGACAAAATGAAGTACCTCGAGATTCTGAAAAACAATTTACTTCAAAGTGCAGACAAACTGGGTTTGCGGGAAGAATTTCGGTACTACCAAGATAATGACCCAAAACATAAATCTGGGATTGTGCAATCTTGGCTTATTTGGAACTGCCCACACTTGATGTCTCCACCACCACAGTCACCTGACATGAATGTGATTGAAAATCTTTGGTCTATTTTGGACAATAAAATAAGAACACACAAGATTTCTAATAAGCAAGACCTAAAGAAGGTACTGATGGAAGAATGGAAAAAAATCACACCAGACATCACTCAAAAATTGGTGGATTCAATGCCAAATAGACTCCAGGCTGTCATTAACGCTAAGGGATGTCAACTAAATATTAAAATCAACTTACTTTGTTTTTAGTTTGAACTTAAAGAGACTGTACGAAATAAGCTGTGACATGAATTTTCCTATTTTTTTCTTATTTTATTTTTTTATAGTGTCAAACACTAAAATTTTGAAAAAGTAAATTTTGGAAAATAAAAAACAAACCTTCCTTTCTAAAATGGCATTTATATTTTGTTCAAATTTTTGCTATATTAGGAATTACGACTGCAGCAATTTTTAAACTGTCACTGTACGAAATAAGCTGGGAGCCACTGTATATATATATATTTATACAGTGGCTCACAGCTTATTTCGTACAGTGTATATATTTTTATGTACATGGCTGTAACATCGAAACTAAAAAACTTATCGATAAGTTTTGAATGTAGATGTCTGTGTATGTGTTTAGTAAACCTAATAAGAAAACGGGGAACCCCAAAAATTGTTCTTTTTGTCATGCAAGAGAGAAAAACTATTGATCAGCTGATTTTCAGCTCACATCTTATTTCGTACACAAACTTCAATGTAGGTAATTTTCATTCTGCCGCGCAGTTACAAAGTTTTTTTGAATTGTATGAGTTTTTGGACCTTTTTAACTATTATAACAATTTTTATTATTATTATTTTAAATAGTTAAAGTGCTGTAAATTAAACATTTAGCTTTATGGGTCATCGTACAACGATGGAACAGCGTAAACTGGTAATTAACCATTTTAGGAAAGGTCAGAGTGTGCAAAAAATTGCTGAAATGACAAATTTAAGTGCCTCAACTGTCCAATACATCATTCAACGCTTCGTTCGCGAAAATCGGTTGGAGAACAAGGGCAGAGAAGCACCTAATAAGATTTTCAACGCATCAGACGAGCGTTATATTGTACGAAAAATTAAGAAAAATCCAAAGTTATCCGCTCCGAAGTTGGCTGCAGAGGTTCAGCGTGAAATAGGAAAATCATCCAGTGCTGAAACTGTCCGACGTGTGCTGCGCAATCATGACTTGAACGGTCGAGTAGCCCGAAAGAAACCATTCATTTCGAAAATGAATATACAACGCCGACTTGACTTCGCCAAAGAGCATATTATTAATACTCCTGCGTTCTGGAATACCGTTATTTTCGCGGATGAGTCTAAGTTTAATATTTTTGGCTCGGACGGAATGTCATATGTTTGGCGTAAAGCTAATACCGAGCTAAACAAGGAGAACCTTAAGCCCACAGTGAAGCATGGTGGCGGTAGCGTGATGGTTTGGGCCTGTATGTCAGCAGCCGGAGTAGGTGAATTGGTTTTTATTGAGGGAACAATGGACAAAATGAAGTACCTCGAGATTCTGAAAAACAATTTACTTCAAAGTGCAGACAAACTGGGTTTGCGGGAAGAATTTCGGTATTACCAAGATAATGACCCAAAACATAAATCTGGGATTGTGCAATCTTGGCTTATTTGAACTGCTCACACTTGATGTCTCCACCACCACAGTCACCTGACATGAATGTGATTGAAAATCTTTAGTCTATTTTGGACAATAAAATAAGAACACACAAGATTTCTAATAAGCAAGACCTAAAGAAGGTACTGATGGAGGAATGGAAAAAAATCACACCAGACATCACTCAAAAATTGGTGGATTCAATGCCAAGTAGACTCCAGGCTGTCATTAACGCTAAGGGATGTCATACTAAATATTAAAATCAACATACTTTGTTTTTAGTTTGAACTTAAAGAGACTGTACGAAATAAGCTGTGACATGAATTTTCCTATTTTTTTCTTATTTTATTTTTTTATAGTGTCAAACACTAAAATTTTGAAAAAGTAAATTTTGGAGAATAAAAAACAAACCTTCCTTTCAAAAATGGCATTTATATTTTGTTCAAATTTTTGCTATATTAGGAATTACGACTGCAGCAATTTTTAAACTGTCACTGTACGAAATAAGCTGGGAGCCACTGTATATATAATTATATATATATTTATATATATATATATATATATATATATATATATATATATATATATTTATATATATATTTATATATATATATATATATATATATATATATATATATATATATATATATATATATATATGTCTACGCCAGAACACCTCGCGCACTGTTATTGTGATTAGGAGTGTGTGGGCGATCTGGCATCACCAATTATGCCAGTTCTCCACTCACTTCTACCACTTCCCACTCTCTCACTCTCTTTCTTTGCCTTTGCTTTTGTCAAAGTGCAATATATTTTCTTTTCAGTTAGTGATTCCTTTTTTAACATCTCGCTTGGCAGTGCGCGTCTATCCTTTTCGCTAAAATAAAATTAAACTAGATAAGTAAATCTAAATTAAAATAAAATTAACTTAAATAAGTGAATCTAAATTAAAATAAAGTTAAATTAAATAAGTGAAGTTAAAACCAATAAACCAACAGACAAACAAGTGCATGCGTTTTTTTTGGCAGCAGCAGCTCGAACAACATCAACCCCATCAGCGTCAGGCAAGCCTTGCCAGTAAGCGGCCCACCGGCATTCACTCTGCTTCACGTGCTCATTTTATGGTCCTTCGAGCCGGATCGGCTCGCATCGCTGGGTAAGATCTTGCCAATAAGGCAAAAAACAGAAGTATACCAGTGGAGTATTTCCAAATTTTCCTAAATTGGCTACATACTTGTACATACGAATCAGACTATTCTAGCTGATTCGTATGTTTGTTTTTGCCTACGGCAAAATATATTACGCTATTTGAGATTTGGAAATATTCCGCTATACTTGGCCAATATCTATATTACATATACCAAATTACAAAAAATTTTAATACTTAAAAAAAATATATACAAAGAAAGTAAAACACAACTGCGTTGTTGTACATTTATTTTTAACTCTTGGCGGGAAAAGGAATTTTTTTGTTGTACTACGTACTCGTTATTTTGCCTTAGGCATACATACGAGTATATAAAGTGCATAAATATCGGCTAAAATCTTCGATTTGGCCATTTTCACATAACTTTAATAACAATTCAGAAAATCTCCGCTGTTTTTGGGTTTGATTTGTTTCCCATATACAAATCAAACATAATCAAGTTTATATGTACATACGTACATACATACTTACATGATATTGCTTTGGTTATTGGTGTTCCACCAGAGAAGAATAACAAAAGCAATTTCATGTACTCTACTTTTTCTCGATCTCGTAAATACATACATATGTATAATATTGGTCTCAATTTTCGCTATCGTCTTACTACTCTGTGTTTGGCTGCTTCTCGTGAAATTACGAATTGATACAGTACAACGTATCGTGTAATTATTACAAGAACACTGCATTGAATTCAAAAGAATATACATACATAGTGATCAGCTCTCTTAATTTCGGAACTTATCATAGTACAACGTACTATGCAATAATTAAAACAAATATACACGTGTACAACGTCTCTTTTGCCGCGATCACTTAATTTTACTTTCTCTTGTATACGTAAGAGAACATTGCATATTCGTACATAATATTTATTTACATTTACTTCGGCTTGCTTAACCATCGGTAAGCAAAAACAAGTAAAGCAATATATTTCGGCACATATACTCTGTTTATGAACAACAATACCATCTCTTTTTTATTCTTTTTTGTTTGTTTTGCTTATCTACGTAAGCTACAACAACAATGTCATATAAGATCTACCTACAAAAATCGTATTAAATTGCTATTTTACTTCTTCATAGCAAGTAACAACAAACACACATATGTAAGTTTCTCAATTCGCTGCTTCTCAGTCTCAATATTTACAACAATTGTTTTCATAATTCTGATCGCCAATTGTTGGAATATTGGATTGCACACACATACACACCCTCACACCTTTGTATTGTGTTTGTTCAATTACATTGACTTCACATACATAAAATAGAACATTAGAGCGCCTTAATTGATTTTCGTGATTTATTACATACATAGTCGCGTTATACTAAATAAATTATTGTGGCTCAAATATTTCTTTTTTTTTTTCCTGATTTATTACATAAATCATTACGTCGTCTTAAGTGGATCATTGCGAGCAATTGTGAATCATTGCATTTAAATACTTAAATAACGTAATTATAATTACATTTAATTTACTACCGAATTGTTTTAATTTGAAATTATCAATTTCTATACGTTTTAATACGCGGGCATCCTGCCGATTTTCTACAGGCTTATCTTGAATAAAGATTACATCACTTAGAAGTAACAAGCATCTGATACCCTGATGCTAGCTGTCGTTTCTAACTTGCGTTCACTTACTACTTGCTTTCACTTACGACTCTTCCTGCTATTGTAATTATACGAATTACGTGGATTTAACAGCTTTCAACGGTTTTTTTCGGCATTCTTGAGTTATATTGTATTTCTCACAGAGCAATTGTCCGATTGCTTCTACACTCTATTTGAATCTGTATTTCTACGAATCACTCGAGTTCTAATTTTCAAATTCTGTTTTTTCGGCATTTTAATTTATATTGTATTTCCACGAATTGCTAGAAGTCTCGACTTTTCCATATTTTAACGCTCAAGAAAGTGCAATCATATACATTCAATAATATACGGCAAACTTCGTCTCTCTGAGGAAGCACTTGCCAGACATTTCTTTCGGATACCCAATTCCTAATTTGAGCACCGAAGTACTGAAGATTTGCTTCGCAATCTTTTTTCGTCTCTAAAATTTTGAAACTTTTCAAATTACTTGAATTTTTTCTATATACATACTTCTTCTCATTCTTTTTTTGGTAGTTCTACGAATTACCTCTATATATACATACACATATATCTCAATATTTGGGTCGCATTTTTTAGTAATTCATCGAATTACAAATAAAAATGGCAGCTTTAAAGCTTTTCAAGGCAGCCGCAGAGGAAATCATCGATTTTGAGGCAAATTTCCAGGCGGTTTTTGCCAATCACAACGACCGATTTTTTCTGGAAATCCAAGGAAAGGAGTTTCAAGCCCTATGGAATGAATGTAGAGATGCATACTTTTCAATCGGAAGAGACGAAGTTGGTGAAAATGATTTTGTTCAAATCAAGGAGACATATCTAAAGTGCAAAACCGCTTATGTCCAATGCCTCTCGACCATCAACACTCAGCTACACGAGCTTGACGATGAGGTGGTCAATCCAGCAACTTCAACTCCTCCTGCTGAGAGTTCCTCTCACCAATGTTTGCAATTGCCTGCTATTCAACTGCCACCATGCGATACAGCATGCTTCCATGGAGACTATGTGTCATGGCCCAGTTTTCGGGATATGTTTACGGCATTATACCGGAACAATCCGCGGTTATCGCCCGTGGAGAAATTATACCACCTGCTCCAAAAGACTCGAGGAGAGGCACATGATATCATTAAGTCAACTCCGTTGACTAATGATGGATTCACAATAGCGTGGCATAATTTGGAAGAGAGATACGAGAACAAACGAATTCTCGTCAACATTCAATTAAAATCTCTCTTCAATCTGCAATCAATCGTCCAAGAAACGGGTGCGAATGTAAAACGCTTACAGCGAATAATAAATGACTGCATAACGAACTTGCAGTTGTTAAATATCGACACAAGTCAATGGGATGCAATCTTCGTGTATCTGTGCTCTACGAAACTGCCAGACACAACCCTGTGTCTATGGGAACAGTCTATCAAGAACAAGCGAGAGATTCCAACGTGGAACGCGTTTAACACATTCTTGACTGAACGGTTTCAAACACTAGAGTCTGTATTCGATTATCAACGTGGTACCCGGCAATTCAGCCAGCCACAGAATCACCAACTCAGTCAGCCAAGTAATTGGCAATCCAGACACCAACAGAATCGGCAACCCGTTCGATTCGATTCCTCCAAGCGCACATACCAGCCGGTGAACCCACAGAAAATCAACTCATACCATGTGAATGTCAACAGCCGAAATTGTCCATTATGCCACAAGCCACATCAACGCAGTAGAACGACTCCATCGTTCCTCAATAAAGTCGTCGTCGGGCTAAACCAAGATATTTCGGATTCGTCTTCTCGTTCTAGGAGAAATTTTCCTGAATCACTTACTGTAGCATCCCCAACAGCGATATCAGTTAAAGTGTCTCGCCAGTCGTCTGATTCTCAGCGACAATCTGTTTCCAACGAGAAACAGCATACCACGTCCATCACGACAACCCACCTTCCCATAAATCCGACAGCTCGTAGAAGGATTTCATCATTCTGCAATAAAATAAGCCGGTGTCAATTTCCGAACAGTTCCTGTTCGTCTTCTCCTGACAGTCGGAAGTACCCGAAATGTGAGAACTTCATCTTAAGCCGTACAAATAAAAAGGCGTCAAATGTTACTGCTACGCATGCATGCTGCCCGCTATGTAGGAGCATGCACTCTCTCCGACAATGTGAAAAATTCTCTTCACTTACAGTGAAAGAGAAAATTTCCATTGTAAACAAATATCGTATTTGCGTTAACTGCTTGGCAAATTCACATACTCTTACAGAGTGCCACAGCCATTATTCTTGCCGTTTTTGTGGAAAACGACACCATTCCCTGCTGCACCGAATGAGGCAAAGAGCAAAAATGAGATGTAATTCCTCAAAATCTTCAACTTTTTCTTCGAAAAAGAAATTGCGACCTCACAGGTCGGGTACAATGAAGATGCAATACCCGTCAGATGTGTTGACAACTCGATCGACACTTCGAGCAATGACATTGGCAGAAAACGTGATTTACAGTCATCACTTTACGAGGAAACATCGCACGTTGAACGATAGTTTGCCAATGAATTCAATCTCGCTTAATACAGGGCCCTCAAAATTGGTATCTCGGAGATGTTGATGCGAGAGTGTGGCTCGGTCATACTGACTGGAGCCACGACAATATTAAGTAACATCGTTATATCAAATTCTTCGAATTTGATAATCATACGCACTCCTCTTTCATTTGTTCAGTTCATCCTAATTGATTGATTTCTACGAAACGTCAATGAAACTATGAACTGGAGTAGTTTCCACGCGTATGACAATCCCAGATGTTACCATGACACTACATGCTTTCATGAATCGCAGATTCTCACATTCTAGCTGAGTCTAGAAAAATGTTGTACACTTCTTATTGAAAGCATAATTTCAGTACTTACAATGAGAAAAGAAATAATCACATGCGAATACGCTAAACTCTCAATACTTACAGTTGATGAGAGAATATCTCTTGCGCGAAAGTGTGATTTATGCGTCAACTGCCTGGCAACATCCCATACTCTCTTACAGAGTGCCAAAGCCAGTTGCAAATCGAGAACGCGAATCCCTTCACAGAAGTCAATATCACTATTTACCCCGGATACAGCTGTTCATCATTCCCGGTTCTTCAACAAGAATCATACACGGATGCCAATGCAATCTTTCTTATGACTAACACTGGCCCCACAAATTTATTGTTACGGAAATGCGACAATGTGGCTCGGACATACTGACCGGAGCCACCCCCACATTATATAGCAACGTTTTTGTCAGATTCTTCGAATCTGACACTCATACGCATTTCTCTCTCATTTTGTTCAGTTATCCTAACCGAACGTTTCAATTGGCCGAATTCTACGAATCGTCAATGAACCTATGTATTAGTATAGATTACATGCGTATGAAGATTGCCAGTGTCTACTCTTTGCTATAATATATTTTCATGAACATAGTGAATTATCGTGCTATCATAAACCCGAATTTCATTCAAGCGTTTTCATCTCAGTCAATACAGCCAATTTTGCATCTCTATTCCAGCTTTCGAGCTCTACGAGCTGAGAATCTGCAACTTTCAGCGCACTGTGCGTATACTCCCATGGTCACAACGGTCATTTTACTGCTGTGGATATTTAGATCGTGTTAGAGCAGCAGATTTTCAGCACTTCGAGGCTTATTGACAAGAGGTCTCGCATACCCAAAAGTTCGTTAGCACAAATCTAATGTTCGATACTGTTTCACCATGGCACACTTCAACTCAGCACCTTTCAGTTTGGTTAGTCAACTACGTTGACTTATCATTCGTATACATCCGGTCTACGACCAGCCTTTCCCTTTATATTTCCTGCAAACCCTTCTATCTACGATAGAACGGCAAAACACGTTAAGTAGTAATTTGGAAGGCCTAGTAGAAGTAACTGGCCATAAACCAACTTTGACTCAACATTGAACATTCTAATTCATCTTATCTCTACCAAAATATTGTTACTCATTTTTTGCGGAGCATTACTAAAGCAACTTTTTGCTTTCAGCACTAGTTGAAGAGGTCGACTGACATTCTAAATGTAATATGCATTCCGTACAGTGTTCTGGATAAGCGGAAGCGGTTCTGGATTTCTACGATGATAGATTGTGTATCGCACAATATCGTATGTAAAGATGATATATTTCCAATATATACATATATATTTTTGCCGTATGCCTATAATTATCTTCAATATGGACATTCGCTTAGTTGCTTTACGTTCTATGCCGATGTTCGCGGCTAAATATTAATCATGGTACATTTGTCTTAACCGTTTATAGCTATTGACAATTTTTGGCTATCCTGCCAATGTCACACCGTTTTCTTTCACTTTCGTGCTTTACGAGATGAAAGTGGAAAATATACCTACTGTATGCAGTAGCTGCCTATTCGACTTGTTACTAGTAGTAGGGTATATCTCAGCTTCAGGTTTCTAAGCTACGTTGATTTACCTCACTCTCACATCTAGTCTACAACTATTGATAAAGTTGTTAAATTCTCTACCGATCTTTCTATTAACGATGGAATAAAGATCAAATGAAAAGCCTTATACATAAAGCTGAAAGAAACTGGTAGATCACTGCTCTTAGTGTTAAGATGATCTCAATCTTTACGAGATTGCCATTCATCGACATGGTTACACCAGTTGGAGAAGACTAGAAGACTAGAAGACATCTTACAAAAACCACATACATCAGAGCAACGAGTCTACTATTATACACTCAATAGTCAACATTAACTCGACTGTCACAATTGGCCATCTCTCCCTAACGACTTTTGCTTCCAGTTTTACTACTCTCCACTAATATTTTTTCTACTTACAGTACGTTTTGGAGAAGTCGTTCTATCGCTAGTTTGATCGAGACAAGCACGCCGTGCTACTTCCTGGCTACTTTGCCGAACTTCTGGAATGGAGCCTCTTCTCGTTCATAAGCCTCTTCTCGTTCGTTGTCGAACTGATCATGCGTATGCAGCATCCACAAATATTTATACATATGAGTTGTATTAGTCTTAAGATTTATTCCAATTTGTCTTTCTACTAATTTGAAGTTGTATTTTTTAAGTTTTAAATTTACTTTAAATTTGGTTTCAAAATTTTGACATCTCTTTATTTTCATTATTTTATTTATTCTTTCTAATTATATCTCATTATTGTTCTTATGTCTTTATTTTTCATCCCGGTAGTAGATACTGCGTCTTCTTTGCAGCATTACTGCAAGGGGGGCGGAATGTCTACGCCAGAACACCTCGCGCACTGTTATTGTGATTAGGAGTGTGTGGGCGATCTGGCATCACCAATTATGCCAGTTCTCCACTCACTTCTACCACTTCCCACTCTCTCACTCTCTTTCTTTGCCTTTGCTTTTGTCAAAGTGCAATATATTTTCTTTTCAGTTAGTGATTCCTTTTTTAACATCTCGCTTGGCAGTGCGCGTCTATCCTTTTCGCTAAAATAAAATTAAACTAGATAAGTAAATCTAAATTAAAATAAAATTAACTTAAATAAGTGAATCTAAATTAAAATAAAGTTAAATTAAATAAGTGAAGTTAAAACCAATAAACCAACAGACAAACAAGTGCATGCGTTTTTTTTGGCAGCAGCAGCTCGAACAACATCAACCCCATCAGCGTCAGGCAAGCCTTGCCAGTAAGCGGCCCACCGGCATTCACTCTGCTTCACGTGCTCAATATATATATATATATATATATATATATATATATATACAGTGGCTCCCAGCTTATTTCGTACAGTGACAGTTTAAAAATTGCTGCAGTCGTAATTCCTAATATAGCAAAAATTTGAACAAAATATAAATGCCATTTTAGAAAGGAAGGTTTGTTTTTTATTTTCCAAAATTTACTTTTTCAAAATTTTAGTGTTTGACACTATAAAAAAATAAAATAAGAAAAAAATAGGAAAATTCATGTCACAGCTTATTTCGTACAGTCTCTTTAAGTTCAAACTAAAAACAAAGTAAGTTGATTTTAATATTTAGTTGACATCCCTTAGCGTTAATGACAGCCTGGAGTCTATTTGGCATTGAATCCACCAATTTTTGAGTGATGTCTGGTGTGATTTTTTTCCATTCTTCCATCAGTACCTTCTTTAGGTCTTGCTTATTAGAAATCTTGTGCGTTCTTATTTTATTGTCCAAAATAGACCAAAGATTTTCAATCACATTCATGTCAGGTGACTGTGGTGGTGGAGACATCAAGTGTGGGCAGTTCCAAATAAGCCAAGATTGCACAATCCCAGATTTATGTTTTGGGTCATTATCTTGGTAGTACCGAAATTCTTCCCGCAAACCCAGTTTGTCTGCACTTTGAAGTAAATTGTTTTTCAGAATCTCGAGGTACTTCATTTTGTCCATTGTTTCCTCAATAAAAACCAATTCACCTACTCCGGCTGCTGACATACAGGCCCAAACCATCACGCTACCGCCACCATGCTTCACTGTGGGCTTAAGGTTCTCCTTGTTTAGCTCGGTATTCGCTTTACGCCAAACATATGACATTCCGTCCGAGCCAAAAATATTAAACTTAGACTCATCCGCGAAAATAACGGTATTCCAGAACGCAGGAGTATTAATAATATGCTCTTTGGCGAAGTCAAGTCGGCGTTGTATATTCATTTTCGAAATGAATGGTTTCTTTCGGGCTACTCGACCGTTCAAGTCATGATTGCGCAGCACACGTCGGACAGTTTCAGCACTGGATGATTTTCCTATTTCACGCTGAACCTCTGCAGCCAACTTCGGAGCGGATAACTTTGGATTTTTCTTAATTTTTCGTACAATATAACGCTCGTCTGAAGCGTTGAAAATCTTATTAGGTGCTTCTCTGCCCTTGTTCTCCAACCGATTTTCGCGAACGAAGCGTTGAATGATGTATTGGACAGTTGAGGCACTTAAATTTGTCATTTCAGCAATTTTTCGCACACTCTGACCTTTCCTAAAATGGTTAATTACCAGTTTACGCTGTTCCATCGTTGTACGACGACCCATAACGCTAAATGTTTAATTTACAGCACTTTAACTATTTAAAATAATAATAATAAAAATTGTTATAATTGTTAAAAAGGTCCAAAAACTCATACAATTCAAAAAAACTTTGTAACTGTGCGGCAGAATGAAACTTACTTACATTGAAGTTTGTGTACGAAATAAGATGTGAGCTGAAAATCAGCTGATCAATAGTTTTTCTCTCTTGCATGACAAAAAGAAAAATTTTTGGGGTTCCCCGTTTTCTTATTAGGTTTACTAAACACATACACAGACATCTACATTCAAAACTTATCGATAAGTTTTTTAGTTTCGATGTTACAGCCATGTACATAAAAATATATACACTGTACGAAATAAGCTGTGAGCCACTGTATATATATATATATATATATAAATATATATATATATATATATATATATATATAAATAAATATATATATATATATATATATATATATATATAAATATATATATAAATATATATATATATAAATATATATATATATATATATAAATATATATATATAAATATATATATATATAAATATATATATATATATATATATATATATATATATAAATATATATATATATATATATATATATATATATATAAATATATATTTATATTTATATATATATATATATATATATATATATATATATATATATATATATATATGTTTAATTAGCGCATTTAAGTACAACAAAACGAAAAGCATGTTAAGGGTCGAATAATTACAGTAGCCTTTCTTAGAGGCTACAAAGACCTAATTGCTGATGGTAAAAAAGATTGGATTGTTTGTTTTTATTATTGAAAATCGAAATCGAAGAAAATTGATGATATGGCAATGATATGACAGATAAGCGGTTCATGCGTATGTTAATGAAAGAAAGTTGAATTGCGACTGGTGATAATTTGGCGTCCGGTTATAAAGTATATGTTATTTTATGTAGTTTGCATGCACTGCTTTAAAACTGTTATTATATTTCCTGTTTTGCAAACATTTAAAATAAAACGGCACATTTTATTGTGGTTAATACGAGTGAAACTAAAAAACAAAAAATAGATATTGTTCATTAAAAGTAATAGTAGACAATAGTGTGGTACTTTCCAAATGAGCTTGTAATGATTTCAGCATGGTGAAAACACTTGTCCACGCAGTTTCTTTGGTGTACTGCGATAATATCGGGGCAATTTTTTATGTGGGAGGGATGCATGGTTTATGGGATAATTAGTCGATAAACTGCGGACTTGGGATGCCCGGGCGAGACCCCACTTAAATAAGTGCCTTACTGTGCTGATACGACCAGATGCAGTGGACCAAACCCTGAACTTCTGAAAGCTCAGCTAGATGCCAGGAGAATAAAAAAAAGTTTAAAAGTAATCAGTGAAAGACAAAAAAGAATGAATGGTATCAAAAAGAGGACGAATTTTCTTATGCACAGAGCAAGGTGCAGGGAGGAAGCAATCATCCAGACCCGGCACCCTAAAGAGAACGAAAATATTGCTGACAGAAAGAGGCAGAGATGATGACTCCCCTTGAATCCAAAGCAAGGAAGTGACACAGGGATGAACCCGATAAGGAGAGGCCCAACCAGCTCCCAAAACGCGAAAGGGAATGGGACTACTCTCAAATACAAATGGCAGTGTTGGCGAAGGTCTTCCCGAGCACAGTCCTAACCACAAACTAACTAAATCGTATTCAAAATAGCATTTATAAGCAACACTTACAAAGCGGGTGTCATGACACTTACGACGAAAATGAAATTAACGCAATTAGCGGAACATATGTATTAAAAATAAACATTTTGAAATTATCTCTAAAAATAGACTGCATACACATTATACTGAGCTTTTAACGATGCTGTAATAAAGTTCTAAATGAAATCAAATAAATTTATTTGTGTATACTGATAAGTAACATATACAAGGTGCGACAATTATGCATTACGACTCGAACCATATCTCAGCAACCAAGCGCGCCATATATGTGTGAGCACATGCGTTTTGAAGCTTCAACCTTCCTCTACTAACTGTCAAAATTGCATGGCATTTGGTTGACATTTAATGTTTATTGACATTCATTTTACAAAACACGTGTTCGTTTGATGTTGAAATTTTAACATGGAGCAGTCATTAAATTCCACGTAAAAATTGGTAAAAGTGCATCAGAAACATTCGGAATGATGCAGCAAGCGTATGGCGATGCTTGTTTATCAAGATCAAATGTTTTTATATGGCATCAACGGTTAGTGGATGGCAGAGAGCCGCTGAAAGATGAAATAAAAGAAGGAAGGCCAATTTCAGTGCGGACGCCGGAAGCGATCCAGAAAGTTCGTGATTTTATTACAGAAGACCGCAATGCTTCAGCATCAACAGAGAAACTATCCGATTCATTCTTCACGAGGATTTGGGCAAAACAAAGGTCTGCGCAAGATTTGTTCCACACACATTGACCGGGGACCAAAAATTAATGAGAGTAAGTCATTCTAGAGACATGGTTGCAGCTGCAGAAAATGATCTAAACTTCCTGAAAACAATTGTTACGGGTGATGAAACATGGTGTTTCCAACACGATCCAGAAACCAAGCGTCAAAGTGTGGAATGGAAATCAAAAAAACTCTCCACAAGCCAAAAAAACACGAAAAGTTCCATCAAAAATCAAAACAATGCTTATCACATTCTTCGATAGCAAAGGAATTATCCACAAAGAATTTCTTCTAACTTGGCAAACAGTTACTTCCGCATGTTAATCACTATTAAATCGATGTAACAAGTGTATTGAATCAGGAGGAGAATATTTCGAATAAATATACCGAAAAATTAGCAGATATCGTGTTTTAATTGTGTTTTCTAGAAGCAGTCTTAATACATCATTGTCACACCTTGTATGCTATATAGGTGCTGCAATAGGTCAACGTGTGATTTGAGATCTTTGAACTAGTACTATCGCAAGGAATTAGCTTTGGTAATAACAAAACATAGATTCATACAATAAATAATCAAAAATACCTGAAATTAATACTTACAAAATGAGATAAGCCAAATCGGTAATGAGTGAAACCAAATTAGGTTAGGGAGCCTATATTACTGGCAGAAATATCTCAGATCTCGCAATTCCCACTTCACAAGGTTCTATGGTATGATTTTCCTTAACTAAATGTGTCACTCTTTATATACTCAGTGTATCAGAGGCGTAATGGAGGCCAATTCAATCCCTTAGCAGGGAGACTAATTTAAAAAATAAAATATAATCTAGACAAATTTAAAAGTTAATTCAGTTTTCTTTCACACACGCCCAATTTTCATCTAAGTTTTGAGCTAAAGTACTTTTATAAACGCTATAATTTTACAACTTTAAATTGAAAATTTTATTGAGTTTTCAAATTGGATATCCCTATCCTTCTGACATTAGGTTACGTTAGGTTATGTGGCTGCCCTCTCTCAGAGAGGACACACTTAGGCCAGAAAGGCCCATTGTGATACCACCGAGCTTCAGCCGGGGATTGAACCCACGACCTACAGATCAGAAGTCCAACACACTAACCACTGAGCTACGGCACCCATCAATCAAATATACTTACATGAAATTTATAAATCTTCAGAGACGTAAAATAAAATCTGTCCCTAATCTCTTAGAGCGCTTCTTTTCTCAACGAAATCCTATACTATGCGAGGGCTATGAAAAAATATGTTCTTCTTAAAAGCAGTTGGCGTTTTCATCAAGTATTGGGTTCTTTTCTAAACAATGTTGCCCTCTTAGCGGTCAAAAGTGTATCATTTTTACACTTTATTAAATGACTGAGTGACTGTAGCTCAGCGGTTAATGTGTTGGCCTTCTGCTCTTGTAGGTCGTGGGTTTAATCCCTAGCTAAAGCATAATACAAATTTAATATCGAAAAGATTTTTCTTTCGAACGGCACCCATCTGTCGTCAAACAAACGGCAATTCTTCTTCTTCTACAGGAACTCTGTGACAAAGCTCAGAAAAAGTGATGTCACAAGAATTCTGCCGTTCGGAACCGGCTAAAATAAGTAGGTCCCCTCTAATACTTTTTTTTAAAGTGTCGCCTTGCTAATTCTTTCTAGCATTTCATTTTGTTCGTTTCTTCCATAAGAAATGTAACATTTTTATAGGGTAGCGGGCATTACTAACGATAGAGAAATGGGCTTCCTTAGCAGTTCCAAAAACCCGTTGAGGTTAAGCAACCATCAAGACCGACTTTTGCACTATGGGCATGTTATTCGCGTATGGAGCTATTAAATAGTAGATCCACACTGTTTGTTCATCTAACAGCTAAAAATTCTTAGACGCCATATCATCCCTGAAGAAAAAGTTTGTTACGCCACTGCTCACTATTACTCAATTACGTCGAGTGTAATAAGCGATAAGACGACTGAAGTATTTGCTATGCAATTCATAACGAAAAATTATAATAATAACAGATTGAAATGGCAACTCAAAAACGAAGACAAATATACTGACTATTTGAGTATAATGCCTCCGTCTTATCTTATCAGTGAACAAAAAAAAAAAAAACACAAACAAAGAAATAAAAAATAATAACCAAATCAAAACGAAATGAAAAACGAAAATTTTATTTTATAAGATCGTGAACTGAATTAATTTAAAATTCATCAAAACATTTTTTGCTGTGATCGCATGTGAAGGGGTGGTCTTCTTCCTTCTGACCATATACTATTTGTGTCGATCGGATTAAAACTTACTCTAGAAAACAAACTTTTTTTCTATCGAGTGGTGTAATTGAATTAAATTGAATTGAAATAATTGTTTGTTTATGAAGTATGTTTTTTACCCGCTAGTGAATTTTTTACCTCAGGAGCCAGATTAACTGGCAGACTACTCGGCCTGGCCTTGGTCAGGCTTCGCCTCAAACACTTTCCGCTGAGTTTCCCAACATCAGCTTCAGTCATCAAAAGTTCGACAAGATTAATTCTATCTTTCATTAAAAAGGTAGAGGAGATTCTAGTGTCGTAGACGGACTTGAGTACAAAAGATCTCGTTGGTCGCACTGCTCCTAAGACTTGTGGTTGGTCCTCAGAGGTATCAGCCGTATGGTTCATATCCTCTCATTCCACAACAAACCGTTTGGAACCATTTAAATAAGGCTGGATACAAAAAGAAGCTCGATGTATGGGTGCCACACGACTTAACGCAAAAAAAACCTCATGGACCGAATTTCCATCTGCGAATCCCTGCTGAATTGCAACAAAATCGATCCATTTCTGAAGCGGATGGGAACTGGTGATGAGTAGTGGGTCACTTACGACAACGTCAAGCGAAAACGGTCGTGGTCGAATCGCGGTGAGCCGGCGCAAACGGTGGCCAAGCCAGGATTGACGGTCAGGAAGGTTTTGCTATGTGTTTGGTGGGATTGGCAGGGAATCATCTACTATGAGCTACTCCCCTATGGCCACACTCTTAATTCGGACCTGTACTTTCAACAATTGGACCGTCTGAAGAAAGAAATCGCCCAGAAGCGGCCAGCTTTCGAAAATAGGAGAGGAATTGTGTTCCATCAGGACAACGTCAGGACACACACATCGATAGAGACTCGCCAGAAGCTCCGGGAGATTGGTTGGGAGGTTCTTATGCATCCATCTTATAGTCCGGACCTGGCACCAAGTGATTACTACCTGTTCCTGTCTATGGTGAATGGTTTTGCTGGTGAAAAATTCACCTCAAGAGAAGCTTGTGAAAATCGACTGTCTCAGTTTTTTGACAATAGGGACGAGGGTTTCTATGAGTGTGGCATTATGAAATTATCTTCAAAATGGCAAGAAGTTATCGAACAAAACGGTGCATATTTGACCTAAATTCGATCATTCTAACTATGCTAAATAAAACCTTCAATTTAATGCAAAAATAATGGATTGGATTTTTTACTAGACCTTATATATATGTATATTTATAAATATTCGTATAACAATTATAATTAATAATAATTAAAAATAAATCGAAACCATCAAGACCATTATCAACTCTGTTGCTTATTAAAAGCAATCTTTTATGTTATGTAAGACATATCTTAGTACCGATTTAGACACAAAGGCATTTGCATGAGAAACATTTTCAAATCTCTTTTGATGTTTCGTTCGTGTTTACACAGGCCTAAATATTTTTCCACTACATGTCAACTTGTTTGTATGTTTTCTTAATGTTTGACCTTACGAATGACAAGCACAAAGCGTGACGCATGTATGTGAAACAAAAACCACTCTCTCTTGCCAGTGCATCCAGGTCGCTTCCATACAAAATGTGCTTCATGCAAATAATTTTGTGTCTAAATCGGGATTTATTAGATTTTGAAACATCTGATATAAAAGGTACACAGAAAAAATACACATACATATATTTATATACCCGGTTGTTTATTTGGTAACACAAAACGATGCAACCATTACATTCCTAGAAGTTGCCGCTATTACTACCATGTATTTAGCATTTACAAGAATATATGAAACTCATATTGAAAGTTGTACGTACAGTGGCTCACAGCTTATTTCGTACAGTGTATATATTTTTATGTACATGGCTGTAACATCGAAACTAAAAAACTTATCAATAAGTTTTGAATGTAGATGTCTATGTATGTGTTTAGTAAACCTAATAAGAAAACGGGGAACCCCAAAAATTGTTCTTTTTGTCATGCAAGAGAGAAAAACTATTGATCAGCTGATTTTCAGCTCACATCTTATTTCGTACACAAACTTCAATGTAAGTAAGTTTCATTCTGCCGCGCAGTTACAAAGTTTTTTTGAATTGTATGAGTTTTTGGACCTTTTTAACTATTATAACAATTTTTATTATTATTATTTTAAATAGTTAAAGTGCTGTAAATTAAACATTTAGCGTTATGGGTCGTCGTACAACGATGGAACAGCGTAAACTGGTAATTAACCATTTTAGGAAAGGTCAGAGTGTGCGAAAAATTGCTGAAATGACAAATTTAAGTGCCTCAACTGTCCAATACATCATTCAACGCTTCGTTCGCGAAAATCGGTTGGAGAACAAGGGCAGAGAAGCACCTAATAAGATTTTCAACGCTTCTGACGAGCGTTATATTGTACGAAAAATTAAGAAAAATCCAAAGTTATCCGCTCCGAAGTTGGCTGCAGAGGTTCAGCGTGAAATAGGAAAATCATCCAGTGCTGAAACTGTCCGACGTGTGCTGCGCAATCATGACTTGAACGGTCGAGTAGCCCAAAAGAAACCATTCATTTCGAAAATGAATATACAACGCCGACTTGACTTCGCCAAAGAGCATATTATTAATACTCCTGCGTTCTGGAATACCGTTATTTTCGCGGATGAGTCTAAGTTTAATATTTTTGGCTCGGACGGAATGTCATATGTTTGGCGTAAAGCGAATACCGAGCTAAACAAGGAGAACCTTAAGCCCACAGTGAAGCATGGTGGCGGTAGCGTGATGGTTTGGGCCTGTATGTCAGCAGCCGGAGTAGGTGAATTGGTTTTTATTGAGGAAACAATGGACAAAATGAAGTACCTCGAGATTCTGAAAAACAATTTACTTCAAAGTGCAGACAAACTGGGTTTGCGGGAAGAATTTCGATACTACCAAGATAATGACCCAAAACATAAATCTGGGATTGTGCAATCTTGGCTTATTTGGTACTGCCCACACTTGATGTCTCCACCACCACAGTCACCTGACATGAATGTGATTGAAAATCTTTGGTCTATTTTGGACAATAAAATAAAAACACACAAGATTTCTAATAAGCAAGACCTAAAGAAGGTACTGATGGAAGAATGGAAAAAAATCACACCAGACATCACTCAAAAATTGGTGGATTCAATGCCAAATAGACTCCAGGCTGTCATTAACGCTAAGGGATGTCAACTAAATATTAAAATCAACTTACTTTGTTTTTAGTTTGAACTTAAAGAGACTGTACGAAATAAGCTGTGACATGAATTTTCCTATTTTTTTCTTATTTTATTTTTTTATAGTGTCAAACACTAAAATTTTGAAAAAGTAAATTTTGGAAAATAATAAACAAACCTTCCTTTCTAAAATGGCATTTATATTTTGTTCAAATTTTTGCTATATTAGGAATTACGACTGCAGCAATTTTTAAACTGTCACTGTACGAAATAAGCTGGGAGCCACTGTATGCACACATTATCATCGATTTGAAATATCAACAAAGATTTATTAAATAATCGCATATAAAGAAAAACAGAGTAAGAAAGAGGCAGAGAGATAGGGTACAATATGAAATAGCACGTACACAATGACTACACTTCTAAAATACAATACCCACATATTTCAGAAACAACAACAATCAAACTATTCATTAGCTTATGAATTAGTTAATGATTTACTTTTCATTCAACTGAAGAATGGAATATAATTAGTGCCGTATTACGAGTGAGGTGTTGAAAGGTATGCATTTCAACAATTGGCTCATTATACATATACAATAGAAAATACAATATTTAAACCGAAGCCAATACCGATATTTACCTGTAGAATTTTTTAATCATTGGTGTAAATATTAATAATAATATACTAACGGAAATTGTGGGTGCCGCAGCTCATAACATAGGTTAGTGTGTTGGCTTTCTGATCTGTAGGTCGGTCATGGGTTCAATCCCCGGCTGAAGCATAACAAATTTTCATATCGAAAACATTTTTCTTTCGAACGGTACCCACCTGTAGGCAAGCAATTGGCAATTCTTCCGGCAATATGCCATGGAAAAGCTCAGAAAAAGTGATGTCGCAAGAGTTCTGTCATTCGGAACCGGCTGAAATCAATAGGTCCCTTCTAAAACTGTCCAAAATTTAACACGCATAACAATAATGAAAGAGAAGCTCGGCCAAAGAGGCCTTCGGGGTTTATATGTGCCACATATTTATTAATTTTTTAAGAAAATGCGAAGGAAAATGGTCGATGATGTCGTAAACTGTGCTTTCCAAATACCAACGTGAAGCATATGACTCATAATAATATTTGGTGACAAAATTTTAGGAATTCCAGCAATTTTTCTACTATATTTCTTTTGAGAAAACTTTTTTCATACGCTCCTGGATATTATTTCAAATTTGTGCTCCAAATTCATATTTACGCTTTTTAATAAAATACGCACAGTCACTTATTTTGTCCCCATTGTAATGTTGGGAGCAACTCTTAAAATGAGACAAATATTATTTGGTGCCTACATTTCTGATATAAAAAAAAAAAAAAACTGAAACGAATCAAAATTATAAAAATTTACATTCTGTCAAATAAGTACCCGGAAACCGGAAATTCTCATTTTTAATTTTCCCTCTGAGAATATTTCAAAAAAATTTTTTGTGTGCGTTGCGATTTTTACTATGGATAAAAATATCGAACAAAGAGTTTGTGTGAAATTTTTGTGTGTTTCAAACGAAATTTCTTGTGCCAAAACGTTGGAAATGTTGAAAAAAACATTTGGTGATTCAACCAAAATTTCGATATTTTTATCCATAGTAAAAATCGCAACGCACACAAAAGGTTGACTTGTTCCTAATGACGCCGTAACCAAACTAAATGACACATAGCAATAAAAATTCACAGAATAGTGGCTGACAGTTGTGCCAACCTGGGAAAAAAAAATTTTTTGAAATATTCTCAGAGGGAAAATTAAAAATGAGAACTTCCGGGTACTTATTTGACAGAATGTATGTCGTAATATTTTGTTTGTTGCTTCAACAACAGATAAGTATATACTGAAAATACAGGCTTCAACTAAGACTTAAAAGATTTCTTCTCAATGGCATTGGACAGGTAATGCGATAAGATGATGTTTATGTTGTTTTGTTTTATTGTTTTAATCAAGCAACGATTAAATTGTATTGCAATAATGGTAGTACGATAAGCGATCATTTATTCAAAATAGCTGCAAATGTAATCGGCAAAATAATTGCAAATATACAAATATTTCGTTTGTAGAAAAGACGTACTCCAACTATCAATCGATGATGCCTTACAGACGTCAACTATCAATCGAGAGTTGACGTCTGTAAAGCATCACTGAAATGGCTTTGGCAATAACAAGTGCAATAGCAATAAAAGTGAAAGAAACTGTGTATTTTGATAAAATCATAAGTAAGTACATTTCGCAATGTAAAAAATGTCATATTTAATAGGACGCACAGTGGAGCCTCGAGAGGGAACAAGTGAAATTTTTATTGGTCTTCAGATCTTCTATTTTAATTTTTACATGTAGTTAATACAACTATTGGAACAGGGATTGAATATCTATGACACCATTGCAGCTCTGTTTTAAGAAATATAAGCCATAAAAACACAAAAGTGTCATGCTGTTGGCGTATGCCGACGATATTGACATAATCATCATGAACACGCGAGCAGTCAGTGCAGCATTCTGAGAGTTGGAAAGAGAGTCGCGTCGAATGGGTCTTACGGTGAACGAGGGCAAAACCAAGTATCTAGTGTCAACAAACAAAGAGTCCGGGCGTCTTGGACAGCACGTCACTGTTGATAACTACGCTTTTGAAGTAGTAAGACACTTTGTCTATCTTGGAACCATCATTAACAGCAGTAATGACGTCAGCCTGGAGATATTGCGAAGGATCACTCTTGCAAGCAGATGCTACTTTGGGATAAGTAAGCAATTGAGAAGTCGTGCCCTCTCTCGAAGGACGAAAACTACACTCTACAAGTCTCTCATCATGCCTGTCCTAACATATGGCACTGAAGCCTGGACAATTTTCACCTCGGATGAGCGAATGCTTGGGGGTTTTCGACAGAAAAGTCCTACGCAAGATCTTTGGACCTATTTGCATCAGTGGCGATTACCGAATAAGGTACAACCATGAGCTATACGAGCTGTATACCGATATTGACATAGTAAAGCGCATCAAAATCCAGCGGCTGCGCTGGCTAGGTCATGTCGAGCGAATGGAAGAACATGTTCCAGCTAAGAAGGTGTTATATTCGGAACCCGCTGGAGGACGACGCAAAAGAGGAAGACCAAACCTCCGGTGGAAAGACCAAGTACTGGAGAACCTGACGGCGCTTGGAATTTCTAACTGGCGCCAACTAGCGAATGAATGCTAGATTCGGCTTAAACCGATTTTCGGTTGAAATGGCCGCATGAATAAGTAAGTAATCTATCAAAATATTAGTATGATGTTATAAGAAAATCGAAATCTTCAACATTCTTGCATCCTACAAAAATGTCATTTTTTTGTTCTCCTTTAAACTCCTAATTGGAGCATAGGGCCTCTCCACAAGGCTTCGCCATCGCACACGGTTTTGGGCAGTTGATCTAGCGCCTTCCCATGTGATGCCGGCAGCAGCTAGCTCACCCAGTATTGATTGTCTCCAAAAATGTCATAGCTGCCAAAAAAGAATGTTATTCACCACAATTATTATAATCTTATGGACGTAATTTCGGAGTGATACTCATCGGTGCGCTTTTCATTAAATTTTTGACGCTATTTTGAGGTTAATTTTGTATAGGAGGTATGCTCTAAATTTAACCAATCACGGCTATTTTTCGTTTTTTTTTTCTTGATTTGTGTCCATAAAGTTTACATAGCCCTACGCCAACTCCTTTTGATTTTTTCCAAAAACTGTATAAGGCGGCACCACTGTACGACGGCCATTCACTATTTCATATAATTAAGGAAAGTGCGAGTAGTATGTAGATAAATTCGTATGCCCATTAGGGTAGAGTCATTTTGTATGAAGTTTTATTTTTTATATTTTTATAACGGAATAGAAATGAAAATGTATTATTCATATGAATTCATATGACTTAATAAACGCTATATTTATTTTGTGAGCGTTTAATTCTGCTTGAATCAACGCTGTTTGATCACTGGATTCTGTCAATAATAAGTGCAGCACCTATTTTGTACTACGTGCGATAACAATTTATTTAATCAACCATTTACAATCATGAGATGTTGCCTCGATCACTTGATGGTGTTATGTTGCCTCTTTCACTTTCGGAATTGAATTCATTTGTCAACAACTGGCCCTGTTTCTACTCTGTGGCAACACTCCAGAATCTTCATTTATCGTGCTCGAGTTTCTTCTCTTTCTTTCTCGTTGGCTTATTCTGGTTATCGCCTATTTCTTTTTGTTGACATTCTTTTCGATGCTACCATTATTTGTGCCATTCACAATTTGGTCCCGATTGAAGACGGTTAAGGCTTGTCGCACAGGGGTCTAAGTTTAGATTCCTTAACCGTCTCCAATCAGGATCAAATTTTATATGAGATATATAATTATTTCATTTATTTGATCAAAATATGGTGATTTTGGA
This sequence comes from Megamerina dolium, assembly GCA_963854835.1. Lineage (NCBI taxonomy): Eukaryota > Metazoa > Arthropoda > Insecta > Diptera > Megamerinidae > Megamerina > Megamerina dolium. Next base: position 8,454,256 of record OY978529.1, read on the forward strand.
AACACAAAAAATTGAACTAGTTGGCAAAAACCAAGCAGATATCAAGAGAAAAATTCGGTCACTCAATGGAAAAAATTGCACAAATTGTGAGTGTTTCATTGAAAGTTCGCACAACTTTGACGAGATACGCTGAAACGAACGAGTTTTATGATAGAACACACTCTGGTAGACCCAGAAATACAACAAAACATTTCCGATTCAAAATCGTGCCAGATTTATGTGCCGAGATTAGTGGAACCTTATCGAATTCAATCTCCAACAAAAGGATCGTACATCGGTTGCATCAAGTCGGTTTGTATAGTTGAATTGCTGGCAAAAAACTATTATTACGTCCTATAAATGTTCAAAAACGACTTAAATGGACAAAAGAACATGTCAATTGGTCGATGAATCAATGGAACCAGGTATTATAGAACGATAAATTTAAATTCGAAGTTTTCGGGAACAAACGGCAAACATTCTGCCGTAGAAATCAAGCGAACGATATCAATCTGGATGTGGAGGTGACAGTATGATGATATGGGCTTATTTTGGTATGATCGTGTAGGTGATTTGGTGAAAATCGATGGAAGGAACAGCATCACAGAATGCTTCAGAATAACGTTATTCCATATGGCGTCGGTTTCATAGGTGAGGGGTTCGTATTTGAGCAAGATAATGACCCTGAACACACATAAAAACTTTCCACAAACTACATCAAATCGAAAGAAGACAGCAGCACTCTTCAATTCATGGAGTGGCCACCTCAAAAGCCGGACTCGAATGCCATTGAATTATTATGGGATGAGCTCGACAGAGAAGTTCGAAAACTGTGTCCAACCAATCTCATTTCAGCAGGCTTGACAATCAACTACAATCAAAAAAACTCGAAAAATTGGTGGAAAGAATGCCCACATTTTTTACGGCCATCACCGAATAGAAAAGCAACCATATCGACGAGAAGCGTCTCATTTGATACATCAACTTTTTAAGTTTTCACTCCACCTTAATGTCCATATTCAAATAAATAACAATAAACAAATTACAAACATCAGCATAATTCGCAATAATGGCCTCCAGCAAATCATCTAGGCTAAATTTGTTGCACTTATTATACGTGAGTTTAAAACAATCGTCAATTCAATTGTCTATCAGTGCAAATTGAATCAAATTGAGAATATGTGTATTTGTGTGTGCAGTGTGGTTCCGAAGTCACTGCCATGCATTCGTTGTTCAATATTTCGTGGATAGAGTTAGCGAAATACGTAGCTACATGGTGGCTGATGAAAGGTGCTACGATACAAGCCTGTGTCAATAAGCCGTTTCAGTTTTTTATTTTATTTTATAGATTGATTTTAAATTTAACGAAAATGGAGGATTTGGACAGTGAGACATGAATTATGATTATGTACCATTTTCACGCATAGGTTCCGTCTACAAAGAATATAGACGCATGTTTGGCGGCACTCCTTGTATAATGAGGCTCGTGAACGATTTTGCCGAGAGTGGGACAATCGTCAAGAGTCCTTATCATCGAGATTCCTCAGTTCGGACACAGGAAACCATCGCTATCTAGCCACTGCAATACAACCCAATCCTAGTTTCGTCAAGGAGCTTAGCTGCTCAAATGAACATCAGCAGACAGTCTTACCTACTTACTTATGTGGCCATAACAACCGAATATCGATTTAGGCCGAATATAATATGCTTCGCCAGCCATCTCTGTTCTTCGCTAGCTGGCGCCAGTTAGAAATTCCAAGCGCCGTCAGGTTCTCCAGTACTTTGTCTTTCCACCGGTGGTGAGGTCTTCCTCTTCTGCGTCGTCCTCCAGCGGGCTCCGAATATAACACCTTCTTAGCTGGAGCGTGTTCTTCCATTCGCTCGACATGACCTAGCCAGCGCAGCCGCTGGATTTTGATGCGCTTTACTATGTCAATATCGGCATACAGCTCGTACAGCTCATGGTTGTACCTTATTCGGTACTCGTCACCAACGCAAATAGGTCCAAAGATCTTACGTAGGACTTTTCTCTCGAAAACTCCAAGCATTCGCTCATCCAAAGTGGAAATTGTCCAGGCTTCAGCGCCATTTGTTAGGACAGGCATGATGAGAGACTTGTAGAGTGTAGTTTTCGTCCTTCGAGAGAGGGCACGACTTCTCAATTGCTTACTTAGCCCAAAGTAGCACCTGTTTGCAATAGTGATCCTTCGTAATATCTCCAGGCTGACGTCATTACTGCTGTTAATGCTGGTTCCAAGATAGACAAAGTCCCTTACTACTTCAAAAGCGTAGTTGTCAACAGTGACGTGATGTCCAAGACGCCGTCGCAGACAGTCACTGCTGGCAATTATTCATAAAGATTTACACTTATTCCTCTATATAATTCAACTAACCAGTAAACTGAAACTGGAACAAGCAAACGCTTTGAATTTTGCGAGATCCTTCAAATGGCGGAAGAGAACAGACACATTTTGAACTGCATTTTGAAGTCTGATGAGGCCCACTTTGACATAACGGCAAACTTAATTAACAAAATTGTCGAATACTGAGTGATTCTAATCCACAGATACTCCATGAGGATCCACTTTGTATCACAATGTGGTGTGAGGTTTCATCAAGGTTTATTGTCAGGCCTTACTTTTTGGAAGAAAGCAGTATTGCTGTTACGGTATATGGAGACCGTTACTTAAAGATGTTGAGAGTTTTTCTTTTCAGAGCTACGCCCAAAACACCCTCAATGAATACTCAATGACGAGTTTTTCCCCATAGTTTGACACCCGGAAACAAAGATTTTTAGATATATAACAGATGGTTCATATACAAGTTTCTTTTTACATTCATAAAAATGAACAAAATTAAATTGTTTTATTCGAAAAAGCAAACATTTCCATTATTTATGGAAGCACGACTTCTGCGACTTTGTTGGATTTGCAGTAGGATACGCTACCAACCCAGTCAACCGATGTTCCGAGATCTTGGTAACGGTTTCTGGCTCTATCGCACGAATGGCTTGCTCTATATTCGTCTTAAGGGCCCGAATCATTAATGGAATCGATTTTATGGTTCTTCACGGCACCCAGAAAAAAGTTTCACGCAAGTTTTGCACAAACGCACTGTTTGGGCTACACAACATTGTCTTTGGAAATAAGTTTGTATTATTTCCCAACGTTATTCAGGCGTAAAGCGATTAAATTCGTTCTGCGTAGATATGATACTGACTTTCTGTCAAGATTTCCAGTGCGAAAGAGCTTTGTTTGTTATTGGTGTACTATTCGGTCCGTTTTCAAAAAATAAATCTGGCTGTTGAACCATATTTAGTTTGTTTTACATCATTATTTTTTATTCCATCGGAAATGTCCGAATTTTTGTTAAATAAAGACCATTCGTGGGAAGTTTTAATTTTCTCTTTCAATTGGAAGAAAAATGCAGCTGAAGTGCATCGATTGCTTGCAGAAGTTTATGGTGAATCCAACAGACAAAGCTCGACCTGGTCAGCCAAAAAGTTTGAGGATGAAGAATTGGAGGATTTACTAAGTGAAAACATGCAGAATCGTTAGGAGTTACTCAACATGCTGTTTAAAAACGCCTGAAGATCTTGGGAACGACGAATTGAAACCCAGAGATGTTGAACAGAGATGCGAACAGCTGCTCCAACGGCAAAAATAAAAGAGTTTTTGCATGGTTCAGGTTGATGGCACATGACTTAGCTGAACAACACTTCCGTTCTTTCGAAGAAGTCAGAAATTGGGTCGATTCGTGGATCACATCAAAAGACGTATCTTATCTCGAGATAGTAGTAAAAGTAGTGGCTCGCTATGGAGAATACTTTCAATAATGTATAAATTCATTTTGTTATTTTTTTTTTTTTTTTTTTTTTTTACAAGCCTTTTTATTGGATCTTTCTAAAATTACTTAGAAACTAACAATAAGTAATCAAATCTTACAAACTAAATAAAATTATGTGATATTCCCAACGTTCCATCACAATTTGTTGAGTCACGAGGTATAGCAATTTCACAGCATATTCAGTGTGTCTTTTCTTTTTAATCGACGATGCCCCGTGCTCAGCAACAATTGCCTAGCAAGGGGATTCGGATGACTGTGTAATTTTTGAATGTAGCTTCTGCAAGACATTGCAACTTCCTCAGAAATTGTGGGTACATTTAAATCTCAATGGATGTTAACGTTCCTCATATACCAAGGCGCGTTTACAATAATTCGCAGACACTTGGATTGTATTCGCTGCAATTTTTCGATATTTGAGGGAGATGCGGTGCCCCAAAACTGAATACCATAAGTCCAGATTGGCTTCAGGATTGCTTTATATAATAGCACTTTGTATTCGAGATTCAACTTTGATCTTTTGTGTAACAGCCACCATAACTGATTAATTTTAAGCTTGATCTGAGTTTTCTTTGCCTCTATGTGATTTTTCCAGGTCAGCCTTCTGTCGAGGTGAATACCCAAGTACTTTGTTGAGGAACATTGTGAAACTGATTGGCCATTAATTTTAAGTGGGGGACATGTATCTGGCCTTAGCGTGAAGGTTACATGTACGCTCTTAGATTCATTGACTTTTATACGCCATTTTGCTAGCCAGATTTCGAGAAAATCGATATGAGTCTGCAGGAGTTTATTAGCTTCTATGGGGGTAGAGCGAGAGCACAATATTGCCGTATCATCTGCAAAGGTCGATATAAATGTATGGTTATTGCTGGGCATATCTGTAGTGTATAAGAGATACAGTAAGGGGCCCAAAACGCTTCCTTGAGGAATGCCAGCGTGAATATCCAAAGGATTTGTTGTGTAATCCTTGTGATGTACGAGAAATTGTCTTTTCGTGAGGTAGCTACTAAGCAATGAGGAGACATTTGCAGGCAGTAATAGTTTGAGTTTGTAAATAAGGCCATCGTGCCATACTTTATCGAAAGCTTGAGTGATATCAAGAAAGACAGCTGAGCAATACTTTTTTTCTTCAAAAGTGTTCCTTATCAGAGTTACAATGCGGTGGACTTGTTCTATTGTGCCGTGCTGTTTTCTAAATCCAAACTGATGTTGAGGAATCAGTTGGTTGAGATTAATAAATGGAGTTATATTCATGACAAGTAGCTTTTCGAATACTTTAGAAAGTAGAGGCAGGAGGCTGATAGGTCTGTACGATGCAACTTTTTTAGGGTCTTTTCCTGGTTTTGCTATCATAATAATTTTTGAAGTTTTCCAGCATTTGGGATAGTGTTTAATACGAAGGATATCATTGAAAATGTGCATCAGATGAATTACTGAAGCCGGAGGTAGCTCTTTTATCATTTTACCGGTAATTTTATCTGGACCAGGTGATTTTTTTGGGTTTAAATCTTTATAAATTGCTTTGAATATGTCCTTTTTTTTAATTTTGAGCGTTATTGAGCAAGGTTGAGAAGTTAATATTGGTAATGAGGACTGTGAAGAGGGTGGATTGGGTGTAAACACACTTTTTAGGTGGTTTGCAAAAGCCAAACCCTTCTCACAGTTGCTTCTAGCCCAATTACCGTCACTCAAACGGATGGGGGAATCAGTGAGAATTGGCCGATTTGAGTTTTTTGCTGATTTCCACAAAGAGTAGTCTGACGCTTTACCAGGTGTTAATTTCGCTATGTGCTCTTCTAACTCTTTGTTGTTTTTATTTTTTAAGGCTTGCTTTAACTTTCGAGTGCAGTGCTGTAGCTGTGTTTTCAGATTCGGTGATCTGAATTATTGCCATTGTCTTCGGAGTCTTCTTTTCTGTCTTACTAGCAATTCAATATCGGCTGGTGTGTATGGGCTATAGTTTGATTGCTTGCATACCTTTGTGCAGGTGGCTGAGCTGAGAGCTAATGAGAGCAGCTGGTTGAATTTTTCGAGTGCTGAGTCTACATCGTGTCCATTTCTTAATACAGAACTCAGAGGAAGATGGGAATTTATAAATTTCTTGAATTTTAACCAGTCTATTTTCTTTCTAACGCAATTGCTATGGGGGCTTGGTGATTTTATAGATATTACCGTGGGTGAGTGGTCAGATGATAGATCATAATTACACTCTGTGGAGATATTTTCCATCTGCAAACCTTTGGCGACTCCAAAGTCTATTGTTATTAAAATAAATAAAATATTTTCAACTACATACAATTATAATATGTATACAAGGAGGACCATTTAGTGGATTTTTTTGAACATTTTTTATTTTTACAGTGAGAACTCTGTTCCAGTGGAAACCTTGACAGAAAGTCAGTATCACATCTCTGCGGAACAAAATGAAAGGCTTTACGCTTCAACAACGTTGGGAAATCATGCAAACTTATTTCCAAAATCAATATTGTTTAGCCCAAACATTGCGTTTATTAAAAAGAAGTTTCTTTCTGACGAAGCGCATTTTCATCTCAGCGGTTATTTTAACAAGCAAAACTGCCCCATCATTGGTTTGGAAAACCCGCACGTGATGTTCGAGAAGCCAATTTTTCTTTGAAAATGCTGAGAGCTACAGAGCCATGATAAACAATTTTTTGCTGTCGGAAATTGAAGACATGGATTTGGACGATCTTTGGTTTCAGCAGGACTAAAGTCGTTTTCCATATATAATAGGAATGGATGCTCTTTCGAATAAACCTAAAAATTTATGTTTGTTAATTTTTTTTTTTTTTTTTTTTTTTTGAATTTCTAAAGAGAAACTTGTATACAAGTATGGTCTACCCTGTACATGCAGTATATTTTCATTTTTAATGTTTAACTACAATTTTGAAAATTGAAACAACAGCAAAATAAAGTTGTTTTTATTTTTAAAAGGAAGAATCAAAATCTTGTCAAATAAGAAGTCGACTGTCATCTATCATAAGCATCAGTTGACAGCCGTCACCCATTACACAACAAGAAAATGTGGCCAACGGGTCACCTTATATACACCATTCTAATTAAATATGTATGAGAGAAAGCACCACATGCTGTCTAACCAGTTCAAGTGAAGAAAGAAGACAACATGTATTTCAAACTTTGAATTTTCACAGAATAATGCCTTGTATTCATAGTGTTAGAAATAACTAATACGGCTGCTAAAGGAAACAGGTAGTAAATAATGGCACAACGTACTTGATACCCATGTGAATATTTTCATAAAATCGGCAAGCGCAAAAAGTACTTAGTACTTGAAAAAATCATCGTAGTTACAATACTTGTATCTGAACAACAATATGTGTGTGAGTGTGTGAGTGTGTGTTTCAGGCTTCAGGTGTATAAAAAACTACGAGAAAGCACTCACATATTATCGTATACAATGTATAATTATACGTTTTAAAACAATAATCGTACAACAAGAAGAGTGGCAAGAAAAGCAAAGCGATCACGATCTCGCTGACAGTGAATGTGACTATTTATTGGGTCACTATTCATAACTGTTATTGCTGCTGATGCTGCTGTTGCAACTGCCTCTGACGCCATTGAAACTTGCGTTGATGAAGGCTGTGCAGATTTAATAGTGTCAGGTGCAATTTAAAAATGTGGTCGACTGGCTATAACACAAACAAACTTTAAACATCTCTTTACCACTCGACAAGTAAGAGTAAGCACGTATCTTTTGTCACAATAAACTTACAATGCCCGGCAACTTGTTCTTGGCATTGTTGACAATGCGGGGATATATAATTTTCATCGTTATTTCTTTTTCAGTCATCATTATATTTTGTTGTACAAAAATAATTCGTTTTAATTAATTTCGAAACAATTCAAACAAACGAAAGCCAAAAAGAATAAACTTTCAATTTCGATTTATGTATGTAAATTATTATTATTATTGTTGTTTAATCAAATTCATTCACAAAAAACTGCTCAAAATATTTAACTACAGTGGATCCTCGATTAACGAACAAAGTTTCGTTTAACGATCAACGAAAAAGAACGAAATAACTGTTTAAAGCAAGCAAGGGGTGGTTCGAAAATTTTAAGAAAACCTACTGGCGTCCATAATTGTGACCAAACGGGTCTTTTCTGGGAAAAATGTTCAAACAAAACCTATACAATATCAGAGGAGAAAGCTATGCCAGCCAGGCCACAAACCAATGAAATACCACTCTACTCTGCTTTTTTGTGCCAATGGAAAAGGCGATTTGAAAATAAAACCACTCCTCATCTATCATTCAGAAAATCTGCGCACCTTCAAAAAACATATTGTCGACAAGAGCAGGCCAAATGTCATATGGAGGTCCAAAAGTAATACTTGGGTGACACGTGACGTTTTTACTTATTGGGTCAATAAAGTTTTTGCTCCGTCTGTGGTGAAATATTTGATTGAGATGGATTTACCACTTCACGCCTTGCTTGTTGTGGACAACGCTTCATCCCATCTACATCAAAAAAGAGCGCAAAATCATCAAAATTCACTTTTTGCCTTCCAAAATCACTGCGTGACTTCAGCCTATAGATCAGTATTTCAAGAAACTCTACACTAAAGAACTTTTCCAGCGTTGCTTTGAAGTGTTGAATGGAACCAATCTCACACTAAGAGTTTTGGAAAGAACTCTCGAATCTTCCTGAAAGAAACTTTGTGCTTTACTGCAAGGAGCTCCTCCACATCTCCTCACACACCTCACTTTATCAGACGATGAGGCAACATAAGAACAACAATCTTCTAGTGCAATTAGAGAAATGCTAAAAGCATTGATGTCTGTAGCATCATACATTAAAGCTCATATCAGTTGGTGTTAAAAGGAACCAATATTAAGATTCTAGACGTGGTCTAGAATTCACCGGGTCTCACGGTCTTTGACAGGATGGATAAAAAATGTATATTTTCCAAACTCTTCGAAGTGATCATTCACGATCGCTCAGCGTGGAGAAACAATGAAATATTTCTAGAACATGGCTCACAGCTATGGTACACTGACCGGTCCAAAATGGAAGATGGCAGTGCTGGAGTGGGAATTGTAGGGCCGAATTTCCGGAAGGCAATTGCAATGGGAAAAATACCTTCCATTTTTCCGGCGGAGGTCCACGCCTTAGAGCTATCTGTCAGAGAACGTCTACGTAGGGGCACTCGAGAAACCAACATATGCATTCTTTCATTTAGTCAGGCAGCTCTAAAATCACTAATTTCTCGTTCCAATCTAAGTTGGTTTGGGAATGCTTTGAACACCTCAATACCTTAGCAAAGAGGAACTCTGTGACTCTAATATGGATACCGTGACACGAGGGACATGCAAGAAATGAAATGGCAGATTTACTGGCCAAAAAGGACGCAGACACTACTTTCATAGGCCCATAACCCTTCTCCGATTTAAACAGTAACTTCGTGAAAAACTTAATATATGAAAAGGAAAAAAGTAGTCTAACCGATTACTGGAGAGCCCAAACAGTTATGCGGTAGTCGAAAAGATTCATTGACCCTGAACACATTAAGGTAGATACTATCTTGAACCTCAGCAGAAAAGACATCCAGCTGTACACTGAACTATTAACAGGTCATTGTAAACTTAATTATCACATAATGAAAGTGGGTGTGGTAAACAACGATCTCTGTCGACTCTGTCTTGAAGAGCAGGAAACACGTTCTTTGCAATTGCCCAGCTGTGGCTAGACGCAGACTAGACTACCTAGGCAACGGATTCATAGTTCCCCTCTGGGAACTAGTTAAAATCAATCCCACAGCAGTGACAAGATTTATAAATAGTCTTGAGATCTGCTAGTTAGGGAATAAGGCTGAACAAAAGATCTTCAAGTCGCGGTGCTTCATAGCCTTAATAATAATAATAATAAATCATACATTAAAAAGCATCACCCCAATCAGACAGTGGCTAAACCCAGCCACAGATAAATTCAATAATACTGCTGTGTCCCATTTGCAACAAACGACTCTAGACAGCTTTTTTGTTAAAGAAAGCTATCCATGTAGTTATAATAAAAACAAGTTTTTTTTTATTTTTTAGTTTTTCCGTTCCAAATTGTCTCATCCTCGTCCTATATTCAGTTCCCTAAAAATGTTTATACTTATTGTTCGATCACTGGATTCTGTTAATAATAATTGCAACACTTATTTTGTTCAACTATATACAGCAACAATTTATTTACTCAACTCTATTTACAATCAATTATTTGCAATAACTCTTTTAATGCTCTAATACTGTATCGATGTTTGCGCAATAGCGTTCGGGATTCGATTGAATTGCATTTGTCAACACTGGCTCTATTTATACTCTGTGGCAACACTCCAGAATCTTCCTTTATCATAGTCGAGATTCATCTCTTTCTTTCTCGTTGGCGTGTTCCGGTTATCGCCTATTTCTTTTTGTTGACATTTGTTTCGATGTTGCTAACATTCGTGTCATTCACAATAGTGACGAGTAACCAACCATCGATGCTCGTTACAATATGAATATATATCATATACATTAAATATTGGGAGCGCAAATTAAAAATGCGGGATTGACAACAGATGGCGTAGTTCGGGATATAAGCATCAGACAATACTGAAACTATATTCATGTCATAACCTCATTCCATAGCTTTCATTTTCAGTATGTGTCATTTGCCCGGAGTGTAAACAACATAGTTTTTTTGGCTCTCAATATGTCAAGTTTTGTGCCCACAGTTTTGATTTACTTCTTTAATTTGGAGAAAAGTGCAGCTGAATCGCATCGATTACTCTCCGAAGCTTATCCGGAGTGTGCTCTTTCAGTTTCAACATGCGAGAGGTGGTTTGTGCGTTTCAGAAGTGGTGATTTTGATGCGGAAGACAAAGAACGTCCAGGACAGCCGAAGAAGTTTGAAGATGCTGAATTGGAGGCATTACTCGATGAGGACTCGTGTCAAACGCAAGAAGAACTTGCCAAATTGTTCGAGGTTACACGCCAAGCCATTTCCCATCGATTGAAACTATTGGGAATGATTCAAAAGCAAGGAAATTGGGTACCGTACGAGTTAAAGCCGAGAGACGTCGAAAGGTGATTTTTCACTTGCGAACAGCTACTCCAAAGGCAACAAAGGAAAGGTTTTTGCATAGCATCGTTACTGGTGATAAAAAGTGAATCCACTACGACAATCCCAAGCGAAAAAAATCATATGGTTACCCCGGTCATGCCTCAACATCGACGGCAAAGCCGAATATCCATGGAAAGAAGCTTATGCTGTGTATTTGGTGTGTCCAGCTGGGTGTGGTGTACTATGAGCTGCTGCAACCGAGTGAAACGATCACAGGAGCTTTGTATCGAACTCAATTGATGCGTTTGAGCCGAGCATTGCGTGATAAACGGCCACAATATTTGGAAAGGCACGACAAAGCTCGGCCACATGTTGCAAAACCTGTAAAAACTTATTTGGAAACACTCAAATGGGAAGTCCTACCCCACCCGCCGTATAGCCCAGACATTGCTCCTTCTGATTACCACTTGTTCCGATCGATGACGCATGACCTGGCTGATCAGCATTTTCGTTCTTATGAGGAAGCCAAAAATTGGATCGGTTAGTGGATTGAGGCAAAAGACGAGTCGTTTTTTCGTCGCGGTATCCGTATGTTGCCAGAAAGATGGGAAAAAGTAGTGGCTAGCGATGGACAATACTTCGATTGATCAGACTGTTACAATTTTTTCGAAATAAATTCTCAAACATTTGAAAAAATTCCGCATTTTTAATTTGCGCTCCCAATAATAAAATTTGGTATTCAAATATTTTAGTGTTTTACATTGATTTATATCAGAGTAATGGTTTTGCTTTACGCAAGTTTCGTATATCAAATAAGATTCTGGCACGAATTATGTTCGTTAACCGAGGCTCCACTGTACTTATATACATACACATCTGTGGATGCTTGTCGCTGCTTTGCATTAACCAATATAGTAGTCATAAACTAAACATTTTTGTTTGGTCAATTGATTAAATTCACTATTGATTAACATAATTCAAACATTTGCATAGTTAATGTGTGTCTTTTTAGCCTGATTTCGATTTCCAACGCAAGTTTATAAAGAATACCACACAAATTCAGATGGCGAAAAGAAAATGAAAATAATTAAATTAAAAAATCATAATAAACATAAATAAATGCGTTCATGATAAAAAAGAAAGTGTGAATAAAGTCTGCTAATTGTTTCAGTGCGTGTATTCTTTTGAACAAATATGTACAAAAAATTACAGCTCTTGCAATAAAATTTTATAGTATTGCGCTATGACGCTATGACACTAAAAGCAAAATAAATGAATTGAGCTTAGACAAAATAAACGTTATTATTCATCCACTAAAGTGGATGTATATTTATGCTTGAAGCTAATGCAAAAACAAATATTATCTTAATAAATTTAATATGAAAGTCATAAATTTTTATTATCGTTTAAAGTTGTAGAATTTCAACCACAGTTCGCCACCCTGGGGTTATACGATATTTCAAGCTGGACTTTCGCTGAATAACGATTAAACATCAAGCGATTCTTGAAAATTAGAAAAAGAGTTTCAATTCACACTCACTGGGGCTCCCGATTAATAACTCCAAAGGCAAAAGACTATGTTCAACCACGGCTACGATGTTATTTCAAATGGTCAACCGACATATTGGCCGACGGACAAGAGGAAAATACCCGATCTCATAGACTTTGGAGTCGCCAAAGGTGTGCAGATGGAAAATATCTCCACAGAGTATAATTATGATCTATCATCTGACCACTCACCCACGGTAATATCTATAAAATCACCAAGCCCCCAAAGCAATTGCGTTAGAAAGAAAATAGACTGGTTAAAATTCAAGAAATATATAAATTCCCATCTTCCTCTGAGTACTGTATTAAGAAATGGACACGATGTAGACTCAGCACTCGAAAAATTCAACCAGCTGCTCTCATTAGCTCTCAGCTCAGCCACCTGCACAAAGGTATGCAAGCAATCAAACTATAGCCCATACACACCAGCCGATATTGAATTGCTAGTAAGACAGAAAAGAAGACTCCGAAGACAATGGCAAGAATTCAGATCACCGAATCTGAAAACACAGCTACAGCACTGCACTCGAAAGTTAAAGCAAGCCTTAAAAAATAAAAACAACAAAGAGTTAGAAGAGCACATAGCGAAATTAACACCTGGTAAAGCGTCAGACTACTCTTTGTGGAAATCAGCAAAAAACTCAAATCGGCCAATTCTCACTGATTCCCCCATCCGTTTGAGTGACGGTAATTGGGCTAGAAGCAACTGTGAGAAGGGTTTGGCTTTTGCAAACCACCTAAAAAGTGTGTTTACACCCAATCCACCCTCTTCACAGTCCTCATTACCAATATTAACTTCTCAACCTTGCTCAATAACGCTCAAAATTAAAAAAAAGGACATATTCAAAGCAATTTATAAAGATTTAAACCCAAAAAAATCACCTGGTCCAGATAAAATTACCGGTAAAATGATAAAAGAGCTACCTCCGGCTTCAGTAATTCATCTGATGCACATTTTCAATGCTATCCTTCGTATTAAACACTATCCCAAATGCTGGAAAACTTCAAAAATTATTATGATAGCAAAACCAGGAAAAGACCCTACAAAAGTTGCATCGTACAGACCTATCAGCCTCCTGCCTCTACTTTCTAAAGTATTCGAAAAGCTACTTGTCATGAATATAACTCCATTTATTAATCTCAACCAACTGATTCCTCAACATCAGTTTGGATTTAGAAAACAGCACGGCACAATAGAACAAGTTCACCGCATTGTAACTCTGATAAGGAACACTTTTGAAGAAAAAAAGTATTGCTCAGCTGTCTTTCTTGATATCACTCAAGCTTTCGATAAAGTATGGCACGATGGCCTTATTTACAAACTCAAACTATTACTGCCTGCAAATGTCTCCTCATTGCTTAGTAGCTACCTCACGAAAAGACAATTTCTCGTACATCACAAGGATTACACAACAAATCCATTGGATATTCACGCTGGCGTTCCTCAAGGAAGCGTTTTGGGTCCCTTACTGTATCTCTTATACACTTCAGATATGCCCAACAATAACTATACATTCATATCGACCTTTGCTGATGATACGGCAATATTGTGCTCTCGCTCTAACCCCATAGAAGCTACTAAACTCCTGCAGACTCATGTCGATTCTCTCGAAGTCTGGCTAGCAAAATGGCGTATAAAAGTCAATGAATCAAAGAGCGTGCATGTAACCTTCACGCTAAGGCTAGATACATGTCCCCCACTTAAAATTAATGGCCAATCAGTTCCACAATGTTCCTCAACAAAGTACTTGGGTATTCACCTTGACAGAAGGCTGACATGGAAAAATCACATAGAGGCAAAGAAAACTCAGATCAAGCTTAAAATGAATCAGTTATGGTGGCTGTTACACAAAAGATCAAAGTTGAATCTTGAATACAAAGTGCTATTATATAAAGCAATCCTGAAACCAATCTGGACTTATGGTATTCAGTTTTGGGGCACCGCATCTCCCTCTAATATCGAAAAATTGCAGCGAATACAATCCAAGTGTCTGCGAATTATTGTAAACGCGCCTTGGTATATGAGGAACGTTAACATCCATCGAGATTTAAATGTATCCACAATTTCTGAGGAAGTTGCAATGTCCTGCAGAAGCTACATTCAAAAATTACACAATCATCCGAATCCCCTTGCTAGGCAATTGTTGCTGAGCAAGGGGCATCGTCGATTAAAAAGAAACGACACACTGAATATGCTGTAAAATTGCTACATCTCGCGACTCACCAAATTGTGATGGAACGTAGGGGATATCACATAGTTTTATTTAGTTTGTAAGATTTGAATACTTATTGTTAGTTTCTTGTATTTAAGAAAGATTCAATAAAAAAAAAATAAGCTAACAAAAAAAAAAAAAAAACCTGTATATTACGAAATTTTGACCACACGCTAACAAGTAAAATTCGAGCAATTTTATGAACTATGTAAATGTATTTTCATATGTAATATTAAATAGTAATTAAGTGGTTCAAAATAGTTAATTTTTACACAACAATAGGCATGGTACACCCCATTATATTAAATACATTAAACCATTTATATGCAAACGGCACACTAAACATGGACATCATACAGTGACTATTAAAGAAAATATAGTGACGTCATTGACATTGTCGAAACAATAATTTTATATATGAGCTATATATAATAGTAGGTGCGGTTCACTCATTTTGAACTTCGATATTTTACCTAAAATATGTACTCACAAATTAAATATGGTTGATTCATGGTCATTTTTAAGAGAATATACAGCGGCGGTCCCAGAACTACCCGACCTGACATATACAGGGTCCGGCACTCGAAGTGTAACCAATTAAAAAGGCCATAAATTCAGTTTGGAAAATTACTTTTACTCAATTCAAAGTACAAAATGTTTAAAAATAATACAAAATTCAGAATCAATTCACTTTTGCCCGATATGACCACCTTTTGTCTTGACTATGGTCTTGACACGGTCAAAAAACAATCACTTTTTTCAGCGCCTCGAGACTGGCGTATCTTTTAGTTTGTACCTTGCTCTCCAAAATGGCCCAAAGAGAATAATACTTTGGATTCGCGTCTGGTGAATTCGAGAGCCATTGTGTAGACGTTTTGAAGTTCGGAACGTTGTTTTCAAGCCATTCTTGATTCACTCGAGCTTTGTGAGACGGTGCCGAGTCCTGTTGAAACGTCCATGGTCTGCCACCGAAATGTTTGTCTGCCTACGGCTTCAAAGCAACCTCCAGAATACTTTCCCGATAATATATCGCATTTACCTTGACGCCAGGCTCGATGAAAACGATTGAAGAGCGCCCATCTGCGGTTACAGCTGCCCAAACCATTATCTGTGGCAGGTGCTGCTTCCTGGTGGCCAATCGATGACTCAAATTCTCCTATGAACGATTGGTCAAGTAAACCCTATCGTTTTGAGAGTTTACGAATTGCTCAATTGGAAAAATGTTCTCGTCAGAAAACACAATGGTCGGTAATTGATCGCTTTCGGCCAAGCGAAGCAACTCCTTCACTCTCTCAAGTCTAACTTGTTGCTGTTTCGGTGTGAGATCATGCGCCTTTTGGATCTTGGAAGGCTTAACCTTCAGATCATTTTTCAGTATGCGGCGGATGCTACGGTCGGATATTTTCAGTTATTTTGCCATTTGATTGGCACTTGGTCGGGGATTTAGCTCAAGTCGCTTCTTCACTTTTTGAACCATCTCATGTGACGTTGCAGTATTTGATGACCACTTCCATGACGTTTTTTGATACTACCAGTATTATTGTAACGAGTTATGGTGCGATAAACAAAAACTTTATTCACTTTAAGGTGTTTGAGATCACGAACAATCGCTGGTTGTGATTTTCCAGCTAAATATAAAGCAATCACACTATTACGTTTGAAATCCATCACTGATTTTTTTTTTCGCGTTCACTTTTTGGCAAAATGCTTTTTTGCGCTTGTAAACAATACTCCAAACTGTCATTTAGCAAATTTTTAGATAGCTGATGCCCATGCGTCAGCTGCGCGAGCGGTCTGAAGTTGGTTACACTTTGAGTGCCGGCCCCTGTAGATGGCGTCAATAGTTTGAAAAAAATTACTTTGGTGAAAAGTGGCAACCTTATAAAATATATGTTTTAAGCTTCAAGGCGCCACGTTGTTTAGTTTTTTTTTTTGGAGCCATCGAAAGTAACCGACCTCATTGAATTTGTAAACATGGGAAAAATTGGTCAACCTTATGTAATTGGATACTTTCATTTGAAAGGACTCAATCCAACGAATGGTTATTTTAATGAGCTAGACAGTTCATACTATAAACAGGGTATCGAAGTTATAGAATATCGCTGGAAAAAGTGTATAGAGCTAAAAGGAGATTATAAAGAAAAATTTGCCCAAATTTGTTTTCTATCTTAGGTCGGATAGTTCTGGGACCGCTCTCGTAGCTACACCATTAGGCTGTGATTTGGAATAAGAGCTACACGAAGTAATGGGCATGGTCCTTCCATTTTTCATCGGTTACTTAAGCACCAATATATGGAGGCATATATCATATATGCCTGACGCATACTAATTTTTCAGGAGACAATAGTAACGCATTGAGATGGTAAGCTCTTACTTTAATTTGAATAATGAATTTTTGTAGAAACTGCCGCAGTGGCAATCGTAAAGCTTGAATTAAGGTATTCTCCGCGGTAATCACTGGGCAACGTCGTCCTGACATCGACATAAACTTCATCGGTTTGAGATTGTACGTTGGGCTTTGGACTCGCTACATAAAATATCCCCACAATGAAAAGGAGCACAGCCCTCCGTTATGGATTACCCATTTTTGCCGATGACCCCCGCAAATGAATTAAGGACCATCGCTTATGGATATATACCTGCAATCTTCAAACCTTTTACAGGAAGAAGCTCTATCTTCTTGGTTGCTGTCCAGGAAATACAATGGAAGAGACAGAGTTGCTCCCAAAGACGGTACTATGACACCCATTCGAGTTCTAATGCGAAGATGCATGAACTAGGATGTGGATTTGGGGTTGGTAAGGGATTTTGATATCGGTGTCGGAGTTTACACCTGCAAACTTTCACTCCAAAGCAAAGTTTTTCAACAACAGCCTAATGCGTTCCCATGTTCCGACTTGTCAATGTCAGGATTGATAAGGAACAACTGTCGGCAATTTGAATTTGAGGTTGATCGAAACATGGAGTTGAGTACGAAATATGGTAATTAATATAGTATTACCAGGTTCCAACGTCCAAATATCCATAAAGCAAAGTGGCTATTCCTAGATCAGTGAACTAGAAACCATATTTATCACGTTACGATTGATGGAAAACATGTTTCCAGTACGATGGATCTGAAATCGATCCAAATATCAAAAAGCTCTCCCGATGAGAGCTCTAACTTCTATATACCCCAAATAACATGGCAGTAAATTTGTATAGCCGCTATATTATTTTATCATTTTATAGGAGATTATTACGCTTAAAGTTATTTAAACGACCGTTACATTGAATGGGAGCTACATAATTTAGTAGAAGGGCTCACACATTTGAGCCCGTAATCTTGTTACTTTTTTTTGTTTTTTTTTTTTCAATTTCTTGTTAAACTGACTTTCAAATAAAGTTGTCGTTGATGAAACACTAAAAAAGTATTTAAAAATCTTCCGTGATTTGGTATGGAAGCGGCATTAAATATTGAGCATAAGCCGGCCATTTCTTGTGAGATCATGATTGTCCTAGATGGAAAAATTAGGAGAGTTATTACGGGTTAAAATTTTGAAAATACCAAGCTCAAGCTTCTGTGGACACCCCTGGTGGGTATGGCAGAGGGCATACCATGCCCATTTTCAATAGAGTCCGTACCGTACCTAGTCAAGTTATAATTTCATCAAGTAGTTACATATATCTAACCAAAAGGAATAAATAAGTACAAAAACAGCTCCGAAATTTTCCTACATGCACCAGTTCCTACCATTTACCCATTTATTGGTTGGTTTTTTTTTTCAAAATTCAAAAATTTCATTTCAAAAATTGTTTATATCTCAAAAATAATCTTTCACCAAGACAATAAATTCACTTTCGTTTCATATTAATCTGTTGGGTGTCTTTTTAAAAGATTCGCTTATAACAGCGACGTCTTTTGTATTTTTAACTGAATCATCAACATGTCCGCGTAGTTAACAGTAAATTGTATGCTCACACGCCTGTTAATAATAGCAAAAACAACATAACTATCCATGTATGTGCGTGGTGTTAACCGCCCACGAACAGCTGGTAGTGTTTTGCTGAATGTGACATCATTTCAAAAGTAATAATAATGGTATAAATATTGGGTGTTCGAAAAAGTTCGGTAACAAATTGTCGGCTCTAAAATGTAACATCTCTGGCACTTAATTAATTGGCTATACTACTATAGCTTCTTTAAAAGGTGTAATTTTAAGCTTCATTTTGTTAGAAATCATTATTAACATCGCATTATTCTGTGAAAAGTTATCTACGTTTAAAAATCTGTGAAAATTCGGAGCATTATCGTCATATTTTGCTTTTCTATTATAGAAGAGGCAAGAATGCGTCACAGGCTGCTGAAAAATTTTGTAAAGTTTACAGAGACGAGAAAGAGACAGCAGCTTGTTTTAGATCTAATAACTTTCATGTTAAAGATGCACCTCCCTCTGGTCGACCAATCACTGAAAAACTAGATGACATCATGGAAAAAAATTGAGTAAGACCGGCACATACGTACCTTGGGCGTTACTAGGGAACTAGCAGACAGTTATCAACCATTTGAAGAAAGCTGAATACACAACGAAGTTCGATGTTTGGGTGCCACATGAATTAACAGTGAAACAATTAATGGTCCGAATTTACATTTGCGATTCACTGGCAAAACGGCACGAAATCGAACCATATCTGAAGCTAATGATTACGGGCGATGAAAAATGGATCATCGACAGTGGGAAAGCCGGGATTGACACCAAGAAATGTAATGATGTGTGTCTGGTGGTATTGCAAGGGAATTGTTCATTAAGGACTTCTACAACCTTGTCAAACGATTGATTTTGATCTCTATTGTCAACAATTAAAGAGTTTGAAGGAAGTAATTCAATTAGAACGGCCAGAATTGATCAATAGAAAAGGTGTTGCGTTGCATCATGACAACGCTAGACCACACACATCTTTGATGAACCGGCAGAAACTGAAGGAGCTTGGATGGGTAGTTTTGATGCATACACCATATAGCCCGGACCTTGCACCTTCAGATTAGCATTTATTTCGATGTTTGCAGAACGTAGACGCCTCCAAAATGCACTTGCATCAGTTTTACGCTCAGAAAATCCAGAATTTCTACACCGACGGAATAATGACTTTACCATAAAAATGGCAAAACGTTATTGATCAAAACGGCATATATTTGGTTTAATAAAAAAAAATAAATAAATAAATATGTGACACTTAAAGCCCCAAAGGTTTCATTGGCCGAGATTCTCTTCCATTACTGTTGTGCGTGCTAAATTTTGGACAGTATTAGAAGGGACCTACTTATTCTATCCGGTTCCGAACGGCAGAACCTTTATGACATCACTTTTCCTGAGCTTTGTCACAGAGTTCTTTTAGAAGCATTTTCATGGCAAGTTGTTACTGTCGGAAGAATTGCCAATTGCTTGCCGACAGGTGGGTACAGTTCGAAAGAAAAATCTTTTCGATATTAAATTTGTTATGCATCAGCCGGAGTTTAATAAAGCTCGTTTAAAATGTAAGAAAAAATTGTCTCATTTTTTGGTCAAATTTGTGACCCAACTTTTTCGAACACCCAATATTTAATAAATAATATATCGATTGTTATAGGTAATATTTAATAAAAGCACAGTCAAGGGCTAAGTGAACACAATTAAACAAATTTTTTTATTTAAATGATTTTTCTTTTCAGTATTAGTCATGTCAAATATAGTTGTCCTGGTTGGGAGACTACGCAAGCTATAACTTTGTATAGTATCCATAGCTACATTAAGTAATACTACTGTAATACTAATCTACATCTTAAGGGGGTATTCTGGTCTAGAGCCCTACTTTTTGGGTATTTTTCAAACTAGGATAAAAAAAAAAATTAAAAACATTTTTACTATCCATTTTTTTATATAATATTTATTGATTTTTAAAGTATATAATAAAAATTAAAAAAAAAAAAAAGTCAAAAATTCATCCAATGACAGGCCGGTGAAGTGGGGGTTGCCAGTCAAACGGTGCTCCCTGGTTGACATGATTCCAACCCTTGTAGTAATCTAAATCAAAGGAATAAAAAAAAATTCTCAATCAGTAAAGATTTCGCTATCTCTTGGACCTCTGCCAAAAAATAAAAATTCACAAAATGGCGTCCACTTGAAAAAAAAAATGTTTTTTTACCCGTTTTTCGACCTTTACGAATTTTTTAAAAATACTTAGAATTAAAATTTTTCAAAGTCCAAGGTCCAGGTGATAAATAGATGTATTAAGAAGATTCTCATAAAATTTCAGAGGAATCGGTCAGATAGAACTTGAGATATCGTGTCAACCACCTCAACAAAAGGAGTTTTGAGAAAAACGCGTTTGAAGTTTGAGAAAGATTCCAGTAGAATAACTCAGATAATAATATTTAATACTCACTTTGGGTTAAGCGGCGAGCCCATATCCATACATTGGACCTTCTTCTTTCTCAAAATTGATATTGCTTTTGAAGCAGCAGAAGCTCGTAGTTCGGCTTGTATCTCCCAAAATAATTTGAATTTTGAAAAATCCTTTTAAGAGCATATTTTTGAAAGTCTAAGCTTCGAAAATATGTAAAAAAAAATCGATTTTTTCAATTTTCTAGACCAGAATACCCCCTTAAATATGGCTGTCTTAGATGAAATATTCCACAACTTTGTATGGGAGCTTCATTTAAAAATGGAAAAAAAAAACTTTTAGAAAACATTTTTTAATAACGTTTATTATTTACAAGTACATAAGTCTCTCAGAAGTGAAAATGAAAAATTTATAAATTTTTTGAAAAGAGAAATGGGAAATCCGCTATAATTGTGATATTGGCGAAAGGATAAGCGCTTACTAAAGGAAAACTGTGGCTGCCACTGGGAATATCGCCGATACTTAACCGAGAAGCCTTTAAAAAAATATTCGTTATATGTCAAAGTAGGGAAACATGACATAAATTTTAAAACTAAGGATCTTAAAAAATATATATAAATAAATCAACTCGCCTTAATGTAGGTTACATTATCATATTTCATTTTGTGCTGCTCTTCTTATTTTTTACTTATTTATTTTTTTTTTTTTTTTTTTTTTTTTTTTTTTTTTTTTAAATGTTGGCTTCTAATAATAGCAACAACCGAAACAATATTAAATAGTAAATTGCAAGTAACCAGCATTGCACGATCACTGAACAAACGAAAAACAAGATAAGTTTACATATTCGCTGTCGTTGATGTTGTTGTTGGTGGTGGTGCGATTATGAGTTTTTATGCATTTTAAATGTATTTTTTAATGTCTACCTAATTATTTTAACATGAATTTAATGACCATAGTGAAATAATATTCAGTTGAGTAGCAGCAGACTAAAGAAAGCAAAACTTGTTTGTGTTTGATACTACCTAATTTCTGTTTTGGATTTTTATTGCTATTCGTAGCAAGTTGTTCTTTTTATTAATATGAACGTCAAGTTCGTATGCATATAGAAAAAATGCCTCTATTCATACATACTTACATAGTCCATAAATAATCAAGACCACCGAATAAATCTCTTCCGTTGATGCTCTGTTGAACACGCGAACAGTGCGCGCCTAATTATTGAATAACTGCCGAGTACATTATGTGACAGTGGCGGTGTTAAGTGGAAAGGCCGAAAATCGTATTTACAAAGAACATTTTTTTTTTTTTGGATAGCCTTAAATTCCATTCCCTCGAAATATTAAAAATGTTATGGTAGAAAATATTTGGGTGTCGTTGGTCTTCGGTGCATGAGTCGATATCTTAATATTGTAAAATTTTCCAATGTCGGACACCGGCCGGCAATTCACAATTCTACTGAGAGTACAACGCCTTCATAATCCAAGAAAACGGTCAGCATCACCTTGACTTTCGATCGACTTTTCTCAAACGATGTTCGGCCGACTTTGAAGGATTTTTACCAACCAAATAGATTTGTACGTGATAAAGCAGACTCCCCCCCGTAAGTTTTCTGCAACATTTTCAAAACATCCGCGGCAGAAATTCCGTTGGTATAACACAATTTCAAACAAACAGTACTACACCAGCTGTTCGTTAATATATGCAGTCCGATTCATATGTGAATAGAAATTTTTGTGGCATAAGTCAGCTCCGCAAATATAAAAAAAATGCTCACCAGGATTTCATATGGCACTATATGTTTTGGAGGTCGCTAATACATGGTGATTTTTTGGCAGCTTTCTTTTTGACAACACTGTTTTTGGCAGATCAGCTGTTTTCTTATAACATGTTACTGTCAAACATGTTCAGTTTGGTCTATAGTTTAACCATGAATTGAATTACAACCGAACAACGATTGCAGATTATTGAATTTTATTATCAAAATTAATGCTCAGTTAAGGGGGTCCACCTGTGTGAGCGCGGTATTTCGAACGCTTTTTCGGGAATTTTCGTTAGGAGAACTAATTCGAAAATAAGAATAAGTTTTACGTTATTTTGAAGGTTTGTGCTTATATTTCAATAGTAAATTTTTCCAATAGTGTACTCCGAAGGCTTGTACTCATTAAGGGCGTTCAAAGTGACCCCTTCAAAATGAAATACCGAAATTGTGGGCAAGATTCCGCTCGAACCAGTTATCTAAAACGCAAAAAGTAAAAAAAAATCTTATTTCTGTTTATATCGTTGAGGTACTGACGTAGGATTTGGACGAAATTTTAAAAATTGAAGAAATGGCAGTTGTTTTTATAAAAATTATTCGTTTTCATGCTTTTTTTCGATATAAAAACTGCTGTAAAATTGAAAAAAAAAAAATTTCGAAAAACCGCTACGTGGGTACCTTCAGTTATCTGTATTAATGAGTCTGTCAAAATTTCAAGTCAATCGGTTCTAATTCTGCCCACAAAATTCAAAAATATGGTTTCGAGAAAAACTCTTTCAAAGTTTGGAAACACAACAAAACTTTGTATTATAGACTCACATTTAATCTGCAATACCAGGACCATAAACTTCCCCTTCCACATCCTGTAGAAGCTCTCGTTAAAGATGCGAAAAATGTAAAAAAAAAAAAAATCGATTTTTCGAAAATTTTACACAGGTGGACCCCCTTAAGAAAGTGCATCGTGCAATTTCTTGTGTTCAAGGACGAAGCTTATTTCTGGTTGAATGGATACGTGAACAATCAAAATTGCCGTAATTGGTGTGAAAAGCAGCCAGAAGCATTGCAAGAACTGTCAATGCATCACGAAAAATGCACTGTTGGACCGCAAGACGACGAAGGCAGGAACGTTACTGTGAATGGCGAGCGCTACCGTGTG
Organism: Megamerina dolium; assembly: GCA_963854835.1. NCBI lineage: Eukaryota > Metazoa > Arthropoda > Insecta > Diptera > Megamerinidae > Megamerina > Megamerina dolium. Next base: position 8,478,185 of record OY978529.1, read on the forward strand.
ATGATTACAAACTTTTTTTTTTGCCCAAAATGGAAGAGCTGGACTTGGCTGACGTGTGGTTTCAACAAGACGCTGCCAACTGCCACACAGCACGCGAAACAATGGTCCAATTGAGAGGCGAGGCCGGTGAACACTTTATTTCATGTTTGGGGCCCGGTCAATTGGCCGCCTAGATCGTGCGATTTAACGCCTTTAGACTATTTTTTTGGGGGCTATGTTAAGGCTCATGTCTATAGCGACAATCCCGCAACAGTTGACGCACTGGAAGTCAATATTGAAGAATTTATACCGGCCGATATATTGGACAGAGTATGCCAAAATTGGACCCAGCGTATGAAACATTTAAGGCGCAGCCGCGGTCAATGTTTACATGAAATCATCCGTAAACATTGAATATATACAGTGGCTCACAGCTTATTTCGTACAGTGTATATATTTTTATGTAAATGGCTGTAACATCGAAACTAAAAAACTTATCGATAAGTTTTGAATGTAGATGTCTGTGTATGTGTTTAGTAAACCTAATAAGAAAACGGGGAACCCCAAAAATTGTTCTTTTTGTCATGCAAGAGAGAAAAACTATTGATCAGCTGATTTTCAGCTCACATCTTATTTCGTACACAAACTTCAATGTAAGTAAGTTTCATTCTGCCGCGCAGTTACAAAGTTTTTTTGAATTGTATGAGTTTTTGGACCTTTTTAACTATTATAACAATTTTTATTATTCTTATTTTAAATAGTTAAAGTGCTGTAAATTAAACATTTAGCGTTATGGGTCGTCGTACAACGATGGAACAGCGTAAACTGGTAATTAACCATTTTAGGAAAGGTCAGAGTGTGCGAAAAATTGCTGAAATGACAAATTTAAGTGCCTCAACTGTCCAATACATCATTCAACGCTTCATTCGCGAAAATCGGTTGGAGAACAAGGGCAGAGAAGCACCTAATAAGATTTTCAACGCATCAGACGAGCGTTATATTGTACGAAAAATTAAGAAAAATCCAAAGTTATCCACTCCGAAGTTGGCTGCAGAGGTTCAGCGTGAAATAGGAAAATCATCCAGTGCTGAAACTGTCCGACGTGTGCTGCGCAATCATGACTTGAACGGTCGAGTAGCCCGAAAGAAACCATTCATTTCAAAAATGAATATACAACGCCGACTTGACTACGCCAAAGAGCATATTATTAAGACTCCTGCGTTCTGGAATACCGTTATTTTCGCGGATGAGTCTAAGTTTAATATTTTTGGCTCGGACGGAATGTCATATGTTTGGCGTAAAGCGAATACCGAGCTAAACAAGGAGAACCTTAAGCCCACAGTGAAGCATGGTGGCGGTAGCGTGATGGTTTGGGCCTGTATGTCAGCAGCCGGAGTAGGTGAATTGGTTTTTATTGAGGGAACAATGGACAAAATGAAGTACCTCGAGATTCTGAAAAACAATTTACTTCAAAGTGCAGACAAACTGGGTTTGCGGGAAGAATTTCGGTACTACCAAGATAATGACCCAAAACATAAATCTGGGATTTGCAATCTTGGCTTATTTGGAACTGCCCACACTTGATGTCTCCACCACCACAGTCATCTGACATGAATGTGATTGAAAATCTTTGGTCTATTTTGGACAATAAAATAAGAACACACAAGATTTCTAATAAGCAAGACCTAAAGAAGGTACTAATGGAGGAATGGAAAAAAATCACACCAGACATCACTCAAAAATTGGTGGATTCAATGCCAAATAGACTCCAGGCTGTCATTAACGCTAAGGGATGTCATACTAAATATTAAAATCAACTTACTTTGTTTTTAGTTTGAACTTAAAGAGACTGTACGAAATAAGCTGTGACATGAATTTTCCTATTTTTTTCTTATTTTATTTTTTTATAGTGTCAAACACTAAAATTTTGAAAAAGTAAATTTTGGAAAATAAAAAACAAACCTTCCTTTCAAAAATGGCATTTATATTTTGTTCAAATTTTTGCTATATTAGGAATTACGACTGCAGCAATTTTTAAACTGTCACTGTACGAAATAAGCTGGGAGCCACTGTAGATCGTTCTATCGCATCATATAAAGATTTCATACATTTCTCTAAATTTTATGAGTTTTTTTTAAATCATATCCGAAGGCTCCGAATCCGGATTCAGTGTTGCCCTATCACGACAGAATTTTCAGGGTTATTTTTATTATTATTTATATTTAAAAAATAAATATGTGGCACTTAAAGCCCCAAAGGGCTCATTGGCCGAGCTTCTCTTTCATTACTGTTGTGCGTCTTAAATTTTGGACAGTATTAGAATGGACCTACTTATTTTAGCCGGTTGCGAACGGCAGAACACTTGTGACATCACTTGTTCTGAGCTTTGTCACAGAGTTCTTTTTTTTAGAAGCTTTTTCATGGCAAGTTGTTACTGTCGGAAGAATTGCCAATTGCTTGCCGACAGGTGGGTACCGTTCGAAAGAAAAATCTTTTCGATATTAAATTTGTTATGCATCAGCCGGGTATTGAACCACAACCTACAGATCAGAAGGCGAACACACTAACCACTGAGCTACGGCAGTGGTTAGTGTGTTCGCAGCTTTATATTTATTTATTTATTTTTTCATTTTTTGATCAATGATGGATGAAGTATGGGTCTACCACCATGATCAAATCAAGAAACTAAGAAGTGATCTGCGCCTTGTTCATCGGCTTCAAACCAGTTCATGTCTAGGATTCCGACGATTTTCATCACATCAAGAAATGATTTAAGCAGCAGATGAGTATTTTACAAGCCCTTTCATTGAAGAGATCCATAAATTAAAAGATAATCGGAATAAGTGTATCAAGCTTCTGGAATACTAATTTCTTCATTTCCGGTCCGAGAACTTATTAAACACCCTGATACGTATAAGAGCTTTCAACTTAAAGCTTTTCTCTTTTCGCATCATTCATGCACTTGGTAGCATATTTGCAATGGCGGGTTAAAAACCACCTCCCATTTATACTTGCATTATCACATACAGTATTTCGGTTTACACAGCATTCCACAAGTAGATTCAGTAGTGCGCATGTCTGGTGACCTTCAAACTACGTATGTCAACGCACCACCAAAATACAATGCTCCATTGGAGCGTGGGATACCCGATTAAAAACATTTGTATATATTGGTGCAGTAATTGCTGTGCTCTTGGTGAAAACTTTAATGGCGAGCGTGTGCAGTACCGCAAAAATAACCGTTATGTGTAAATACAGTTACTACTATCTACTCCAGGAGACTGCTAAAAGCATTCTTATTATCAAGAAAGGACAATTTAGGAAAATGTTCAAGCAACAAGAAAATCGACAATAGCTTTTCTGCAATTTATGTGCGCCTAGACGAGGCGCCACTGTAACATCGTATTTGACAAGCAGCAGCAGCAGCAGTAGGTGCTAATGTTATGTTATATGAGTTGGTACTATAGTGTATGTTGATAGTCCTTTTTGTCAACAACAGCAGCGCACAAAAGCAGCTGTTAAAAGTTGCTTTAGCACATTTTAGAAACAAAAGCACACCGAAGCCACTGAAGAATCAATGAATTTCCACAACTCTTACATTGGACGATAGAAATATGCAGTAAGCAAGCAACCAAAGGATGCAACAAATCCATACTGATGGTTGTATTTAAGGCCAAGTATTATAATGTCGGTGTTATGGTAATGCATGTTAAAATCAGTTTTACGAAGTGGATATGATAATATATGGTGAAATACAGTTTAAACTCGAGTATGAAAATCGCCAAAAATTGTGTGGAAATGTAAATTCCCTCTCATATAATTTAAGTTAGATTATTGTGACCGTCCACTCTATGGAAGGACATGCTTCTCTTACAGTAATGTTGTGGGAGTTCAATTTTTTGACAGTATTAGAAGGGACCGGACAGTTCCGGCAGAACCCTTTTTCTGAGCTTTGTCAAAGAGCTCTTTTAAAAGCTTTCCCACGGTAAGTCGTTGTTCGGAAGAAGTGCAAATTGCTTGCCAACAGGCAGGCATAGATCGAAAGAAAAATATTTTCGACTTTGCCTAATTCGGGGATCAAACTAACAACCGGCTACCATTTCAATGAAATTTAAGAAAAGCTAAGTATTTATTTAAACTCGTAAATACAAATGAGTTATTCATATTTATGCATATTACGCTAAAAGGAATGGTAATTTCAAATGCACTGTCTTTACCATATTGCATATTATATAAACTTGTGTGGTAACCAGTGACGTAGCCAGGAATTTCTGAAGGGGGGATCTATTAAAAAAAACTTTGTGCATAGGTAAGTCTCTACTGAAAATGGTTTAGCTTCAAAATCAAACATAATTTTGTCACTATATACTTGGTATACAAAAATCATTCAATTGAACTTGTTGCACCCCTGAGAAATTTAAACAGATTCAGAGATTATGGATTTACTGTCTCATCGATTTACTATAGCACGTCAGAAAATGCATTCGAGAAAATCCAATTTAGTGGTAAACAAATAATGAAAATTTCAATAAAATCAAAACAAATTTCTCGATTTCAATGAAATTTGTAATTGAATTTTCGCAAAAATCCGACATGCTACAACAACAGTAAATCTCCCAGATAAGTTGTTGGGTTAAATATTTTATTTTCTAAGCTTAACTTCTAACCCCTTGCTATACCAACCAATTTATCAATTTAAACTGCCCTGAGTAAATAACCCAGGGTTAAAAAGATAACTTGACATTCTGCAAATGGGCCTAAGTGTGTTTTCTTTTACCATTCCTTAAAATGCTATTCGCGATTTTTGGTGAAAATTAAGAACAGAAGAACAGTGTTGATGCAACTGGGGCCTGTCGCACTTGCCCCACTGCGGCCTTGGATCCTATTTTGAACCTTCTCCCAATTGAGTTGCACATACTATATACTGTATCGCAAACGGCACTCAGACTCAGGGCATCTGGATGTTGGAAGTGTACTCAACAAGAACACAGTAGTACCCTTAGATATAGTTGACAACAGGACGGACTTTTGCCCTCGCAAGCTGGCTTTTGAGAGTGGCATTAAGGCTGTATTTCCAAGTAGGAATGAGTGGAAGAAAGGTGGGATCCGGTCCGGTAGGGATACACAAATTTTCACTAATGGTTCCAAACTTTGGAGTTGGAACAGGAATCTATTCGGAGTCCTTAGAAATATCAACGTCCGTAAAACTCCCATCTTAATGCAGTGTGTTCCAGGCGGAAGTATACGCGATTCTGCAAGCATGCGAATTGCTTCAGCAGAGGAACATAACTGGAAAGGCAACAATTCTCTCCGAAAGCCAAGCCAGCCAAGCTATAAAAGCGGTAGCCGTACCAATTATTAACGCAAAGCTGGTCGGGGCATGTAAACAAATAATAACCTCACTAACTGCCAACCTCGAAATATCAATTATCTGGGTTCCAGGACACAAAGGAATCGCAGGTAACGAAAATGCTGATGAGCTAGCCCGTAGGGGTTCATCCGCAGACAATGAACAAACAACCAATGCTGATGTGGGCGTTCCCCTAGCCGAAGCCAAGGGGATTATTCAAAAATACTACCTAAACAAAGCGCAGCGGAAATGGACAAGCACCACAACTTGCGCAATTTCAAAAGTCACCTATCCAGACTACAATGAGAAGAGGACAAGAAGTCTTCTGAGTAGATCTAGGGCTGTCATACACAAACTAATTGTAGTATGCGCAGGCCACTGGGCTATTGGTACACATGCAGAGAAAATGGGTATTCCACACAACGACCATTGCAGAAGCTGTAACGACATAGCTGCCAAGGAGACGGCGGAGCATTTCTTGTGTAAATGCCCGGCCTTAGCCAGAAACCGATTAGCATCCTCAGGTAGCCCTTTCTTTGATAACCTAGTACAGTTATCTAAAATAGAGATTTCCCATATCCTACAATTTATAAACAACTCCGGCTGGTTATAACATATCCTTTAACACTCAGTAGGTTTTAGCGAAATTTATGGCTCAAAACGGCATTTTGTTTGCTACCTGAGCGACTAATATTTTTACCACTTTCTATAATTTCCTTCCAATTCGATTGTAAAATGATATCCATCAAAATTTACTATTTCTACTTGTCGAATCAAAGGAATAAATTTACCGTATTCCGTCTCTGGACCGTGATTTTCTAGAAAAGTTGGAGTCAAATATTTGGAAATAGATTTGTGCGCTTTCTATGATTATATAGTCAATGATATAAAGAATGCAAATAATTTTACTTTCATAAATTTTGCAAAATATTTTTATAACAATTAATTGTGGTTTTAACTTAAAAATTCAATACCAATTGCTATACAAAACCATTGATTGAAATTTGTTTACCAGCGAAGGAGGGATTTATCCCTTAACCACCTCTTTAGCTGGTTGCGTTATGTTATAATTATTTTCTAATTCGATTCTCATAAAGAGGGGTGATTTATTGGACTTTAGACCTCTTAATAAATGTAATTATACGTAAATGTCTCTTGAGAAACAATAACGTTTAGATTCTAGCAAGCCCAGCAGCCGTTACAGCTAGACTCACTCGTATGCTATTATATTAAAAGTTGAAAAGTGCCGAAAGAACATCAATAAATTAACTCAAATAACAGGTCGGCTGAGATCTAAAGATCCGATCGATCAAGCATTATCATCAGTAGTAGTTGCAGTATGTTAAGAGCAGTAATATGAAAACGGCTAAAATATTAGACAAAATATGTATTCAATATCTACCGTCAATGTTCTTAGATTTTAATATAGAAGCTAAACACATTTAAACAATCGAAAGGTGGAAGATGTAAGTACGCTTGCATAGTACTTATATTCAGTATATACTCGTATGTAATAGCAAAGAGGTAGATGAAACCGATGAATGGAAAAATTTTAAAAATAATGAGGGAGGGAAACAAAAACAAAATAACTTCTCATTTCCTAAAGCATTTCTACGTAAAGGGGAACGAATAATGGCGGTGTTGGTTGCGCTGATGATGAAGCAGCAATAGTAATCAGTTGTGTTACAGAATAATTACAATACTAATTAATGTAGAAATTGTAAGACATTCCCAGCAGCAAATTTGTCAATACCTTGCCAACGTAAGACATTATAGAACAGCTTTGAAGCAAGTGAAATCCACATTTCAGTATCGCAATATGCATACTGCTTCCAAAAGTCCTTCTCGAGAAGCGAGCAGGTAATGTGTTAAGCAAATAAACTGAAATTTTAGTCAAGAATATTTTAGTATGATGGTACAACGGGTGGGTGCTGTGGGTGCCGTAGCTCAGTGCTTAGTGTGTTCGCCTTCTGATCTGTAGGTCGTGGTTCAATCCCCGACTGATGCATAACAAATTTAATATCGATATTAATTGGCAATTCTTCCGACAGTAAAAACTTGCCATGAAAAAGCTTCATAAAGAACTCTGTGACAAAGCTCAGAAAAAGTGAAAGACTTCTGCCATTCGGAACCGGCTAAAATAAGTAGGTCCCTTCTAATTCTGTCCAAATTTAAGACGCACAACAGTAATGGAAGAGAAGCTCGGCCAATGAGCCCTTTGGGGCTTTAAGTGCCACATATTTATTTTATTTTTTTTTTTATGTGGTGCAACGTTAAAGTGTTAGCTTTGCGATCAGGGAACCCAGATTCGAACCCAGGAACGAATCGAGAATTTTTTTTTTTTTTGTAGACACATGTTGTAAATCTTATATTGAAATCACATTTTGCATTGAATGAAGTGCTTTAAAAAATAACTCCTTCTGAAAGCTGTTCTATGGAGTACATTCAAATGTGGCCCGTTTCCAACAAAAAAGAATTAGAAATAGAATTCAGATGGTAAGGACTTCTGGCTCCAAAAAAAGGGGATTCTGTAATCGCTTTTTACTTCTTCTATTTCCTACTGCTGCCGAGGAGGTAATCGGTTACTACCGGCCTCTGAGGAATGAGTGGTATGATCAGGAGTGTCGCGACGCTACCGCAGAGAAAGACGCCGCCTACAGAAGAACCCTGCGTGCAGGCGCAACGCGAGCTGTTAACGAGCGGTACAGAGAGACGTCTTTTCAGGCGCAAGAAGAGGGAGTTGGAAAGACGTGAGTGTGAGGAGATAGAGATGTGTACCGACAAGAATGAGACTCGAAAATTCTTCGAAAAGATCAAGCGCCTAAGTGGAGGTTTAAATCCCGGAGCCTCTTCTTGTCGTGATGGAAATGGGAATCTGGTTACGGATGTCCAGAGTGTACTGAGCCTAAGGAGGGAACACTTCTCCACGTTACTGAATGGCGATGCTACGAACAATTCCGCCAGTGGAGGAGATTGCCCGATAACCCCAATTACAGATGATAGTGTTGATGTTCCACCACCCGACTATGACGAGGTTAAAACGGCCATTTTAAGGCTGAAGAACAACAAAGCTGCAGGTGCTGATGGCTTACCTGCCGAGTTGTTTAAGACCGGAGGCGGTGAGCTGCTCACCCGCATGCACCAGCTCATAAGCAGAATATGGTCGGATGAAAGCATGCCTGATGATTGGAGGCTCAGTGTTCTCTGTCCTGTACATAAAAAAGGAGACCCCACAATTTGCGCCAACTACCGTGGAATAAGTCTCCTGAGCATCGCATACAAGGTTCTATCGAGCGTACTGTGTGAAAGGTTGAAGCCTATGCTCAGCAACCTGATTGGACCTTATCAGTTTAGCTTCAGACCTGGTAAGTCCACCATCGACCAGATTTTCACACTGCGCCAAATCCTGGAGAAGACCCAAGAAAAACAGATCGACACACACCACCTATTTGTTGATTATAAAGCCGCTTTCGACAGTCCGGTAAGGGATTACCTCTACGCAGCAATGTCTGAGTTCGGTATTCCTGCAAAGCTCATTCGACTTTGTAGAATGACACTGCATAACTCCCGTTGTGCAGTGAAAATTGGGAAGGACCTCTCCGCACCGTTTAATACCGAACGGGGTTTCAGACAAGGTGATTCGTTATCGTGCGACTTCTTCAATCTTATTATGGAGAAAATAATACGAGCTGCTGATCTACGACATAATGGCACTATCTTCAACAAAAGTGTCATGCTGTTAGCGTATGCCGACGATATTGACATAATCGGCATGAACACGCGAGCAGTCAGTGCAGCATTCTCAGAGTTGGAAAGAGAGTCGCGTCGGATGGGTCTCACGGTGAACGAGGGCAAGACGAAGTATCTAGTGTCAACAAACAAAGAATCCCGGCGTCTTGGACAGCACGTCACTGTTGACAATTACGCTTTTGAAGTAGTAAGGGGCTTTGTCTATCTTGGAACCAGCATTAACAGCAGTAATGACGTCAGCTTGGAGATCATGCGTAGGATAACTCTTGCTAACAGGTGTTACTTTGGGCTGAGTAAGCAATTGAAAAGTCGAGCCCTCTCTCGAAGAACGAAAACTACACTCTACAAGTCTCTCATCATGCCTGTCCTAACATATGGCGCTGAAGCCTGGACAATCTCCATCTCGGATGAGCGAATGCTTGGAGTTTTCGAGAGAAAACGCAAGATCTTTGGACCTATTTGCGTTGGTGGCGAGTACCGAATAAGGTACAACCATGAGCTGTACGAGCTATATGCCGATATTGACATAGTAAAGCGCATCAAAATCCAGCGGCTGCGCTGGCTAGGTCATGTCGAGCGAATGGAAGAACACGCTCCAGCTAAGAAGGTGTTATATTTGGAACTCGCTGGAGGACGGCGCAGAAGAGGAAGACCAAACCTCCGGTGGAAAGACCAAGTACTGGAGAACCTGACGGCGCTTGGAATTTCTAACTGGCGCCAGCTAGCGAAGAACAGAGAAGGCTGGCGAAGCATGTTATTTTCGGCCTAAATCGATATTCGGTTGTTATGGCCACATAAGTAAGTAAGTAAGTATTTCCTACTGGTTTTGTTATAGATTATTGATATTGAAAAACTAAAAGCGAGAAAAAATAAGGCGTGAGACTTTCTCGAAAACCCATTTAATTGCCAACCTGAACAAATGATGCTTACCAATTGACGCGACCTCAAACTAAGGTCTTGTACCAAACATTATGAAGTTAAATGTGTGGTAATAGACGCGATGATGGTATATTGATCATATTGCTCATGATGATGTACATGACCTCTTGAAATTGGAAAAAAAACAAAAAAAAAAACACAACTAAATATTAGGAAAAACATGTAACAATACAGAACGATTGACCCATTTCAATATTTTTCTGTTGGCATCGTTTGCTCTTTGTTTTTATAATTTTTTAATTTTTTTCTTTTCTACACTAGATATTTGTATATAAATAATATGTACATGTACATTAAGTATTTCAAGTATATACGAGTATATATATGTATATTTAGAGGTGCTGATGATATATTAACAACAGCGTGACTGAAACAGCTACATCTACCTATACCAAAACTCGAAAGTCATTAAAGTCACATCTCAAGCCGACTTGCACACTTTAGAGTTTGTTTATATTTATGTATACACAATATAGTATGTATATGTACATGCAAAGCTAGGGTGTGGATGAGTAGCTCTACACGCAATGTAACTAATTTTACTATGTAAGCCGATAAAAAGAAATAAAAAAAAAATAAAAAAAGAAGAACAAAAAGCAGTATGAGAAAAGAGAGAGTTTTCACCATATGAAATTTAGATAAGAAAATAAATATTCATCCAGCTTCATTGAAAATTATTAAATAAAATAATATTAACACTGTGATTTGAGTGTATACAGCATACGAGTACTTGTATAACCAGTGTATAAGTGACAAGTATTGGAACTAGTTGCTGCTTTCGAATCATCCCTGAGTATAAAAAAATTTTCCAATGTAATTAATGAAATACCAAATAATACAATCTGCTAACTCAAATATGTAAGTACTTTACATATGTAGAAGTGTAAAAAAATATCAGTGTAAAGCAGCACGCACTAATACAAAGAGTCCGTTGACGTTAGCAGTGTTTTTTTTTTTTTGACACTTATACACAATTATAGACCTGTCAGTTGACACGAACAACCCTATGGGAACACTGTATAAGTAGAAACTCAACAATGTAATCGGTATCAAGGCGCGAGCATTCAGTGCAGCATTCGCTGAAATGGAACGAGAGTCACGTCGAAGTGTATGCAATCAAAGAGTCCCGGCGTCTTGGACAACACGTCACTGTTGACAATTACACTTTCGAGGTGGTGAAGGACTTCGTCTATCTTGGAATCAGCATCAACAACTGTAATGACGTCAGCCTGGAGATGATGCGTAGGATAACAGATATTACTTTGGGCTGAGTAAGCAATTGAGTAATCGAGCCCACTCTCGTAGATCGGAAATCACACTCTACAAGAGTGTCCAGGCGCAGAAGCTTGGACAATTTCCACCACGGATGAGAGGATGCTTGGAGTTTTCGAGAGGAAAGTTCTGCGCAGGATCTTCGGACCTATTTGCGTTGGTGGCGAGCGGCTGCGCTGGCTGGGTCATGTCGAGCGAATGGAAGCGAAGAGGGTATTTAATTCGGCACCCGCTGGAGAACGCAGAAGAAGAGGAAGACCAAGCCTCCGTTGGAAGGACCAAGTATTGGGTAACCTCGCGGCGCTTGGAATATCCAATTGGCGCCACATTACATGTTCGGCCTAAATCGATCATCAGTTGTTATGACCACATAGGAAGAAGAAATATCTGTGTTTGATTTGCTTGAGCTTCGTTCGTTTGTTTATAGCCATGCCGGCCACACGAATACTAAAACATTTGCATTAGTGTTTGTGTGTCAAAGGGAGTACGTGAACATGTACAACGGTCTTGCTTCATCAAAAGTTAAACAGCAACTAAGAAGCGAAATCATAACATCGTGCTTACACATCATTATCGTTGGTGTAAAAACACGAAGACAAACTGCATATTGTGCAACTCTTGGCCGGCTAGGTAATAAAACATGACGACACTTGTAAAAATTTTGTAAATTCACTCAAAGCTATCACTCAGAATATTCAATTTCAAATTTCAAATAGCAAGACGAATATGAGTAACCAAAACAAATGACGCACAAAAGAGTCAGTGATGCCAACCAAAAATAAAAATCCCCGAGATAACTAATTTGGCTTCAGATATCACTTCGGAAACACTCACACACAATTTAGCTCTGAGCTACTTAACGCTGAATTTATAAATTTAACCTTGGATATTCTGCAAGGGCGTTTAAACGGCGATCATCGAGCAGGTCCTCAATGATTTGCACTTAATTTAATCACTATTATTAAATTTCTGCCGTGCTATATGTATGCATTGCATATGTGGATGCCGTAGCTTAGTGGTTAGTATGTAGGCCTCCTGGTCCTGGGTTCAATCTCCGGGCTGAAGTACAACTTTAATATCGAATAGATTTTTCTTTCGAACGCTACCCACCTTTCGGCAAGCAATTGGCAATTCTTCCGACAGTAGCAATTTGCCATGAAAAAGTTTCTAAAAGAGCTCTGTGACAATGCTCTGAAAAAGTGATGTCACAAGGGTTCTGCCGTTTGGAACCAGCTAATATAAGTAGGTACCATCTAATAAAGCTCTTCGGGGCCTATAAGTGCCATTTCAATTAAATATATTAAATATTATTCAATAGTGATGACAAAATTTCGATAGAATTTAACTAATTGTGAACGTCTGTTGCATTTGTCATCATTGCTAATTATGTATATGCTTCAAATAATATACAACTATAAATCGAATATGAAAACATTCCATGTGCGTGTGAAGTACCCCAGAAACCAAACTACATGACTCAAAAATAATGATAATTTTGTATGTCGTTATTAGGGCTGTGCGATTAATTAATGCTTAATGAATTATTCGATTAATCAGAATTTTGATTAATCAAAATATGTTTCATTTACATTTTTTCTATTTTTGAAATTTTCTTTGGGAATAACCATTTAAAACGCATTCTCATATTCGTAGCTACTTGTCTGCTTTGTATTGAAAATTCAAATAATATCATATTTGATTTAGAATATTTTGATTAATCAACCTTTTTAAACAAACTATTAATCGCACAGCCCTAGTTTTAATGCTTTTCAGCAAATGTTCACATTATATTTATATTTTTGAATGTTATTTAACCAAAGTTCGACATATTTGACTATAAAATTAATAATATTTGAATTATCCGAACAAAATATTTGAACTATTTATAACAAGTTCTCCAAAACTCAGTAGGCAAGTAATAATAAATATCCGAACAGACAGAGACTTGGCTAAATAGATTCGAATGGTAAATGTGATTAATAATACAAGGTGTGACAAATATGTATTAAGACTCGAACCATATCTCAGCAACCAAGCGCGCCATCTATGTGTGAGCACATGAGTTTTGAAGCTTCAACCTTCCTCTACTAACTTTCATGGCATTTGGTTGACATTTAATGTTTATTGACATTCATTTTACAAAACACGTGTTCGTTTGATGTTGAAATTTTAACATGAAATTTAAAACACAGCACTCATTGTTCGTCAATTTTTGGCTCGGAATCAGGTCTGATTTGGAACCGTGCGACTTCTTGTTGTTCCCAAAACTGAAATTGAAGTTGAAAGGATGCTTTTTTGATGACATTCAGACCATGCAACGGGCTTCGATGAGGGCACTGGAGGCAATTCCGAAAAATGAGCTGGAACACGCGTTTGAATCACTATTAAATCGATGTAACAACAAGTGTATTGAATCAGGAGGAGAATATTTCGAATAAATATACCGAAAAATTAGCAGATATCGCGTTTTAATTGTGTTTTCTAGAGTCAGTCTTAATACATAATTGTCGCACCGTGTATGTACACTTTTTCGTATATGTCGCCTCTCATTTCGGGCGTTACAAATGGAGACTCAAATAATACACCTTACTCTTTGAGATGTATACTCACCCCTCATACGCTCCTGTGAATCTTGATTGGCACGTTCCTCACGTATTTTCTGTTCTCTATCTTTGCGTTCCTCCTCTGACCATAAGCAATGAACTGCGCCATCACGATGCACACACATATTTTCAATGGATTCGGGTATTTCCAAATCATTGAAAATATGGCGGCTATCAGCCGCAGACACTTTACGGTAAAGCAGCATAAATTGATAGATCAAAGCCCACGCTTGTTCCTCAGATAATGGCGATTTGAAGGAATCTAAAATGTTCTTTAGCGTAACACAACTGCTGGGATGTGTGCAGAGAACAATATGCGGTGGCGGTAGTCGTGTAGCGCCATCTGCATTTATGGTAGCAACGGTAGTTGTGTCTGCAGCAGTTTTTGATGCTTCACTGCGATCAGATTGTGGAATAATACCATCGCCATTGTATGTACTGTCAGGTGATGTGGACAGAAAACCTTCTTCGCTGTCTGATGTAACCGTGCACGAATGATATGGTTCACTATTGACCGTTACTGTTACTGCAGCTGATTTCTTATTCTTGTTCTCCACATCATTAGCATTATTGTTGTTATAAACGCATCCTTCTACTTTCTTCTGAGGTATGGCCTTTGATGATTTAGCAGTCGCCTGGACGCAATTTTTCACGGAATAGTTACCTTCACGATTGACATCCACACGCACTTCAATGATATCTCCATCACCACCTCTATGATCTGGCCTTTGCGAAGCAGCAGCAGCAGCAGCAGCAGCAGTAATATCGTTGCTGATCAAAGCGTGTTCCTGCTCGATCATTACGTTGTTTCTAATTACATTCACAGTTTGTCAAATTTAAATTCTTGTAGCTGATTTTATAATTTTTGCAGACCATTCGAAATATTCACACAAACGCGTCGAAACATTTACATATACAGTTACATATATAGAAATTTTTGCTACGATATTCCTTATATTATTGGTTGCTGATTTACAAATAGAATTTTTCACAATTATTAATTTCGGCCTTACATACACTGATGAACAACACATGAAACATGGAACAATTTTATTTAACACAACAATTCTATAAAATTATTCAATTGAATTTTCATCACTTTGTTGCTTGTTTTATTTCTTCTTTTCTCTTCACATGGAATACAGTGACACCACACCATATCGTTGTGCCGTTAGAATGCAAAATACACATACAATACTGAAATATATGTGATATAATAAGGCAATTACAATTATACCATTATAGAAGGCACAGTGAAACAAAATGAATAAATAGAAAAACCAATTTTTTCTGAACCACTATTAAACAGAATGCACAACTATGACTTGTATAACCTAATAATATTAGGTACGGCAATTAAAACTTGCATCCATACTTAATAAATTTTGAATTTAACTGCTTTTTTGCGATTCTGAAACACTGTAGAAGTATGTAATTATTTTTTTTTTTCTTTATTTTGTAAAGCACCCCTATTGTTTTGAGAATATTATTTTATTAATACCATTATAGGCTTAAGGTATATAGTTCCAATAGTTAATATTCAATGCTTACAAAGTTCCAATCAACCGGTTTCGGTCATAATAAATTTAATGGTTTTTAAGATAGATAAGCTGATAATTTTTTACACCAAGAACACATTCTTTCTTATTGGTTCTCATCGTATTGAAACAGACGATACTATTAAACAAAGTACTTAAAGAATATTTGTTAAAATACACACCACTTCATTCCTTATTAGCATTAGCATATCTTCATTTATAATTTTTATCAATTTTAGAGAATACACACAAGACAGATAATTTCATATCATAAGCAAGACATTTCTATATATATTTTTATCAGATATTAGCACAAAGTTTAAAGCAAACAAATAGGAAAAACAATGAAAAACAAATGTGGTGATTTAAACGCATATACTGAACAAATCAAAAAGGTGCAATCGTGACCGTAACTACACATATTGATTTTTCTTTCTTTCACATTTTCTCAAGGATCCTAAATGTTGTTTTTGTTGTTACTTCGGTCGTCCTTAACCGCTAGTCTTGATGCTCTTGATATATGTGTGTGTTGACTTTTTTTTCGGTAAAAATTCCATTCCAAATTTTACACAAGAAGGTTAACTAATGCATTTCAAATTATTTTTATTATTTGCAATATCGCGTATTCCCATTGTATCCTTCGACGTACCCCTGAAGTATAGAAGTATAGGGGGTGCGCATATATTATTGATAACCTTGACGTCACTTCCTACTATAAACGAAACATAAATCTATTGCACTTTTACACAATATTCTTGATCAACCGCACATATTAAATTTATGCTATTCATCACACATAAACTACAATTTTCAACTCGTTGCGGCAGTCGTTACTTTTTTATTTTTTTTTTTTTCAATTTTTGAAATACTAACGTATTTCTGTTTTCTCATTTTGCCGAGATGCTACTAATTTGCTTACATACATTATTTGAATGATTCACTCACACGAAATTGCTATTTTCTGAACTAATTTCATGGAATTTCATATACTATAGAATCGAAGAACTTTTATCCGCCTCGTAACTTATAAACGTACTCAACTCAACATTCGTCGTATATCTACTGAATGTTAAGCGACCGTTTGGGTTTGTAATTTCCCACACTCTTTATTCAACACAAGAATTTTGCTTCACTGTCAATGCAATATAAACAGAAGAGAAAAAAAATGAGAGAGCATGTGTTACAAAGAGAATGAAGAAATTACCAAACTTAACGATACCCACTCAGTTACTCTCTAATAAACAGATGTTTCAACGAAGAAAAACAAGAATCGGAGGAAGCACAAAAAAAAACATCTAATAAACAAAAGCGGTCTTTTAATTTTTGTTTTGATTATGTTGATTCGTTGACTTTGTTGGAAAGTTGCCGCAGATGGTATGAATACTTATCATGCACTATGGTCCAAAAAGCCGTTTTGTTGGACAAAAATAATTTCAAATTTTCAATTTTGTATCGGCATTTTTTTTTTGCTCTCCTGTAAATTATACTTTATAACATAGAGAACGGCACTTGACTTTTGTAAAAACAGTACCTTAGAATTCAATCATAGTACAATACAATCAGCTGTCAAAGTCGATTTATAAAGAGTGGTCCAATAGGAGGTACTTTTTCCAATAACGATTCTCAGACATTTCACCCCTAACAACTGTCATGTTCATATGACATTTGTGTTCATTATTCATTGACATTTCACCATGAAAAGACTTACGCCAGAACCTTTACAAATGGTGGAAATTTATTTCCAAAATCAGTGTTCAGTGAGAAATGCTTTTCGTGCTCTTCGACCACTTTATGGTGTTCATATTGTGTTGTTGTGTGTTTATGGTATTCATCGATTCCTGCATTAGAAGCGAACATAACGCGCCTAATTAACGAAATATCGTCCGAAATCGAACTTACTTCTTAAATACAAATTTTGATTATTACATTTATTTTAATGCTTATTTTTTCGCTCATTTTCCTCTTAGTGGCATAAATCTTGAAAATTATTTGTCTAAAATTTACTAACGAAACATATTTTTCACCAATATCACGAAAATGCTCCTTTAAAAAATAAAATAAATGGCATTTTCTTTTTCAGCGACGCAAAATTAGTTCAGTTCAATTTTTTTTTTTTTCAAGTACTATTACGTTTATAATTTGTGAACGTTTAATTCTATTCGAATCAATCACCAGATTCTGTTAGTAATAATTGCAACACTTATGATGATGTTATGTTGCCTCTATCACTTTCGGAATTGAATTCTTTTATTTGTCAACTAACTAGCCCTATTTATACTCTGGGGCAAAATTTTAGAATCTTCTTTTATCGTAATCGAGTTTTTTCTCTTTCTCTCTCGTCGACTTGTTCTAGTTATCGCCTATTCCTTTTTGTTGACATTCACATCACAGTGTTCTTTTAGAAACTTTTCCATGGCAAATTTTACTGCCGACAGTTAAATTCCGTTCGAAAGAAAATTCTTTTCGATATCAAATTTGTTATGCGTCAACCGGGGATTCAACCCACAACCTACAGATCAGAAGATCAACACGCTAACCACGGAGCTACGGCACCCACGACAATTATAGTTAATAACTATTCCGTATACGTTGGTTAACTACATTTGTAGTTAAATGGAATAGTTAGTTAACGACAAATATAGCTAATGCTAACGATGAAAAATAGGTGGTGATTAGAGCTTTGCGACAATTATCGTTATGCTTCTCTGTGATTTGAATTTTTAAATAAATTATAAAAGATGGTTTTCGAATATATTGGCAGCTAAATTCTTACACCATTGTTAGAAAGGCCAAATCGTAGGTATATGTGGACAAATCAAAGTTTCCAACCTAATTGATGAATTAAAGTGTAAACTGCGTGAAGCGAGAATCATAGTCATAGAGTGCGATTTATGTACACATGTATCATCACGAGGGGAGTGTTGCAGATCCGATTGTCGAGTGGCAAAAGCATTACCTGTCTCTGGTGATTGCAGCTTGGTGACGTCAACCTTTCTCTGAGTAAATTGACTTGCGATGAGTTCAGCAAGGATTGCGCTAGCCCAACCCAGTTGAGGCAGTTAGATACGTTACCTTGCGAAAACACCACCAGACCGTGAGGTATGGTATGAAGTATCCCTATTTCAAATTAAGAACCTGGTACAGTTGCCGATGTATTCCTCAACTGCGAATTGAATATCATGAATAATGTCCAACACTCTAGAGAAACTTGCAATAATCTGAACAAGCCAATAAGAAAGAAAGAGGACGGATTCGATAACGATAAAAGATTTTAGTGTTAACGCATGGTATAAATATGCCAAATTTGTTGAGGAATGGTAAATTCAATTTCGAGTTTCGAACAACAAACATTGATAGATACGAGGCCGGATTGATAATGAAGCTACCTAAGTATGAATAAAACATTTTTTTTTCCAAAAACCATTTATTTCTCCACATAGTCTCCTTTTACTTCGACACACGTAGTAAGACGATATTCCAACTTTTTTATACCATCTGAATAATACGATTTCGGGAATCCCTCAAAATACGCGTTAGTTTCGGTAATCACTTCTTCGTTTGAGCTGAATCTTTTTCATGCGAGCCATTTTTCCAAGTTTGGAAACAGGAAAAAGTCACTAGAAGCTAAATCTGGACTATAAGGTGGATGATCAACCAATTCGAAGTGTATTTCACGTAATTCTAGCATCGTATCTAATGCTGTGTGAACCGGTGCGTTGTGTTGAAGAAAGAGCACTTTTTTCTTCTTTAAATGTGGTCGTTTTTTCAGAGTACATCCCAAAATACAGTGGCCATAACCTTGCCAGCCGATTTCACTGCCTTCGCCTTCTTCGGAGCACTTCCACCAGCTTCCACCCATTGTTTCGATTGATTTTTGGTTTCAGGTGTGTAGTGGTGGACCCACGTTTCATCAACAGTTATTAATCGACTCCAAAAATCAACAGGATTACGCTTTATCATGTCCAAACATCGCTGTGAAGTGGTCTCTTGAACTCGTTATTGTTCGACACTGAGCAAACGCGGCACCCATCTTGCCGATAGCTGTTTCATATGCAAATGTTCATGCAAAATGTTGAACACACGTTCACATGAACATCATTCATAACGATATCGAGGATTTTCTTGATATTTTCTTCAGTAACCACCTCTTTTGGCCTTCCTGTTGATGGTATTGTTGCAGTGCTTGTTCGGCCGCGTTTAAATTCAGCAATCCAATATTTTACCATGTAATCTGACGGAGCAGACTCACCGTAATGTTTATCGAGCTTTTCTTTTGTCTCTTTCGCCGTTTCCCCTTTCAAATAATAGCGACTACAACAAATAAACTAATCGATGAATTTAACAGCTGACGTTTGACAGATCTCAGTTTCAAAAAAAAAAGTTTTTGTATGTGTGCTGGCTTTTTCGTACTTAGGTAGCTTCTTTATCAATCCGTAATAGCAGAGTTGCAATTTAAATTTGAAGTCCATTGAAAAGTGATTATAAATACAAGTATTGATTAAATAAATTTAATATATTGCAGTTGGAACAAAATAAGTACAGTCAACACCCGGTCTAACAAATACTCAGTTTAACGAATTCGGGATATAACGAATGAGCTAAATTTTTACATTTTTTATATTGACTACCTCATATAACGAACATGTTCCATTTTTTTATACTATACACACATAGTCACCCAAATGAAGAAGATCTCGTAAAACAGACTGAATATGCAATTCGGCTTGTAAAATTGCATTATAGGAACAGTCTTCTTTCCAAAATTGTGACATCTGCTCCAGATAACGTCGTACATTTTTTAAAAAACGTAAATCTTTACAATGCATCATGTATGATTGGTCTTGCATGGAATAAAGTAACGACAGATGCTTTAAAAAATTAAAATAAATAAATATGTGGCACATAAAACCCCAAAGGGCTCATTGGCCGATCTTCTCTTCCATTACTGTTGTGCGTCTTAAATTTTGGACCGTATTAGAAGGGACCTACTTATTTTAGCCGGTTTCGAACGGCAGAACACTTGTGACATCACTTTTTCTGAGCTTTGTCACAGAGTTCTTTTAGAAGCCTTTTCATGACAAGTTGTTACTGTCGGAAGAATTGCCAATTGCTTGCCGACAGGTGGGTACCGTTCGAAAGAAAAATCTTATCGATATTAATTTTTGTTATGCATCAGCCGGGGATTGAACCACGACCTACAGATCAGAAGGCGAACACACTAACCACTGAGCTACGGCACCCTAAAAAATTGCTGGAATAAAATTCTAATTTCTGAAAATATGGAATTTGACGAAGAAGACGAAATTCCCCTGTTACGACTTATGCAGAATGAGGAAATTATGTGCGTTAGACGTGATATAGGCCTGTTAAGTAACGTTTTTCCAAATGTAAGTTAATCTTGATTTTTATTTAATCGTATTAATGCTTTTATGTACGTCGTACATTTTTTAGATTCCATTTTCTTCAGATGATTACAATAATTGGAACGAGGTAGACATTAATGAGTGTGACTCCGATGAAGAAAGTGATGAAAATTTGGAAAATTTGGAACAGCAACCACCTATTTGCGAAACCAAAATCAAACATTCAGAAGCAATAAAGTGCCTAGAAACGTGTATAACATGGAGCCAGCAAAACAATATATCCATTTCAAAATCTTTAACTTTAAGAGAATTACAGGAAGAAGATATTCAAACAAACATCTATTAATGATTATTTTAGACAAAATTTATTTTAAATGTACATAAATGTTTTTCGTTATTATGTTAATTATTATTTTATTTTTTTGTTAAAAATGCATAGAAATGTGAATTAGCTGTTATTTGTTTTTTAATAAAATTTCAACTTGAAAATACTTCGCGATATAACGAATTTTTCACTATAACGAATGGACCTGACAATATATCATTTGTTATACCGAGCGTTGACTGTATTGTAATTATTCATGACAGAAAAATATTGTTTTAAATTTGTATTCTAAATACTATGCACTATGCATAGAACATAGTGTGTCAGGGATCGCAGTTTTTTTAATCAAATAAAATATTCACAAATACAAAAAAAAACGGAATTTCAAGAGTTAAAGTCAATAAGAAAAGCACGAAAACCAAAATGATACATAAGAACATTAAGCATTTCCTTCTATCCTCAAGGTTTGGTTCTGGAATAAATGCTGTTCAGCGACGACATTATGCCCCAGTTGCTGGTCCACCGAAAAATCCAATGACAGGTGCTGAACAATGGATGCTCGGAGGTGGTTTCATACTAACAATTATGATTCTTCCAATTTGGGGTCTCTTCAGCGTACCAGCATGGGCTGAAGCACACAAAGGAGCAGGTGAGCCTGAGGAGCCTGATGAGCCTACTGAGCCTGCTGAGCCTGAAGTAACTGCTGGTAAAAAGAAATAAATGAAAGTCGTCACATACATAAGTACGTATGCTCGTATGTACTCTCATATGAAATAAAATAAAATACAAAAAGAGTAAAAAGTGTCTGTATTGTTTTGATAATATTCAGATGTATGTACTCGTATTGAAAGAAGTAAAGTATTTACCATATAAGCAGACTCTGGGACAATTTCATTGCAACTTTTTTGTTACATGATAAAGAGTTTCTGTGTGTGTGTGTGTGTGCGTATATGTAAGAAAGAAAGCGAAATTTCGGTTTTGTTAACACACCAGCAGCGTTCACGTATCATCTTTGTGAACCCTTCTTCTATCTATACATATATCATGTATCACATATCTACATATATATTTTGAAGAAAAAGTGAAATTCTTTTAATAAATCAATAGAGCCGATGTAGTCGTTGCCGATATGTAGGTGCTTATTTGCAAAAATTTAACTGGTTTTGTGTGCTGCGAACTTAATTTATTTAGTGTTATTTTGATAAAATATCAACAACGACAAATGATCATATTCATAATTAAGTTAACAAGTTGCATATCGTACTCGTGTCAGAAGAGAATCAGCAACTTCATTGATGATCTTACTAGTGTTCAGACAAAATCAAACGATGCAGGAAAGAAATCACAATTTAGGTTTTGTTGCACAGGTTTAGGTTTCTGATCATATGGAATATTTTAATATTCGATATGCTCTAATTTGTTTTACTTTTTCGCTATTGTGGTGAAAGAAGAAGAAAAATATTAAGCTGCTTTTCGAACCCTTACATCACACACTAGCTTTACACTTAAATATTGAAAATTTGACCTTTAGACCAGAAGCGATTTTCGATACATTAACCTAGAGGAATTTTTCTTTCCAACCAGCATACTCTTGACTATCAAAAATTGTTTCATTTTGTTATTAATACAACTGTTGCTTTAGAACGAACATACACACTGATCGCCGAGTGGAAATACTCGAGGAAGAACTGGCCAAATTAAAATTGCAAGTCGCTGAGATGCAAAGTATTTTAGAAAATATGAGCACATTTTTAACGGAGAGAATCCAAAACAAAATTGTCATTGGACGTGGAACGATATGTCGTCGGCTATAGCTTTACATTCAGCCGGACCGAGAGCGTATACACGCATGTATAAGAAGGGTTGCAAAATGGCTGCAGAAGCTTAAATTCGAAGACGCCATATTGCACTTTTCTATGCCCCTTGCGGATAGACTGTGCATTCTGTCGTTTGACGAGATGAACGTCGAACCAATGTATGAATACGATCCTCTGTCAGACACCGTTTGAACGCCGTGCAAAAACGTCCAAATGGTTTTTGCCCGTGGTTTAAAGTCTTCGTGGAAGCAGCCAATATTTTATGCGTACGATGTTGCTATGTCCAAAGTCATTTTGGATGGAGCCAATTACGGTGGCTCAAGAGGCAGGTTCTCCTGTCGTGGGAATCGTGTCCGATATGGGTGGTGGCAATCAAGCCCTTTGAAAAGAATTAAATGTGCCAAACGGTATATGATTGTTGTCTATTTATTTTTATATGCAGTGTATAATTCATTCAGCCCAGGCTGACTGTAAGGTAATTTTTTATACTTTCTTCTTTATGTTAGAACGAACATGGTTTCCAAATCCAGCAATAGGAGGCAAAGTTTTCGTGTTTGCGAATGTTACGCATTTGTTGATGCTTTTACGGAATCACTTTCTTGACAGTGGCTATCAATTTCAAGAAAAATGATTGACAACGTGCACAATTGCGCAGTTGTTGACGTACACGTCTGTTTCAGATGCATCGATAGTGCACAAACTTAGTGAGAAACATCTGACGGTACATCATGCAGGTCGTCAGAAAGTGAAACTTACAGCACAATTGTTTTCACATAGCACTGCGAGCGCGATACGACGTTGCTATTCGTTAGGATTGGAAATTTAGAACGCTTGCGAAGCTGTCAATTTTATTGACATTCTTAATGATTGATTTGATGTATTCAATACAAAATTTACATCATTACAGTCGATTCCCTCAAAAAAACCCTTTGGCATGGATTTGGAACGCTCAATTGAAAATTACTTCGAAAATGGACTCATGTATGTTTGATACTCGTGCTTTTGGAAGACAATCTTTACTACCGTTCCAAAAAAGGAATATTATTGTGCAATAATTCCCCAAGGGAATTATATTTTTATCTTAAGGAGAACTATGGTTTCAACTATATTCTCACATATAGATTAAACCAAGATGTCTTAGAAATTTTTTTTGATGCAATGCGAGCAAGAGGTGGACTTCATGACAATCCTAATCCCATGCAGCTTAAATACAGATTACGAAAATATCTGCTAGGTAAATGTGTTATTTACATTCAAGACAATGCTTATGTTTAATTATACTAAACAGTATAATCACAGCCCGAAATTCGGAAACTCTTGCGGCTCGCGGTAATGTAGAAGACTGGCTCAAACTTGATTCAGTGGAAGATCTGAGCAGCTTCCTTACAAATATTGGTAATGGAGTAAACGACTATGCATTCTGTGGCGACATTCAAGAGTGCGACAATATTGAATGTCTACATGAGGATGAGCTGGAATACGTTGCGGGGTATATAATAAGAAAATTAAGATTTTTGTCTAAAGAACCAAATTATACATGGGTTGATGAGGTTTCTCGGGGTGCTTTGCAGAAACCATCATCACAATGCCTTTCGGATATAAAAATCAAAAATCATATCACTTTCCTCACCAGAAATATTTTCGCTTTAGCGTCATATTCTTTGTTCTTACCATCGTAATTATTTCACTTCTTTTGTTAACTTTTGATGCATTTTTCTCGAAAATTTTCGCTTGGAACTAATTAAAGGTTCAGATCTTATCATAATTAAATTCTATAAAGTAGACGCTCACAAATTAGAATCAATTTGTAATTGAGGTGGTTCGAATTCTCAAGATATTCTAATTTCTGGACATTTCTTTAAGCAGAAATAAAACAAAACAAATATTTATAGAATTTTTTATTGTTTTTTTTTATTTTGTTTATGTAATTTGTTATACAGGGTTGTATTTTTGTTTTGTTTTTTAGCTGAAGATATTTCGATGTTGTATTATTACGAATCGCTGTAAGATTAGGTAAGCGCTTAGATGAACCATTCGTTTGGTAGCACGTAATTAAATTGTTGTTTTAAATGTTCATGTATTGAATGTGTCGATGACGTTTACATTTCGTAAACCATCCATGGCTTGCAATGAATACATTTGCATTTTCATCAGGATACAATTCGATGAAAATTCGATTAGCCTTTGCCTTGAATCTAGGCGCAGTTAAGATGCATTTCTTTTCGCGTTGAGTCAAGAACCATGCATACACTCGATTTTCCGTCTCTGCATTGTCTATTCTATTACGGTGTGCTTTGTAAATATCGCTTTGTACATGCATCATCAATATAAACTACCGTTACTTGACGGTTTACTCGCCGTTTAGTGAACTTTATTTTTTTTTTTATATGTGGCACTTAAAGCCCCAAAGGGCTCATTGGCCGAGCTTCTCTTCCATTACTGTTGTGCGTCATAAATTTTGGACAGTATTAGAATGGACCTAATTATTTTAGCCGGTTCCGAACGGCAGAACACTTGTGGCATCACTTTTTCTGAGCTTTGTCACAGAGTTCTTTTTAGAAGCTTTTTCATGGCAAGTTGTTACTGTCGGAAGTATTGCCAATTGCTTGCCGACAGGTGGGTACCGTTCGAAAGGAAAATCTTTTCGATATTAAATTTGTTATGCATCAGCCGGGTATTGAACCACGACCTACAGATCAGAAGGCGAACACACTAACCACTGAGCTACGGCACCCACTAGTGAACTACTTATATTATATCTTCTTACTTTTAAATAATTTTTTTTTATTACTTGATTCATTAGTGTAATTACAAATGGCATTCAATTTTCTACGGAAAATGGCCCGTGATATCACAATGGGTCATAACTGGCCTAAGTTCACCATATGACAGCCACCTTACCTACCTACCTACTTATGACTTTCCCCCAATGAAACATCATGCAAAAAACACCAAAGACTGCTCCTGTCCAATATATATAACAATCAAAAATACAGACATCAATAAACCACCATTCATTTCTAAGGCCCTAAAGGGCATATCTACAGAAAACCCGTTCAAAGTTTCTTTCACGAGAGATGATCATTTATTAAAAAAAAAAAAAATAAATATGTGGCACTTAAAGCCCCAAAGGGCTCATTGGTCGAGCTTCTCTTCCATTACTGTTGTGCGTCTTAAATTTTGGACAGTATTAGAATGGACCTACTTATTTTAGCCGGTTCCGAACGGCAGAACACTTGTGACATCACTTTTTCTAAGCTTTGTCACAGAGTTCTTTTTAGAAGCTTTTTCATGGCAAGTTGTTACTGTCGGAAGAATTGCCAATTGCTTGCCGACAGGTGGGTACCGTTCGAAAGAAAAATCTTTTCGATATTAAATTTGTTATGCATCAGCCGGGTATTGAACCACGACCTACAGATCAGAAGGCGAACACACTAACCACTGAGCTACGGCACCCACGATCATTTATTAATTCTCACCAAAAATGAATACCAAACAAACCCATACTTAAAAATTACTAAACTTTCTGTTCTGCCACTGTTCAACTACATTCATCACTTAATACAGCCAAATACCATATATTCCCACGTTCTGAGAAACCTAAGCGTTCAAGAAATTGTGGATGGTTTAAATAATCAACTTAAACCATCCAAAGACGGAATTCTAATTCGTACTCCACTGCATATCGTATAGTTTAATTTATACGAAATATTTAATGAAATTAATATCGCTTGAGGAAAATGCAAGGTTGAACCATGCATTCCCAACCCCATACAATCCAAAAACTCTTCCAAAATACACAATGATAGAAGCTCACAATAAGTAAAACTTTCCATCCTTGATATTCCAGCCTATAATCTTAATATAAAATCTGGCAATACCCTATATATACGTGTATATGATTGGTTTGCCATTGTTCTTAACATCCTTCAATGGAATCTGAATTAATACAAAAATAATTTTGATGAGCTTAAATTACAAATTCATAATAAGCGTCTACATATCATTGTCATTCAGCAAACTCACTTCAAATCCGAACTACACAGTTCTCTTCTACCAAATTTTGGACAGTATTAGACCTACCTATATTAGGCGGTTCCTAGCGGCAGAACCCTCCTTGTGATATCAGTTTTTCGGGGCTCACAGAGCTCTTTTAGAAGCATTTTGGCAAATTGATACTGCCGGAATAACATTATTTTTGGGGGTATGTGTGAATGTGGTATTTCTTTTGGGTTGGTCTGGGGGTATTCGCGCTTCCGTTCGACGTCTCCCGATCTCGCTTAGCGGGCGTTGTGTTCCGGGTTGCTGCTTCATGCAGCTCCCACAAACTTGGGGGCAACGTCTTTGGGGGTCAATGTGTAGGGTTTCTTGTGAAACATTTTTATTGTCAATGGGAAGGTGGGAAGGTGCCAGCATTTGGCCGCTGGCTGTGAGTCGAGACACAGCCGTTCGCCTTGCGATAAAACAATAACCTCTTGCGGCCTTGCTGGTACCGGTTGTTTTTTCCTCGTCTTAAATTTTCTGTTCATTATTTATTCATTCATTTATTTATAAGTTACCTTATTTTTAAGCTATAGTTTTAAGTAAGCTAAGTTTAATTATTAATATTTATTATTTCTATATTTATTTGGTGGTGTGTATTTTCGTTCTTCTTTTTGGCCTCCAGTACGGAGCTAAATGGTAACTCAACTGGTAGTAGCTTCGGCTACGTAGTGCGACCGGAGACTTTAATCTGGTACCACGGGGATCAGGAGCCCTTGGAGCTTGCTCCAACCTGATCGTTGGGAACGGCCCTTCGGGGAGCTTCGTGGTTGGCTGTGGTTTATACCCACGTTGCTCGGTGTGGAGTTGCATTCTCAACCGGGTGCTGGACCCCATAGTTCAGCAGAGGTTTAAGATGGGCCTCGATCCTCACCAATGGTGGGTTGTGCGGCCATTCACGCACCCCAAATTGATACCTCAGGGCTAGAAGTCGTTACCTTCGCCATGAGATAGGCCTTCCAGGCAGGTACTCACGTAAAACCTTCACCTTCTTATGCCGGAAAAAAACTATATAATTTCAACCAGCTCCACTACAATTACAATTAGTTGTAGTTAAGACTACAGTTTATTCAGAATTTATCGGTCTACCCACATCTCTGATTTTACACTTTTATGGATACCTGTCCAATAATTTAACCCTGAATTTCTGAATGTTTGTCCACATAAATATATTTCACAACACTCGTTGGCATGTCAAACACTCATTAGGCGTATTTTCGTGCCATTTTTCACCAACATTAAGGTGAAATTAATTGGGATCAAGTAAATGAGAGTACATATGTACATATTTCGTAAAGAGGAAAACTAACAAACTCTCGCATTAGATATTGTAACTAGTTATTTTGGAGGTATACTCGTACGTGTTTAAAACGTAATTATTCATTTAGCTACATATAAGCATTTTTTAGATTTTTTGCCCTTTAAACATTTTATTAAACGTCCGCAAGGAAAATGCTTAAAAATAAATGTACATTTGTATATTCACAATTTATGCGAAACGACTATAAAAAAACTATTACGTAAAAAACTAAAAAATATGAATTCATATTTTTACAATCATGACAATATATGAAGGAGAGAAAATGAAACGCAGTTAACTGTTATCATCACCACTAGCGAGACATTACTGTAATAGTTGCGTTGTTTTCGAATTAGCGTCTGTTGTGCCCTCTGAAATGCCATCTGCTCTTAAAGAATTGCTTTGCTCGGAGACACGACGTGATGTACGACGTATTAATTCTATTCGTTGTCCTATCTGCAATGAAATACATATAAGGATTACCAAATGCGTTTGTCATATAAATATGTAGGGGATTCATAAGGTGTCATAACACGTCATATTGTCATATTATCGTAAGTCAATGGTTTCAAAAGTGTTGTTGTAACCGATGTTTTTTAGTGTAGTGTAGCTCATCAGCTGTTTCTGTTCACTTCTTCCTCTTCTTCATCGTCTGAAAATGAACATGTACAATACATATTAAAGCATTTCACACGTAAAAATTATAAACATTTACTTGATTCAATCATGAGTAATTCTTGCAGAATGCAGCGTTTGTTAACTTTCTCTTGGGATGTTTAATTGAAGATTCTGTCAAAATCGATACTTGACCAAATAATCAGAAGAAGAAGAAGAAGAAAATCAGCTGACTAAGTATTGACATATCACATACAATAATAACGGCGATATTATGAGGTGTTCACATGTTTCATATTTTCGTTCAACTTGCAGTTATGACATATGACTTATGGGGACATTATGAATCACCTAATTGTACTTGCGATCATACAGAATTATCCAAAGAATTGAAACCTGGTACTGAAGTGCTAAATTAGTAAATATTAACATATCTTTTTTTTTTTTTTTTGTGAATAAAAACGCAATCATCTATAGAAAATTACCTTTGTGAAGAACACATTTTTAAGCGATCCAATTCGCTTTGCAAAATACTATAATCTCGATGTAATTCACGATATTGTTCGAGAAATTTTTGTTTTTCCTCCAGCAAGAGCCTATAACAATAAACACATATAAGGTACATTATAAGTGATACATAATTGTGTATTTGTATTTGCAATAAATGTACTTAATATGTTCTTCGAATTGATTGAAACTGGCTTTCGTTGCTTCATCCGCCTTCACTTGCGCCCCTTTCCATTTACGAAATGATTCAATCACGAGCGCATTTTGTTTCTGTATGTCAATTTGTTTTCTATAAAGATAATCCCATACAAAAGGCTATGTTTTAATGCGAATTTTTTTTTTTTTATACGATAATTCGCAATACATGAATTTACTTACTGATATTCGTCATCAAGACGTTTATACTTTTCTACAACACCATTTAATTGTCGTTTTAGCTCATTGTTTATATCTTGTGACCGTTTTAGTCCTTCCGCATGTGACATCTCATTACGCTGCATTATACACTGTTGCTCTTTGATTACGTCATGTGCTGTATAGAGTTCCTTTTCGGTTTTCACCAGTTGATCTTCTATACTTTTGTGTCGTCCCAATAATGTAGCTTCCTTTTCCTTCAATGACAACACCTCATCACGTAGCAAATTTCGCTGTATGAAGTATAATTACGTAGTATATTCATGAACTTGCTAGTACTCTAGATTTAAGAAAGCCAAATAATATCCCAATAAAACTAACTGATCATTCATAGAGAATGCTCTAGCATAAATTAAAGTCCCAAATTATCTCGTCATGATAATAAGAAGCTACTTCACTAACATGAAACTGAGGTATGAAACCGACGTGGGAACAAATCACTATAACATCAAAGCGGGACTTCTACATTGTTCAGTATTAGGTCACATCCTGTGAAATGGCATCCTGTATGATGGAGTACTGAGGTTGCCAATCCCGCGAGAATCAAAGGTAATTGGGTTTGCAGATGATGTTAGGATCGTCACAGTGGCCAAGTACATCCAAAGAATCTATCTATCTATCTATCTATCTATCTACATCCAAAAATACTGGATGAAAACAGCACGACTAGGACTGGTGGAGCAAAAGCAGACGCTGCTCTAATTCTTCTTATTTTTCTTATGTGGCCATAACAACCGATGCTCGATTTAGGCCGAACATATAATGTGGCGCCAGTCTTCTCTGTTCTTAGCATGCTGGTGCCAATTGGATATTCCAAGCGCCGCCAGGTTACCCAACACTTGGTCGTTCCAACGGAGGTTTGGTCTTCATCTTCTTCTGCGTCCACCAACGGGTGCCGAATTAAATACCCTCTTCGCCGGAGCGTCTTCTTCCATTCGCTTGCCTGACTATGTCAATGTCAGCGTACAGCTCATACAGCTCATCTTTGTACCTTATTTGATACTCGCCATCAACGAACTTTTCTCTCGAAAACTCCAAGCATCCCCTCATCCGTGTGGAAATTGTCCAGTGTTCTGCGCCATATGTTAGGATAATGAGGGACTTTTAGAGTGTGATTTTCGATCTTCGAGAGAGGGCTCGACTACTCAATTGCTTACTCAGCCCAAAGTAACACCTGTTAGCAAGAGTTATCCTACGCATGATCTCCAGGCGAAGTCCTTCACCACCTCGAAAGTGTAATTGTCGACAGTGGCGTGTTGTCCAAGACGCCGGGACTCTTTGTTTGTAGACACTAGGTACTTCGTCTTGCCGTCGTTCACCGTAAGACCCATTCGACGTGACTGGAGTCCTTAGAAGTAAGAGGTGCTAGTTAGCTTAGCTTTAAAACTCACCTAGAATATGTGGGAAAAAAGATAGCATATATACAGATCGCACTCTCTAGAATGTTGTCAAATATTGGTGGCCCTAGATATGGTAAAAGGATTTTAATGAGTATGGTGGGAAACTCGGTACTTTTATATGCGTCACCAATATGGGCGGCAGCACTGGCAGTGAATGCGTATAGAAGGAAAATAGCTTACGTAGTAGCGGGCATTTTGCCAATTAATATACTGGCGGACGAAATGAGGTGAATCAGAATGTGGAGGCCTCGAACAAAATTAAAAAAGAGGGCGATATCAATGGCACTTAGGCAGAATCGATGAGATAACACCACAAAAGATAGGTGGACATATAGGATAATATGGAAACGTGAATTGCGAGAAAGCATGGGTATGGCAATTACCATGGGTATGGCAATTACCCAGCTCCGGACGGGTCATATTGGTTACCGTAAATATCTGTATGGGTTCGACGAAGATACCGGAGACGCGATATTTCACTGTCCTCGCTTTCAGGCTTGGAATGCTGTTCGGAGTCCATTGTTGAATTTATGCTACAGTCCAGTGAAACCTGGAAAATGGTGAACGTACACATTATATCGATCCAAAACGAATTGAGCAGAATCGACCGCATCAAGCACTGAGTGATTGGTGGTAGTTTTAATTCGTAGGCTCATAGTGGGCTCCAAATTCCGGATACAGTATGCGAATCATATTAACTATATTGGCATATTAAACAAAATACACTGAAAAAATTTTAATTACATATCTACTTCCCGGTCATACAATGATGCCAGTTGATTCTCTGCATAGCACAATTGAATATTTTGTACGAAATCGTACCATTTGGGCTCCCAGTGTATGGAAAAGAATTATTTGCAATGTGTGAACTAACCCATCGGGATACGATAGGATGTTTTTTGCATATTTTTTACTACCGAACCAAATTAAACTAAATTTAAGTTGACTTCGATAAAGAAAGTTTTCAGAGCGCTCCTGAATTGTCTCTAAAAAGAGCCTTAAAAAGTATATTTCACTGAGCGCTTAATAACACAAACACAATTAATAAATAACACAAAAGCACAAACATAATTAGTTACTGTATGACTACCCAGCAAACCAGTGAAATTCAAGAGCGTTCTCTGAAAAGGGTCTTAAATGACACACTGCATGTGTGAAAATAGAGAGATAGCTTTTAAAACAATCAAAAGAAGGAAAGACTCTTTTCGGAAGCTTTTTAAAGCTCCTTATGATCAACATCTTTAAGGTTTTCGGAGCATTTATGAGTGTTTTATGTGCTCATTATGATTTGATGAGAATCTGGTGGTGTTTTCGCAAGGTCACGTGTCTAACTGGCTCAACCGGATGGGGCTAGGGCACTATGTGATGGCACCTTCACTCTGTTATGAGGGTGCCTTCATGTAGCTAGCTCTGCTTGCTATGTGATGTGACCTTCATTTTTTAATAGGTCTCCTCCACGTGACGACCACCAGGCAGCGTCCTCCTGGCACTCGCTGGGAGGCGGCCGTCCCTCACTAATCCGTACGATGGTCCATATTCCGTCACCAAGAGTGATTGCGAAAATGTTCACTGTCTCAATACGAGGGCGCAAAACGAAAATTAGCATCACATGACGCCATTGGAGACGAGGGAACAATTTTCTCAACAAATATCGACGAAACCCACTCGTAGTGGCAGACATGTAAAATTTCTTCAACGTTACCAGTGGCTTTCGTCCAGCAGGGAAATAATGTGGAACCCCCGTTTTGCATTAAATTAATATTAAAACAATTTGGTAAAATATTGCACACACTGTGAGACTAGAAAAGAAAAAAAAAAGGCGCGCGAATGAGACAGAATGAGAATTATTACATTTTGGACCGTCATAGGCAGCACATCGTAGTAGTAAAATTTAAAATCTTTGCAGTTCGTACTTAATAAATAATTTTGTAATTAAATGGTCCATTTCTTTTCAATTAAGTAACATTGTTGTACCCATACGATGGGACAAATAATATTTTCTTCCTTATTTCTTAGTCAAAAGGCAACTATCTAAATATTCTCAAGCCATTAAAATTACTTGTTTTTACTTCACCTTAACATACATACTTCCATAACATGCTCATCATATCTCTTCTCCATTAAATTGAGGCGATCTTGCAGCGTATTCAGTTGAGTTGATGCTGCACGCAATTTTTTCGTTTGATCTTCGTAATTCTCTTCCAAAATCTCATATTTTTTCGATAATTCCATACGATGTGACTCTTGAGTCTTTAATAGGGCAGCTAAGCGTCGTGTCTGTATGGTAAGATCGCCTTATTTGCAAATCAGAAACAACAGGAATGAGATGAAAAAAATAAAAATAAAAAATCCCAAGTAGATCTTACCATTTTTGCGTTTATTTTCGATTAGTTCGTCATTAAGTTTGCGTGTTTCGCTTAGCAAAAATCGTTCCTGCTTCTGACTGCGCTCCAAGTCATTTAGCAATGATTCATTTTTGCGATTCACGTCTTCCAATTGTGCACGCAAGTCTCTCAGTAGAATCTGTTCATTGCTTGATGTCGTATTGGCAGCCGCATATGAATAACATTCATTTGTAGTATTTCGCCGTGGATCTAATTGTAGATGCGTCAACATGGCATTCAGTTGTGCAATTCGCTGTTCTTTGTCACAAATTATACGTTGCATATGTTCGATTTGGCCTTTGAGATTATCATTCTGTAAATGTAAAATTTACAAAAATTAGCTCAACCATTTTGAGTACATGTCGATAATATACAGCAACACAAAGTCTTGCTCAGACATTTTGTTTCAATTCTAGATGCTCCTTTGTCGTCTGCTCCAACGCCTGCTGTAACATATCGTTTTGTGATGAAAGCTCATGAAGAGATTTCTCAAAAATTGACCCTTCCACCTTTTCCTGATCAGAAGAAAACTCTTCTTGCACCATTGTAACTTGACACGAAATACTATCTAATTCGGTTTTAAGTTCGTCGATAATAGTCAAGTAGTTTTCATGTGTGGCTGCTATTACTGCTGTCTGCTCCTGACAATGTTTCAGTGTATTCTCTAGTTGAGAACGATGCGGACAGTCGCCTGCCTTGTAATAGTACAGTAAGAGAGAGTCACAAAAAAAAAAACGATAGAGAGAGAGAGAGAGAGAGACAGTTGTATACCGATTGTTTCAGTGATCGCTCAAGTTTATGAATGTACGCTTATAGCGCATAACAGTACACCTTACCATTACTGTAATGCAATCGTGTTTTTGTGTGATTCTCGTTGTTGAAACCAAATACTTGAAGATGTATTGGTTGACTTGTTGATATTGATTTTATCAAAAGCAATCAAAATTTTTCCATTTGTTATTTTGATTTTTTAAAATGACAGTTTTGTCATTTTTTTTTAATTTAATTTTTCCTTTAAATAGTTTTCCTTGTCAACATATACATACATACTGATACACATTTCAAGTTTCATATTACTTTTTTCTATAGCACAAATTATTTGTTCGTTTTACTTTCATTACCACTTCATTTCAATAATTTTGCAATCAAAAAGTTTGTCACGAAAATAAGCAGAAGATACAAAAAAACAAAAAAAAATAAAGTTGTTGTTGCTGCAACACTAATATGTGATAGTAGCAGTCGTACAATAAATAGATAATACATATTGGCGAATTGATTTGCGTTAGTCGGCACGATAGGTTGACTTGCCATTGGTACGAGTTTCATAGCGCACACACCTTCATATGTATGTAGCATGCATTAGATCGATTCACACTCTATACAAATTTATTCTTTCACTTAAATTAACCTTGGTTTATTTTATGATGAAATATTGTATTTCGGCCTTAACGATATCCGTTTGTTAGGTCGATCGTTTCCAGAAACTACTAATGAGGATTTCTCTTGATAAAATATTCATTGCACATTAAATGGTCATAAATTACTGAGTAAGAAAAAATTGGGATTCAAACTGGCAAAATTTTTCCGAATCTAATGCACCCTTGCACAGAGTGCCGTAGCTCAGTGGTTAGTGTGTTCGCCTTCTGATCTGTAGGTCGTGGTTCAATACCCGGCTGATGCATAATAAATTTAAAATCGATATGAGTTTTCTTTCGAACGGTACCCACCTGTCGGCAAGCAATTGGCAATTCTTCCGACAGTAACAACTTGCCATGAAAAAGCTTCTAAAAAAGAACTCTGTGACAAAGCTCAGAAAAAGTGATGTCACAAGTGTTCTGCCGTTCGGAACCGGCTAAAATAAGTAGGTCCATTCTAATACTGTCCAAAATTTAAGACGCACAACAGTAATGGAAGAGAAGCTCGGCCAATGAGCCCTTTGGGGCTTTAAGTGCCACATATTTATTTATTTTATAATGCACCCTTTTTCAGAATATAGCCCTATATAGCGCTATAGTTTCAACGTTTCTTTCACTTTTCATCAGTATATAGAGACCAACACCTGGCTAATTTTTCTACTGATGAAAAACTGGCGAAATAAAAATAAAACGACCATCAAATGATTTTATCAAATTCCAATATTTCGAAAACTGTTGAAACTTGCGTATTTCTTTCTTCAGACAATACAAATGAATAAATAAATATGTGGCACTGATAAGCCCCGAAGGGCCCTTTGGACGAGCTTCTCTTAAAGTAGTGCTGTGCGTGTCAAATTTTGGACGGTATTGGGCCAATTCTTAATCATCATTCCAAGTTGATGGCACTCAGAAACTTAAACGCATCCATTTCGCCCGCCATTTTGTGTATTTGTAGTTTAGTCATTGCCGTTTATATGACATAAGTTTCAGTCGTTTACAAGCTGTCATTCAGTGTGTATCAATTTTATAAGAGATGGTTATCGATAAGCAACATTCACTCCATTGTATTTTATTCGGCTTTTAAATGGGAAAAAAAAGTACTGCTGAAGCTGTGAAATTGATTAACTCGACTTTGGGCGAAAATTATGTGAATCTTAGAACAGTAAGAAGATGGTTTGCACGATTTCGTGAAAATAATTCTTGCCTTAAGGATCATTCACGTACCGGTGCTCGAAAGAAGGTTATGGACAGCGAAAATAAAAAACGTCTAGAACCAGGCTCAACCTACCACTTATTCAGATCAATTCCGATGACTATTTTGCCTCAAAACCAAGTTTCTATAGCGAGGGGATACCCGATATATCCGATAAATG
The DNA here is from genome assembly GCA_963854835.1 of Megamerina dolium. Classification (NCBI taxonomy): domain Eukaryota; kingdom Metazoa; phylum Arthropoda; class Insecta; order Diptera; family Megamerinidae; genus Megamerina; species Megamerina dolium. The sequence continues at coordinate 8,514,570 of OY978529.1, forward strand.
GCAAAAGGCCATAGATAGTAATGACGAATATTTCGATTATTAAGCTTTGTAACAAATATGTTTTTAATAAAGATGAGATTCATGAAAAACTTTACAGAATTTATTTGTACTCCAATTAATTTAAATACAAGAACAATGGGTGCGCAATAAACGCATATGTGGTTTGGGTGGGATTAAGTGGGACATCATTCTTTGTGATAAAGTCCTCGGTCCTCGATCGTCCCTATGCCGAATGTAGTTAATGTGGTCGCAGAAAGTGCGTCAGGACGCACTGTTTTAATGGTTTGTAACAATAATTCTTAGTACGCACGCATGCAATCCTCGGCAAATTTTATATTTGCAGAATTAATTTTGAAGGTTTTAATAGTCAAATTTTGACAATAGTTTTCAGTTAAGTTTTTGACAATGAGTTCGGTTGAGTCATAACAGAAAGTGAATATGTTGAAAGGCTTTTTGGTTTTCCAAACAATTGTATTTTTTTGAAAAACCTTGTGATTTTCAACTCCTGATCAACATCAATTTCGTCTGGTTTGCATGTGTGATCAAAGATTTTGCTTATTACTCGAATTGGCCTTGTTTGATTATTCTCGTGACTGCCAAATTTGACATAAATTACCTATGATCCATGGATTGATAATGTGCATGATTGGTCAACTGCCACGCCCAGACCGAGCTTTCGAAGTGACTGACTTCGAAATTTTCATTTGATTATTATTATAAGGACAACTCAAATTGCATGAAATGAGCAAGCCATGCCCACTGTTTTTCTCAAACAAAACGACCGAATTTCTTGTAAATTTAAACCACTGCATCTTCGGCAATCTTCCGTCTAAGAAAACTATATTTTGTACTTACTATAGTAGTCAGATAAAATCAGCAGGTGGGTGCCGTAGCTCAGTGGTTAGTGTGTTCGCCTTCTGATCTGTAGGTCGTGGTTCAATACCCGGCTGATGCATAACAAATTTAATATCGAAAAGATTTTTCTTTCGAACGGTACCCACCTGTCGGCAAGCAATTGGCAATTCTTCCGACAGTAACAACTTGCCATGAAAAAGCTTCTAAAAAAGAACTCTGTGACAAAGCTCAGAAAAAGTGATGTCACAAGTGTTCTGCCGTTCGGAACCGGCTAAAATAAGTAGGTCCATTCTAATACTGTCCAAAATTTAAGACGCACAACAGTAATGGAAGAGAAGCTCGGCCAATGAGCCCTTTGGGGCTTTAAGTGCCACATATTTATTTTATTTTAAAATCAGCACGCCACGATGATTTCTTTATGGGGCTCCGGTACAAAGTCGAGGAAGCTAAAAAAATTTGTTTCGACGTAACTTACGAATTATTCAGCGTAGAACAATCATAGAAGTGGATTAGTATTGTAAGGATAACGAGATTTATAAGAAAGAAATGGGCGAGGATAACTAGATTTACATGACAACATATTTCAGAAATTATTCCTCAAACAATTGGTGAGCAACGCCTACTTCTTTATGTAGCTCCCATACAAAATTGTGGAAATAAAAAAAGATATATATGCGTGAAAACTTTTTATATATATACCAGTGCAGGGTATAATTCGGTTGGCCCCGGCCGACTGTAAGGTCATTGTTTTTTTCTAGCTCTTTTGGTGTTATTAAATATCCAATCCACTGTTGGCTCTACTGCTCCATCTTCAAATCTATATTTTACTTTCGTTGTGCCTTAGGTAATTTTTTTTCAAACTCAAGAAAACTGCATCTCTTTTAGCTACAGTTTCAATGAAGCTTTTAACAAGTTCAAGTTTAATGTGGCGCTAGTAGTAACTTCTCTGTTAGCACCAAAGGTTCATGAATTATATTGGCCATGTCAAACCTTTTGGGTTCTCTGTAGTTCCAATCGTAGCATGCATGCTGGTGTCTAGTATATGATATATCCCAATTATTGTTTGTAAGGTATTGGAAGGAACGATGGATTCTGCAATATTACGTCTAGGAGCACAATAAACAGGAGCAGGAATTATTGTGGTAAACAGCCAAGATGCGTCAAATGTGCAGGCAAGCACAGAACCATTGACTGTAATAAGCCAGTAAATGAGCAACCAAAATGCTGCAACTGTGGAGAACCGCATCTCGTTAGCTACAGAGGGTCTATTGTGATAAAATTATTGCAAAAACTGCCCCTTTAACCCAAGATTCAGGAAAAACTATCCCAAATAAAAAACTAAGTGCAGAGAAGTCAACGAACCACACAAATACAGCAAGCGAACAACCTACGCACAAGCTCTGAAACGGAAAACTAGTGATACTACTAGCTCTGATGATGCTCTAGGGATTGGGATTGGTAACCCTCTTTTTTACATATAAATCTCTTCTTCTTGCCCTCCCTTTTGTTTATGTCATTATTGCAAAATTGATCTCTATCCTCAACGTTATTTTCCCTGATATTTCTTTATTAATTGAAATTAGTGAACTAGTGCATCGCCACTTTACACAACTTTTCACAATAAAATCATCTTATTCCCAGCATACCAGCATATGGGCAACCTCATCACAAGCATCTTTAATCAACAATTTCAACTGCAACGAACTGGAACGAGCCCATTGGCGCCCCATCTCTTACACAGTCAAATTGCAACAAAGAGTCACACGATGGATAGACGGACTGTGAAGCTTTACATTTTTAATTAACACCAATAAATTTGTTGTAGATTCGTTTTTCGATATGTAAAATAAATCCAAATAAGCCATTTACAATATTTGAAAACGATAAATAAAAATATGTAGAAGTCATGTGCCCTTTGGCCAAACTTCTCTTTCAGTACTGTTGTGCGTGTTAAATTTTGGACAGTATTACAGAGGATTCCGCCGTTCGGAACCGGCTAAAATAAGTAGGTCCCTTCTAATATTGTCCAAAATTTAAGACGCACAAAAGTAATGGAAGAGAAGCTCGGCCAATGAGCGCTTTGGGGCTTTATGTGGCCACATATTTATTTTTTACAGAGGATCTACTTATAGTAGCTGATTCCGAACGGCAATACACTTGTGACATCATTTTTTCTGAGCTTTGTCACAGGGCTTTAGAAATTTGTTCATTGGAAATTGTTACTGCCGGAAGAATTGCCAATTGCTTAAAGTCGTTCAGGCTTTTCAGGTGGGCCACTTCACATTAAATTTTGCAAAATACGTTATTTGAATTGCAACTAGTACATATAACTAACGAGCAATTCAGGTTATACATATTTCAAAAGATTCTCTGCTACTCTTCGTATATCAAAAATGTGGTCATCGCAAGGAAAGATAACGTGGCTTCGTTCGTTCAAGTCTTCAGACCATGTTTGAGTTGGCAAGTTTTGTTGCTTCCGGATTAATGTGTGCTTCTAGTCGCCCTTTATGGGCTTTGGCGAATTTTGTTTTTGTTGTGTGAACCGAATCAACATCTAAATCGCAATGAAGATATACCAAGGGGCATTAACGATTCTCATCAGGACTTTGTTTTGGAATCTTTGGATTGTTTCAATATATTTCTGACTGGCACAACCCCATAGTTGTACTCCATATGTCCACACATACTTTAGATGAACTTGGTTGTATATAATAATTTTATTATGAATGGCTAGTGTTGATTTTCTACCCATGAGCCATACTTCTATATTTTAGCTCGAGCTCATCTCGTTTCTTTTTTACATGCTCATTCCAGCGGAGTTTTGCATCAAGGGTGGTTCCAAGATATTTCGCTGAGTTCGAGTAAGGAACCTAGACGCCGTCAATGTATAAAGGCAGATAACGAATATTTTTATTTGAAAAGTCACCATGGATTGACTTGCTTTTGTTCAGCTTAATGCGCCATCGCTTTGTCCAGCTGCTAACGTTATTTAGAGCTCTCTGCAAAATGTTTGTTGATTCCTCTTCGGTTTTCCCTACAGCTATGATAGCAGTGTCATCTGCAAACGTAGCTGTGGTATAAGTTCCACTAGTCGAAAGATCTAAAGTGTAAATTGGATATAGAAGTGGACCCAGGACACTGCCTTGAGATACACGGGCTTTGATCTCATATAACTTACTATATTTATGTTGTTGCTTTATTCGAAAGTATTTGAGTCAATATTTGTAAACATCTTCATTATTCTTAGGGATGAGGGTAAACGAGATATCGACAAAAAAAATGCTAGTTCGATAAAAATTATATTTTACCATTTAATTTTAATGCATTCAATATTTTTGTTCACATTTTTCATATTATTATTATTATTATTATTATACAGGCTACTCAATGCACTGCGATCTAAAAGATCTTTTGTGCGTCTATTGCCCAACTAAAACAATTCTAGACTATTTATAAATCATATAATTACTGTGTGCTTGATTTTACCTATGTGGTTTGGAGTCAAGATTCCGTTACCTAGCCAGCCAAATCTAAGTCTTACCACCGCTGGGCAATTGCATAGAATATGTTCCGATGTTTCCTGCTCGTCATGACAGAGGCGACAGGTATCGTTTTCTACCACACCTTTTTTCTTCATATGGTAATTGAGTCCACAGTGCCTAGTGAGCAGCTCTCTGTAGAATTTTATGTCATTTCTGCTGAGGTTAAGAACAGCATCCACCCTAACATGTGTGGGATCAATAAGTTCCTTCGACTGCCGCATGCCCGTTTGGGCTCTCCAATAGTCGAGTAGGTCCTGTTTCGCCCTCACACATATCAATGGTCCAATGAAAGAAGTGCTTGCGCCTTCCGTTGCAAGGGAGTCGGCCATTTCGTCCGATAGGATGCATATTTTGGTACCACGGGTGCCCCTACGTATGCAATCTTTCGCACATATCTCTTATGCATGGACCTCCGCCTGAAAGATGGGAGCTGTTTCCCAATTGCGATTGCTTTCCGAAATCTTGGTCCAATAATACCAGCTCCCGCACAGCCATCTTCCATCTTAGACTCATCAGTGTACCACAACTGTGAGTATCTTTTTGGGACCATATCGCTACTTCTCCACTTTAAAGTGTTTGGAGAAGACAGGCTTTCTATCCATCTTATCGAAGACCACAAGACATGGAGAGACTCAAACGGTGTCCAGGATATTTGTATGTCCTGTGAGATTGCCTTCTTTAAGATTAGATAGATTAGACAGCCTTAGTGCCACACTGGTTGCCGTCCAATCAGATTTCCTAAGGCTGCAGTGGGGCACGTACGCTTTGCTTCCGTGACACCCAAACAGGCTACTCGATGAACCTTGCTAAGGATCATTCTAGTCTTTGTTTGATTTAGCTTCGACCACCACGCCAAGGAGGCATAGGTGATCATTGGCACTATTACCCGATCTTTTACCGAGTAGTCTCTGGCACGCATAGCTTGCCCTTAAGGCTTTGCCAGTCGTATACGAGGTATGGAGCTTCAGCTTTAGAGTGTGGTTGATTAAAAAAGTTCAGCTGCAGTCATATTGAGGCACTTTTTATTAATAACGGTCCTGGCGGATTCGAGTTCTATCAATGTTTGCGAAAAATGTTCAATTGTTACACTCTTGCCTTAAAGGATACGCACATTGCGTGACATAGGATTTAAATGTGAATAGATTTCCCGCTGCTGTGTATTGAAAGTCGAATGGGACTTGTAACAATCCAATAACCAGAGGAGGTTTGTATTTAAATTATTCTATCATATATTGAAATATATATTATACAATACCATAAGTAGTACTTTATATGTGTGTACATATCAATATTTATATCAATAAATGAAAGTTTTATAAAAATAAAAGGAAAGCATGGTATAGCGTATCGTGTACGCGTGCTAAATTAGATTTACACGCACAGTAATAACACCGAATTATTGCCTCACATGCTGCTATGTACATACTTATGTACTTGCATATGGAAATGTTGGAAAATTGTAATACCAACAAAGGGTTATTAGAAATAGGCATATGTAATTTATAGCCCTGTCATATACTTTTGCAAAAGTTGTTACATAAACTATATATATACACCACGAATCCTTTGATAAGGTCAGAAAAATGGTCTGTGGGTTTACAAGACGTGTTGTTCACAGATTTCTCGGTAATCGTTCTCATCTGCTAAGGACTAAGGGTTGGCTATAATTTTTATTAAATATAATTGCGTAATAATAATAATATCGAGAAAATAAATTTTAAGCAATTAAACTAGAACCAAAGCAATTATGAACGTTTCATGCCAAATTTTTTAGTGTTCAAAACTTTAAAGCGTTTTTCCCACAACTCATGTTTTCAAAGTTGGTGTCCCTTATAACTTCAAAACTACTGCACCGATCATTTTGAAATTTTGAACACTATTTCTCTACATAATTTACGAGGTAACGCATTTTTCAAATTTGTTAATATTTTGCATTTTACAATAACAAATTAACCGATTTTTTCCTTCAAAGTTTTCCCAAAGTGAAAAATTGAAATTTCAAACACCTCCCCCAGCGTTACCTGGGCAAAGCGATTATCTAACGATATGCCAGATATACAAGCTTTTTTCGTTAAAAAAAAAAAAGCACATTTTTTTTCATAAAAAGCCAAAAATTAATTTATTGAAAGTATTAGCCCTCACTAGCTATACATTTTTCCCCATCTCTCGGACAACTTGTGTATACCATGCCAAAAGAATTCCTCATTTTTCGAGGCAAATCCCTCGTCAAGACATTTTCCGACGTCTTCATACGAATCGAAGTGCTGTTCGGCGAGCGCGTGATCCATCGACGAAAACAGGTGATAGTCAGAAGGGGCCAGGTCTGGTGAATAAGCGAGATAAGGTACCACCTCCCAATTGAGTGTGTCCAAGTAGTTTCGGACCAGTTTTGACGTGTGCGATGGGGCATTGTCTTTGTTCATAACCAGGCCTTTTTTCACCCAAAACACGGCGCAATTTCACTAGTTGTTGGTGGTAGCGGTGAGCATTGACACCCTGCTGATCCCACCAAACGCACAGCATCGTATTGCGTCCAAAGCGATTTGGTCTTGAAGAAGAAGTTGCTGGTTGGCCGGGATCGACCCACGATTTTTTTCGTTTAGAATTCTCGAAGTATATCCACTTTTCATCGCAAGTCACCACAAGATGCAGGAATGACTTTCTTTTTTGTCTAGCAAGCAAGATTTCGCATGTGTTTTGCCGTCGCTCCATCTGTCTATCGTTCAATTCATGGGGTACCCATTTTCCAAATTTTTTAACCTTCCCCATGACTCGTAAAGGTATGGAAATGGCTTGTTGAGTAACACCTGACTGTTCGGCAAGCATTTTTTGCGATTGGGTGTCGTCCTCATCCAAAAGAGCCTGCAAATCATGGTCCTCAACTTTTCTGGGTCTATTTTCACGCTTCTTGTCACTCAAGTCAAAATGGCCTTCTTTGAACTGACGAAACCAGTCTCTGCAAGTAGTTTCCGATAGCGCTCTGTCTCCACAAGCATTCGATGCGACTCAGCAGCAGATTCCTTCAAATTGAAGCAAAAAAGTAGAGCTTCCCGCATATGGTCTTTTTCTGGCACGAAACTAGACATGATTATACGAGGAAAAATGTAAGTTGTTGTATTGAATCACTGATGATGTTTACTAATAGATGTAAACACGATTTATGAGGGACACCGCAATTCAACTTTTTTCCGAGACACTCCAGAATAATTGCTGCCATTGCCGTATTTTTTAATATTTCTCCATGAAAATTGGTTTTCATAAATAGATTTTAACTGTTTCATAAAAAAAATCACAAAAATGTGTCTTTTTACACGAATTAGGTTAGGTGGCTGCCCTCTCTCTCTGAACACGAATTAACCCTATTCCTCCCTTAAGAGATGGATATCGTTAAACAACTTTTATTTATACATTTGTAAGTTATATTATGTTGTATTAAACAAAAAAAAAAAAACGTGTGCCTGAAACAGCGAAACTGATAAATTCAACTTAAGTGTTTAAATTATGAAACAGTTAGAAAGTGGTTTGCAAGATTTCGTGATGAAAGTTGTAGTCTTGAGGATGATATAGTGGTGGTCCACGAAGAAATTCTATCTTTACTCTATTAAAATCCATGTCCAACTGAAAATAAACCACAATTAAGGGTAACACCGCGAGCAATTTCGGTTCGGTGAGTTCCTCATGAGCTCATGAGGAAGAAAACAAAAATCGAAGAATTGAAATCTATCTGCATAAATTTGCATTCTCAGTACAAAAAAGGGAATTTCTTGCAAAAAATCATTATAGGAAATGAAAAGTAGATATTGAATAACGATCATAAACGTAGAAAGGAAACGATTGATCGTAGTCAGCCATCCAAATCGGTTGCAAAACCGCATATTCATGCCAAGAAAGTGTTTCTGTATGTCTGGTGAGATTGGAAGAGAGTCACAGCTGAACGTTATTAACAACAGATGATCATATTAAGTGACACTTTGGAGAAAAAGAAAACAATTTACTGGACAAGAAAGTTGAAGTAGTGATATTGCTATATGGCAACGTTCGTCCACATACAGCACAACCAACTCAGGAAGTCATCTTCTCCTTAGCTCTCTCTCTTAGCTTCACAGTCCAAAGTGGACCATAGCTTCACCAACAACTCTTCTCCAGTTTGTTCTCTCCCACGTTTCCTCTCTCCAATTTCGAATATTCATCGTATTCAGGTCTGCTTCTATATCGTTAAGACATCTCTTCCTTGGTCGGCCCCTCTTTCTTCCACCAATCGGACGAAGTGCAAACACTTTCTTCTGGATTCTTTCAGCTGGCATTCGTATAACATGGCCTATCCATCTAATTTGCTCTGCTTTTATGAAACGTACGACATTTGAGCCACCAATTAGGTTTTCAATTTCATGGTTATAACGGATACGATAAGTGTCATCTATTCTTTTAACAGGACCATAAATTTTTCGCTTGATGCTTCTTTCAAATCGTAGCGGCTGACTTATATCGTTTGTTTTTAGTGTCCATATTTCGGCTCCATAGGTAAGAACAGGGCGTATTAATGTTTTATACATTGTGATGTTTTCAAGACAATATTTTAGATCTGAACAATTTAACATTTGCGTAGTATGTTTTATTAGCTGATTTAATTCTTTCATTGATAGCGATTGACAAGTCTTTGCTTGATGACCGGATAAAACCTGAGTATTTAAACTCGGAAACATCTTCAAAAACGTAGTTGTTTATTATCAGATCAGTCTGTGCGTTGTTGCTTGCTGAATGCATCATATACTTAGTTTTCTCGGAATTGGTTACAAGTCCCAAAATTTTTGCTTTTTCTTCTAACAACTTAAATATTCGAGTTAGCTTGTTCTTATTTTTGGACATGATGAGGACATCATCTGCGTACGCACAAATTTTGGAAATCTTTGTCAAACAATGTTCCATTTGAATTAATGTCTTTTATAATGGTATGTAACATTAAATTGAAAATCAAAGCAGACAGCGAATCACCCTGTTTTACTCCGGACAGCACCTGAAAAGGTTCTGACATCTCGCCTTGTACGAGTACTTTGCTAGTAGTATTCGTTAAAGTGCAGAGAACTAAATCAGTTAATTTTAATGGAACTCCTAGTGATTGAAGGCAAAATCTTATATGTTTTCTGTCGATACTGTCAAACGCTTGTTTGAATTCAATAAACAGGCAGAATTTATCTATATTGTGCTCGTAGAATTTTTCAAATATTTGGTTAACAACAAAACCTTGATCAACTGTTGATCGGTTGCCTCTGAAGCCATCTTCTGCGTGGAATTTTATACGCTCTTCTCCTTAGCATGTGGCGTATTCTTGTGACTTGGCTCTTTCCGACTATTTTTATTTGAAACCATAAAGTTTCTACCACAAGGGCATTCGGCATCTACTCGATGGTAAAAGACCATAGATAATAATGGTGAATATTTCGATTAATAAGATTTGTAAAAAGTAATTTTTCACGTTTTAATGGTGCCGTAGCTCAGTGGTTAGTGCGTCGGCCTTTTGATCTGTAGGTCGTGGATTCAATGCTCGCCTTTTGTTTTCAATAAAATGGCGGCAAGTTTTGAAAATTAATGTTGTACGGCGCAAAGCTATATTTAGAGATTTCACGAAGGCGATTTGTGTGAATATTGGGGATCCTAGACTTCTAAAGATGGCTTTAGTACAATGATTTTTTGTGCCGAAAGAATTGCTACACTTAATTTTAATTTTTAGCATATGGAAATATGGAAATTCACTTCAACAATTAATATAAAATCTTGCTTTAAGAGTTCGAGCACAACAATATTTTTTGTCTCGGAAAAAAAAATGTTTATGCCAAAATTTCTTTCTTTGCTGAATAGTATAACGCAGGTTCTTTATTGTTCGAAGAAATCGATTAAAATAGATGTAAAATAGCAAATACATCTTTTTTCAAGTCATTAAAAATAAGAAAAATCGCTTTTTCGGGAAAAAATTCGAACGGGAATATAAATTCTCCTGAAGAGAATTTTTTTTCTTTTGATTATATACTCGTTTCTTCTAAAATCCGCAAGCCAAAAATTGATAGAAATGAGTCGATTTTTAATTTTTATGCCATTTAAATATGTGTGGTCTCGAAAAACACTGACTGTGCAATGTTCTTAGATTTCCCATTATGGAAGCTATTTCATTTTTTCTTTTTCATTTTCCAAGACAACGAGATTGCTGCCGGGAACGTACTTTATGGACCTGGGATCGATGATTCAGTGTAAGTTGCAAAAAAAAAATTTTTTCTCACTTTTTGAGAAAAAAAAACTTCAAACGTGTTTTTCTGAAAACCAATTTTTCGAAGATCGTGAACACGATCCTGCAAAATCTACTCGACCGATTCTTTTCAAACTTGAAACATACTTTCTTGGTATAAAATGCCTCCCCCTTCCGTTATTTACATTTTTCTATTTTCATATTAAGGTAGTTTGTCACCTAAAAAATAGCGGAAAATTTAGCGCGAAATCGCGTTTTTTCCTTAAATAGGCCACGAACTGTTGAAAAACGAAAATGATAACTCAACAACGACGGGAGGGTGAGAATTAACTCATAATTTAAATAAATTTAACAAGAGAGACTTGGTAAATCCACCATCGACCAGATTTTCACACTGCGCCAAATCCTGGAGAAGACCCAAGAAAAACAGATCGACACACACCACCTATTTGTTGATTATAAAGCCGCTTTCGACAGTCCGGTAAGGGATTACCTCTACGCAACAATGTCTGAGTTCGGTATTCCTGCAAAGCTCATTCGACTTTGTAGAATGACACTGCATAACTCCCGTTGTGCAGTGAAAATTAGGAAGGACCTCTCCGCACCGTTTAATACCGAACGGGGTTTCAGACAAGGTGATTCGTTATCGTGCGACTTCTTCAATCTTATTATGGAGAAAATATTACGAGCTGCTGATCTACGACATAATGGCACTATCTTCAACAAAAGTGTCATGCTGTTAGCGTATGCCGACGATATTGACATAATCGGCATGAACACGCGAGCAGTCAGTGCAGCATTCTCAGAGTTGGAAAGAGAGTCGCGTCAGATGGGTCTCACGGTGAACGAGGGCAAGACGAAGTATCTAGTGTCAACAAACAAAGAGTCCCGGCGTCTTGGACAGCACGTCACTGTTGACAAGAGGAAGACCAAACCTCCGGTGGAAAGACCAAGTACTGGAGAACCTGACGGCGCTTGGAATTTCTAACTGACGCCAGCTAGCGAAGAACAGAGATGGCTGGCGAAGCATGTTATTTTCGGCCTAAATCGATATTCGGTTGTTATGGCCACATAAGTAAGTAAGTAGTAACAAGAGCTAGACCAGTTATGGTGGGACGTCTAATAATATGTATCTAGGATAAGACAACTAATGGCATAAGTGCAGAATAGCTCACAATGATGAAAAAAAATTGCGATCGATCGAAAATAATGCACAGTAGTCAATGTATGAAGATTACAAACATATTTTTAATATATAGAAAAATGTTTTTACAATCGCCATTGATGTATGACCTTTCATATGGTGCTTTTGAAACGTTAGCAGGCCTTAGTTTTCGCAAAAAAAAAAAAAAACAACGGTTTTACAAAAATAAATTGCTTAATTTTAATTTTTCTTTATAACATTTCAAAAATGTCAACTACGTATACAATTTCATATGTGAGTGAAAAGTTTTTAAAATTACCATTCTTTCGATAACCCATATTGAGAAACGAAATTTTCGCGCCTCTTATGGGCGTCATCGATAAACGATTTTTAATTTGTAATATTCGCAAAAATAAGCTCTATATGAGACAATTTTTTTTTTTTTCGTCAGCGTATGCTAATCTACATTAGTTCCCAACTAATATTTCAATTCTGACAGATAAAATATCTTCCTCCAGTGAACAACAATCGATTTTCCGATATTTTTGACACATTCGATATTTTTGCTATTGTAGAGAATTGATTAGTATAATAATTCTTTCCAATATGCACGTAGAAATGTGAGGTTATTTTTATCACCAATAATTTTTTATGAATATCAATTGCTATTATATTCAATTACTACCAAGAAATAACAACTTTAAGAAATTGTAAATACATATGATGAAATCATTCAAATTTGAATTTCATTAGCGTTTTATTTCCACTATTTCAAAAGTGCTGCGGTGTTCATTTCAAAATTTCACCAATACCATTAAAAATCATTTAAAATTCATAGAGTATCACTTGAAACGTACAAAGGAAAACTTTATCTTCGAACAATAGCAACCAACCAACCAACCAACAACAACAACAACAACTATAAAAATAACCGTAAAAGCAGTTTAAACAATTTACACATTTTTTTCGAAAACTTTTCTTCACGCAAACTTTATGCATTATCCAAATTGCCTGCCAAAACGCGCGACATTCGAAACGCCTATAAATCGTTTTTTTTTTTTGTACTAAATCACACTGCATATGCTTGATTTTTAGAATTAATTGGAATTACAATATACATATATATGGTATATCGTATACGCATACGTATGCCTATGCATGTATATGTATACAAAAGTTCTTTACACTATTGTTCCCACAAAATTTTTCGTTAAACTTCCGTTTTAACTGTTTGCGCCACAATGAACGAATGATTGTAGCTTACTATGATAGTCACAGTAATAGTCGCCATGCCTCCTATCGTGTTTTATTGCATTTTATTGCTGTTATTGGTATTACTATTTTTCTATATATACATTTCTTTTATTTCATTTTGCGATTGGCATTGTTATTGTACGATAGTTGGTAAATAACACGAATATTTATTACAACTATGATAAAGTATCAAACAATTGACAGTCAACGTTGCCGTCATCATCGACATTTTGTATGCAGAGTACTTCCTATTAGCAGACATCATCATCGCCGCATACAAAATGGTGAGTAGGGGTCTTGGTGTTGAGTTCTTATTAGACCAACACTTAGTTTGATATGCATGGTCATAAAATATAAGCTTCCCAACTTTAAATTAAGTCAAACAAGCCCCCACAGTATTTGTGGGGGCGGAATGATTCTAACTTATGATGAAAGAATTAGACCTAAATATAGTACGAGGGCGGTCCCGGAACTACCCAACCCAAGAAAGAAAATATGACAAATTTGGGAACATTTTTTTTCTTTATTGCTCAACATAATCTCCTTTTAGCTCTAAACACTTTTCCCAGCGATTTTCTATGGCTTCGATACCCCGGTTATAGTATGAACTGCCTAACTCATTAAAATAGCCATCTATTGCAGACTCCGCCTCTTCATTGTTTGCATATCTTCTAACACCAATCCATTTTTTCAAATTTGGAAATTGAAAATAATCCGAAGGAGCTAAATCTGGCGAATAAGGTGCGTGTTGAAGGAATTCAAGCTTTAACTCATTGATTTTGTCCATCACAATAGCGGATGTGTAAACTGGTGCATTGTCTTGATGAAGTATCACTTTCTTTTTCGCCAAATGTGGTCTTTTTCTTTTTTCATCACTTAAAAGCTGCAACAAATTAGCATAATACTCGCCGCCCCGTTGATTGTATTTTCTTTTTGAAGATAATCAATAAAAATTATCGCACGTGCATCCAAAAAAACAGACACCATAACCTTGCCTGCAGATGGAACTGTTTTCGCCTTCTTTGGACACGATTCTCCCCTTTCAGTCCACTGTTTTGACTGCGCCTTTGTATCATCCATGGTTACGAATCGACACAAAAACTCGGCTTTATTGTTGTGAAACATCGCCAAATACTCTGTAGAAACATCTTCACGACGTTGTTGTTTTTGTTCTATTGTGAGCAAACGCGGCACCCATAGCTTTTTCATCTCCAAATTTTCGGTCAATATACGATGTATAGCACTTTTTGAAATGCCTCTAATTTCACCTAGCTAGTGATCATCCAATACCATTTTGGGGATTTTCTTAACCGACCAATTTTTTCCATGTTAACAAACTCACCGAGGTCGTTAGCTTTCGATGGCTCCAAAAAAAATACTAAACAACGTAGCGCCATGAAACTGAAAACATATGTTTTATAAGGTTGCCACTTTTCACCAAAGTAATTTTTTTCAACCTGCTGCTGCTATATGTCAGGTCGGATAGTTTTGGGACCGCCCTTGTAAAGCCTACAAATGTTTTTGCATTCTCAGGCCAACTTTTTTTTTAAGCCCATATCAAGTTTGCAATTTTTTACCTGAGTGTTCTTAGAATAAGTAAAAAAATTCATATCGCTTGGCGCTTGGGACAACAGAATCGTAGTCACGTAGTCCATATGTGATTCCACTGCTGGTCCTGCTGTTCCCTCTTCAAATTCGAATTTTACTTTCGCTGTGCCTCGGGTAAATTTCTTTCAAACGCATCTTTTTTAACGAAAGTTTTAAAGAAGCCTTTAACAAATCCAATTTTATTATGCAGTGGCGGCAGTAATATCTTCTCTATTGGCACCAAAGGTTCACGAATTATGGTGGCCATTGTTTTCAAGCGTGACATGCATACTGGTGTCCAGTATATCTTGTATCCCAATCTCACATAAAGCACATATATTCTAGATAGCCACTTTGAAGACCGCAAAGCATTGGGACCTTTAAATCAGTCAGTGGAGTCACATGTGGACATCATGTGTAATTTAGTTTCTGGTGATAGCGATGATTGCGATACTGACTGATGGTTCAGCGCTTCGGACGCCGAACCATCACTCTCGAAAAGATCTAGAGTTATATTTATGAAGAAATTATAAAAGAATGTTGCAACGGTATTTCAAGGAGATGTATTTGTTTTTTCTTTTTTGTGGACTTTTACATTCTTTGTATAAAGATTTTGCCTGATTCTAGAACATTTTAATCCCCTAGCCACCTTGGAATCAGCGACCCCTTGGAATCATTCCCCCACAGACAATAACCCTGAAAATGTGTCACAGTGTTATTTTTTAAAAGTCAAATGAAATAATCACAATTTTCTAAATGTCGGAAAGCACAGTTGAGTACATCAGAATGACACTGGTTAAGCGCTTTATTGGAAGCACTAAAAATTTTAATTTTTTGAGAGTTACGTAACAAAATTAAAATGAATTATAATTTTTAGATCTCTATTTTTTAACCTTTATTAAAAATAATTAAGAAATTTCAGCCTGTAATCAT
Organism: Megamerina dolium; assembly: GCA_963854835.1. Taxonomy (NCBI): domain Eukaryota; kingdom Metazoa; phylum Arthropoda; class Insecta; order Diptera; family Megamerinidae; genus Megamerina; species Megamerina dolium. Next base: position 8,530,123 of record OY978529.1, read on the forward strand.
CGGGAATGCCTGTTTTCATAACCCCCGTGGATGCAGTAGTTGGGATGTCGTGTCTAATTTGTTAGCCCAATGAATGCAGTAGGCGGCGTCTTGTGTCTCTCGCCTCAATCCCAGAGTGCATAGGCTCTGGGTAAAGATGTCCACCTCCCATAACAAGCCGATTCTGAGTTCGCCACTTCTTAACGATAAAAGTAGATCAGCTAGGGCGCGATCTTGCTTCCCAATGTTCAGCAAAGTAGTCCATCTGGGGTCAGCCACCAACGACTGCAGGCTAAAAAAAACGGAAACAGACTCTCCCGCTCAGAGAATTTGCATTTTCTATATGAATTTAGCCACACACCAAGGTATATTAATAGAAGGTAGAGTAATTGTAAAAGACTCTTCTTGGCTGCGCCATTTAATTTCAAAAACTGGCTTCTTTAGTGTCAAACTAGTGTGTTCCTTGTTTTCTTTTCTAATTCTTCTTCTTCATTCCCCACCTATTATTGTTATTGCTTTACTCTCTGGCCATTTTTGGCCACTGGCCAGCGTTGTTTTTTCACACACCTTTTCAACTTAAAATTGTAGTAGTAGAATGGTATGAAAAGTAATTGTAATATATAAATATATATGCAATAAAACACAATTAATTTTACGAAATAATAAAATAAAACGCCAAGTACACAAAAACAAGCTACAACTTTTACTGTTTTACATCATAATTCACTAAAATTGTCGAAGTATAAAAAACTACAAAACGTTTAGTGCTATTATTAAGAGACTATTTTTCCACCCGTTAAAATCAAAACACACCATTAGTGGTAAATGGATATTACTGCATTGTTGCATTTTATAAATCTATTAAAAATTTAAATTTTCCCGTATGGATCATACTTTACTAAATCACACGGATTTGATAAAAATAAATTTTTTCTTTTAAATCGGCTGAAATTTAAAAAAAAAAAGTCTTTACATAAAATAAGTATACGTATGTATCAGAATTTCTGTAGGAAAAATTTTTTAATGGAATACCGTTAGGTCAAAGTTTTGAAAAATGACGGTTTGTCAATTTCTGTGCTATTTAAATCGGAATATCTCGTGTTCTAGTTGTCCGATTTAGTTCGTTCTACATCCGTTGGATAGAAAATTTCACATACTTTAATTTCGTATATTATAATTTTTTACGGATTTCATGGCCGTTTAAATCGTATAATATTATAATACTCGTATATAATTAAAATTATAATTATAGTATATGACATACATATATTTAAAGCATATGAAATTATCTTTGTCATTTTGCAAAACTTTGATCTAACGGTATTTCGTTAAAAATTTTTTCCGAGAGAAATCCAGGTACACGTGGTAAACCTATTTTACGTAAAGAATGAAAAAAATTTGTTTCAGCTGAATCTGAGACATCAAATCCTGAAAAATGTGCGATTTAAAAAAGAATGACCCAAATTTCAGATTCCTCTATGGAGACTCAAAATAATAAAATTTATTCGTCTTTTCATCTAATACCCAAAATCTAATACAAAATCGATTAAGCCGGTGAGACTGACAAAAAAAACGTTCATTTGATTTTAAGGACCACCCTAATGTAATGATATATCATATATCAAATGTAAAATTATGGTGCAAAGCAATATAGGTGGTATTATTACATCATCTATTTAGTCTTGGGGGTTTGAATTGATAATTCCAGATTTTGATTACTCCAACGATATGTTTGTTGTTGTAAATAAACAATTTTCTCTAAAATGAACACTTCAGTGAAAAATTCAAGTACATGTGAGTTTAGAGATTGCACCTTGTCCCTTAATTACCACCACCTGAAACGGGTGCGGCTTGTGTCAAATGCAGTGGTGAATAGTGACGTACAGAACAAAAGAACAGGAACCGGAGAACCGGGTGCTTTAATTAACCGACCGTTTGAAATCTTACAAGAACCATAAAACGGTTCCCATAATGAGAGCTCAGTGCATATGTAATTAACAATTGTATTGATGTGTATGACTATTTCATAAGAGATTCAGTTCTAGGTTTTCTAAGGTACAAACCTGGGTATATCAATTACCTACTCAGTTCAGTTATCTTATATATGAAGGCGTTCGATCAAACACTTTTTTGAGTTAGTCCTGACATATTTTGGTATTTCTTATAGCATGTGTACATTATGAGATGTGTTCGAGATGTATGCCTTTATTGAGATTTAGCCACAAATAAGGTAGATTTATACGCGAATTACCATACAGCGTAAATAAATATGATTAATAGCATCATCAATGCACGATGTACGCATAACCTAACCTAACCGAACCTACCATACAAAGCTAAATTTCGAAATGAGCGAGATTTAATCCAAATCTCACTTAAATCTCCATCGATTCTTTTGAAAAATCGATTAATAATCGTTCGATCATTAGTTCCTTTCCCGTAGACATAACTAATCTACCCAAAAATATTATTTTTGTTTATTTTATTTTATTTTTAAAAATATCCATGCTACCAGTTCCATACGTCCTCAAAGTCAATGTTGTATTTTTACAGCTGATTATCAAATGGTTGTAATTGTTGTTTGTGTTAAGCGGTTTTTATGATTACATTTGTTGTTGGTGTCGCTGTTGCTGAAAATTTTCCTGTTGTTGTATCGTTTACACATTGGATGTAGTCGTGTCAGTTTTTGTGCTGGGGGGTTGTGGTGTCATGATGTGTCTAAATAATTGGTATGAAATATTTGCAAATAGTAGAACTCATAATATGTATAATACATATGAGAAAATTATAAAGTAGCAATATTTTCAATATATTTCAACTTACCGTTTTTGTATCTGGGTTCGATGATAGATTTTGCTTATAATTAAAAAGAATTTCTTCTAATTCGTCAATCTGTTGATAGGAAGAGAAGAAAAAACAATTGTGTTAACTTGAATCGTCGGAGAGTCTCAGTTGGTCGAGCTGCAAAACTATCGATACTATCACCATCGCTATCGATGGTCCCATCTATACTTTAGCGACTATCGAACTATCGTTGCAAATTACATATTATTCTCATTTCTAAAATTTGTGAAGTTAATGACGTTTACTTTCGCCGTAGTTTTGAACATTTCGTATTATATTTATACCCATTTATGAACCTGTGACCGAGGCTACTCAGAGCAAAAGCCACTCAGCAAATTTTATTATCACTTTCCAATCCGATATCGATATTCTCATAGCAACCAAAAGGCAAGCTAGGCGAGAATGGCAAAGAACAAAGAATCAGGTGACAAATCGAAATAAAAATTCTGTCAAAACAAATAAAAGAAAAGAATATACAAATAAAGCTACAGCAGAAATAATATTTTTCAATGGATATAAAAAAATAATATTATTGAAAGATTATTATATCGAGGGGATTATTGAACTATGCTAAATCTGGTTACAGATGTCCAGAGTGTACTGGGCTGATGGAGGGAACACTTCTCCATGTTTCTGAATGGCGACGCCTCGAAGAATCCCGTCATTGGAGGAGATCTTCCGAATTATTGATGGTATAGATGTTCCACCATCCGACCATGATGAGGCCAGAGAAGCCATTTCTATGCTGAAAAACAACAAAGCTGCAGATCCTGATGGCCTGCCTGGCGAATTGTTTAAGACCGGAGATGATGATGAGGCTCAGTGTTCTCTGTCCCGTACATAAAAAAGGAGGCCCCACAATTTGCTCCAACTACCGTGGAATAGGTCTTGTTAGCATCGCATACAAGGATCTATCGAGCGTACTGTGTGAGAGGTTGAAGCCCTTCCTTAACAACCTGGGATGGGACCTTATCAGTGTGGCTTCAGACCTGGTAAATCTACCATCAACCAGATTTTCACACTGCGCCAAATCCTTGAGAAGACCCAAGAAAAACAGTTCGACACACACCACCTATTTGTTGATTATAAAGCCGCTTTCGACAGTTCGGTAAGGGACTACCTCTACACAACGATATCTGAGTTCGGTATTCCTGCGAAGCTCATTCGCCTTTGCCGAATGACACTATCTAATTCCCGTTGTGCAGCAAAAATTGGGAAGGGCATCTCCCCGCCGTTTAATACCGAACGGGGTTTTAGACAAGGTGATTCGTTACCGTGCGACCTCTTCAACCTTATTTTGGAGAAAATAATACGAGCTGCTGTTGGTCATGCCAATGACATTGACATAATCGGCATAAACACGCGAGTCATGAACAGTCAATGCAGCAGTTCAATGGATCTTACGGTGAACGAGGGCAAGATGAAGTACCTAGCGTTCACAAACAAAGAGTCTCGGCGTCTTGGACAGCACATCACTATTGATAACTACGCTTTTGAATTAGTGAAGGACTTTGTCTATCTTGGAACCAGCATTAACACCAGTAATGACGTCAGTCTGGAGATATTACGAAGGATCACTCTTGCCTCCAGGTGCTATTTTAGGCAACGTAAGCAATTTAGAAGTTTAGCCCTCTCTCGAGAAATGAAAACCACACTCTACAAGTCTCTCATCATACCTGTCCTTACAATGGTACCGAAGCCACCTCAGATGAGACAATGCTTGAAATTTTCGAGATAAAAGTCATACGCAAGATATTTGGACCTATTTGCATTGGTGGCGAGTATGGAATAAAATACAAACATGAGCTATATTAGCTGTATGCCGACACCGACAAGAAAGTATAAAATGTTAGAAGTCATTAAAGAATAACTGTTACAAACACCACAAGAGAATCCGCTACATCCACGACATAAATTCCAACTACTTTATTTTGTGAAACTTATCATGTGTATTTACAGACTGCTTAATACTACCCCTAATTCTGCAGTGATATATGTGCTATCATAATCTTAATTCTTAATTATACACGACATCACTAATCAAATATGTACGTCTGCGGCACACATTTACTCAGTGATATTCATTATACACATCATCGCACAGTCACCAGCAGAATTAGTAATGCACTCAACCTAAACAAATATGTACTTCTACGGCACATATTTGCCTAGTGATATAGCCTAGACATACGGCAGCGTTAATCCGGATTACCGGCGCACTTAATCCGAATAAAATAATAACCTGACAGACGGCAGTATTGCGGATTAACTAAACGACTGATTGCTGTTTTATTAGGTCTGCTCACTTACATTACTATCACTATCAATTTCTGTCATCTGTCACTCTCGATATGAGAAAATCTACAAGAAGTACGTGAACTTTAAACTATCAGAAACTTGTAAATTGACATTCACCGTTCGTGATTGACAGCTGGATTTATTTGTTCGTCAACGCTTTTCATGTCGAAAACTGTTAACAATTGTTGAAAGTTTTTTGTTAGCGAAGACACCTACTGTTTTATAAGTTGGATCGAGTAAAAATTCACAATAGATAACAACTGTTAATTCAGTGTTGCCATCGAAATTGCGCTAATCGACTTTAATTTTGAAAATTAACTCATAGAGTTAATGCGGATTAGCTGCAGTTAATGCCCAAGTTAATTCGAATTAACTCGTTTATCCGTATTAACGTAGCCGTCTGTCAGGGTTATTACGAGAAGGCTGGGTATTCTAAATTAGAAGATCTGTTATTTCAATTTATCATTAGTACAAGCACGAGAATATTAACAGCTTAATTTGCTAATGCAAAATATTAGAACTTATAAGAAAAATGGCTTAAAAATGCATACAAAAAAAAATTAGTAAAATGTTTATAAATGCGCTGTTCTAAGAGTCATAAAATCATTAAATTAAAATTCATAAAAAAGCAAAATAAGACTCAAATTAATCCAGAAAAGAGTCACAGTTCAGCTAATATACGAATGACTCTTGTATGACTCATATTTGTGATACAAGAGTCAATAATGTTTTATGACTCGTATTTAGAACCCTTTATGACCAAAAATTAGGACTCATAGATATATATATATATATATAAAATAGTGGGTACGCCAATATATTTCGCTTCTAATATGTATGCCAGAGCACTGAAAATTGTTGCCACATGATCATTAAAAAAATACACAGACATCATTGAGCGTGTCAAACTAGTAACTTTGTGTGGGAATCATTGTTCGTCCATTTTAAGTAAACTTTTAACTTTTAAACTGTTAATCTACGTGCTCAATAAGCGCGCCTCGCAATACCTCCATCCTTGTGTCAATCATATTCAAATAATCATAATTATAATATTTTATTTTATATTCATATATATATATATATATATATATATATATATGTGGCTCTTAAAGCCCCAAAGGGCTCATTGGCCGAGCTTCTCTTCCATTACTGTTGTGCGTCTTAAATTTTTTGGCAGTATTAGAAGGGACCTACTTATTTTAGCCGGTTCCGAACGGCAGAACACTTGTGACATCACTTTTTCTGAGCTTTGTCACAGAGTTCTTTTAGAAGCTTTTTCATGGCAAGTTGTTACTGTCGGAAGAATTGCCAATTGCTTGCCGACAGGTGGGTACCATTCGAAAGAAAAATCTTATCGATATTAAATTTGTTATGCATCAGCCGGGGATTGAACCACGACCTACAGATCAGAAGGCGAACACACTAACCACTGAGCTACGGCATACCTTTTTATTTTGTATATTTAAATTATACATCAAGCGAGTTTCTCGTTCAGCAAAACTTGCTTTTAACCGCAATATGGATTCACAAAAAGGATTCTTTTCATACTTCTTATTGTAGATATCGTTGTAAGAAAATTGTTGTCCACTCTAAATAAATCGAATACAAGAACAAGGAATACAATAACAAAGAATGAATGTCAAATGTCATAACGGAAAAATGTTCGAGAAAAACCTACAATGCCACTCAAGAGGTCAGCAATGTCCTTCAACGCTTTACTATTGTGTTTTGAAAATGTTTTTTCCGTCTCTAAATTCGTTGATAATTCTGCGAATAAATATAAATTACACCATATTTTCACAATCTTTTAGTGATAAACTAATATACCATTATTTGCAATTTCCAATTTCTGCACACGTTTCTTCAGCTCGAATGTCGAGTCGTTCAATTTGCGTAATCGTTTACGCACTGTTTCCATAATTTTAGCATCCTGATCATTTTCACTTTTCGAACTAAAACCTGAGTCGCAATCGTTTAAGCTTACATCAGCGCTAGCGGCTTCCAAATCGATTAATTGCTGACGTATGTAGTCAAGTTTACGATGAGCTTCCGTTTTCTCAACTTCCTGACGGTTATAAGGAAAATTACTTGCATTGCTTAAAATAGAAGCCTCTTACCATTTTTTGAAATATTTCCAACATTCGCTTACGATGATATTCCAGATTTTGTTTTTTCCAATCTTTTGCCATAATAAACATTTCATTAAGCTCATCTTCCAGCATCTTGAGTTTTTGATGCTCCAATTTTTCGATATGATTCAGTGCCTCATACTGTGATGAGTCATCATTTAAAAACTATTGTGATTGAGAACTGATTGAATTACTCGTTCACCTTTGTATCATTTCAAAAGCTCACCCACCATTTGATTGGCACTCTGTAGACCATCTGGCGTTGTTAGTGTTGTTGAAGTTGTGCGCGAAGTCGCTTGTTGTGATTCCAAATTGACTGGTGGCATATCCAAATATGTTGTACATACGTTTTTGTAAGAAAACTGCACAGGAATTCAAGTAAGTTGTAAAAGAAAAGAAAAAAAAGGAATCGATTGATTGTCTGTTCTTCAAAGAAATTTAGTTAAAATGAAATTTTTGAGTTTCGTTTTTTATATTTTGTTTCTATTTGTCTTATTATGATTTGATTTTTTTCTTGTTGTTGAAATTTTCAATATTTTAACAAAAAATGCAAGCTTTCATTTATCAATTGAAATACATATGATTTAAAAACCTTGCCACTAACATTCTTCAGGTCATTGCGTAGTTCCTTGATCACGTCATCTTTCAGCTGTATTTTCTGTTGGGCTTTTTGTATCTCATCTTCAAGGCAGAGTACTTGCTTCTTTAGTTCACGTACCTCATCATGCTTTTCGGCGACTTCAACAGCCAATGCTTTCATATTTATTATAAGCTTTTATTTGGAATAAAGTGATAGGAGGGAATAAAGAGCAAATGTAAGTGCATTGCAAACGAATTTATTGAAACAAAAATCAAATTAAACCGCAAACGAATGTATAATGGAACCAAGAATTTGTTTATACAGATGCATTTATACTAAAATATGAACATGTCGTTTTCTCTTCTTCATTATACAAGTATTACAATGAAAAATGATTTCGTCTACGCACCTTGTTACGTTGGGCAGCCTCAGCATCGATTGATAGCTGCAAACTCAATAGAAGAGAAGAGATGTATTATGGAAGTACAAAGTTTTCACAAAACGCACATACCTGCATTTGTGCCTGCTGCTGCTGCTGCTGCTGGTGCTGCTCACCGGGAGTGATACACTATAAAATATGATAGCAATTGTAGCGAGTTAAGCTATTGAATGAAATGAATGCATTTGGCACCTGTCGTTCATGAAAACCCAATATTTGCGCCTGCGTAAGCGTTTCAAATTGTAAACCCTGAAAATTCCAATTATCATGATGATAACCATTTTGGATGATCTTCAAAAGTGTTTCTATGTCTTTGCGACACTTGGACAACTCATTGCCTGGATTATGTTGGCAGTTGGCTTTTCGTTGCAACAACTCCAAACGTTCCGACACTTCTACTTCCAAATCCTCCAAATTGTTAACGAGTGTATCATTAATCTTGAGTAGCATATCAACCCAATCTTGGTAGGTTGATAATTTCAACTGTAAACAATTGAAGTAATAATTATAAAGCTCGATCGAAAGAAAATGTATACATTTGTATTGGCTCACATCCATCGAAAGGACATGGCACTTCGTTGTGTGTTAATCTGAAACCGAAACTCACATCAATATCACCGTTTGCCTGACAGTCGATATCGCACAAACGTTTTAGGAATATCTTATTCATATGGCCATTCAATTTCGCTGCGTCACCACCACTAAGTGATGATTTTTCACAGAATTGATTTAGCTGACGCTCAAATTGATCAATATTAAGTAACTGCGCTGAACTCTCGGACGGCATAGACGTATGAGATAGGTGTGTACACTCCTTGATGGCAGGATCGCCCTTCGTATCGGTAACTCTTCCGCTCATTGCAATTATATTGCTACTGCTAGGTTTACATTGTGCCATCGATCTGCTTGCTGTCGATGTTGGACTTCTCGACGGTGGTAATCCTGCTGGTGCTGACAATGTATCTTCAGGCGATGCTGTTCCCACTGTTCCTGCTGATACTATTGGTGCTGCTGATGATACGAATGGTGGACACTTGACGGTTGTCTGCATTGTCGACTGTGTTAGACAGAAACGACGGTTTTGTTGTTGCTGACGTTCTTGTTGATTCTGTTGCTGATCTGTGCTCATTGTGAAAACAGCTTTAACTTCTTGTTTGCGTCTGTTCTATTCAACTCTGCTATTTTCTGCAACTGGAATGTATGTTTTTGGCTGTTTAGAATTTTGATTTTGCGCATAAATCCAACATGAACACAAACGAAATATACAAGATATAAAATGTTGATGTTTAATAAATATACATAAATATGTGACTTGGAATCATGAAATGAGTTTTAGATCAAAATTCATCTTTTTTTTCGGTTTCAATCAATTCATATTCAAAAATAAATGCTGGATCGATAAGGACTAGTTAGAAGTTCCTAGGATAAGAAGAATAGCTAAGGTATAAATGTTTTAATCTGGCATCCATAAATTTCAAATAATGAGATCAAGCGATTTCTTTCTCTTTCTATCTACGATTACAATTACGCATGTACTCTATGTGTACATACATACCCAATCAACCATTCTAAGTCATGTTTAAGCATTCCACAATAATGCTTGGAGTAAACTTACATACAATAGATATTTAAAAGACTTTCAGAAGCATGTTAACAAAATTGTAACAGATAAAATAATCTTACAATCAACGAAATTCTTTGCCGTCATCTTCGTTTTTTGTTCTTGTTTCTTGCATGTGGAAACTACGACGTCACAATATTTACGATGGTATATATTTATTGGTGGTCTGGTGGTGTTTTCGCAAGGTAACGTGTCTAACTGCCTCAACCGAGTGGGGCTAGCATAATCCTTGTTGAACTCATCGCAAATCAACTCACTGGCTGTCATGTAGTTTGTTCTGAGCGCTATGTGATGACACCTTAATTTGTTAATGAGGGGTAGTCATGTAGCTTGCTCTGTTTACTATGCAATGGCACCTTCATTATTAATGGGGGTCCTTCACGTGGCGACGTCCTTCTGGCACCCGCTGGGCGACGGCTGAAGTGAGTGGCGAAAACCTCCTCGATTAGAGGTTGTGCTTTGGGTTTGGGACCCGCCACATAAAAAAATCCCCCCAGTGAATAGTATAAAAATGCCTCAGAAACGATCTACTCCCTTTGTTGATGACTCCCGCAAACGGAATAAGGACCATAATTTACGGATATGCACCTGGAATGTCCTGTCTCTTTATAGGGAGGGTGCCTAGTAAAAAACACAATATTAAAAAAAATTACAGTAAGCTAACTCGGAACGTTAATCTTCAGCTTGTCAAAAACTTGTCAAATTATTATTATAAAAGGCTATTTTATTAATTGTAAATTAAGTTATTTACAACAATTGATGATATTTTATGTAATTTTGAAGAATTGAAAAATAGTACATGTTTTATAGTAATCAAACGATATTTTATTCTAAATTTCAGAAAAATCGATAAGAATGGAGATGATAAAACGTAAAATAACTAACACAAGATTGGCGGAAATCCCGCCACCAACATCATAGTGATTTGCAATACACGAAAAAATCTGCTCGATGGGTCCCACGAATGTTGAATGATAATCAGAGGAAAGCTCGAGTTCATTCTGCTCAATATATTCTAGGAAAATTCGTAAACGGAGAGTCTAGCAACTTCAGTATGATCGCAACAGGTGACGAAGCTTGGTTTTACCAGTAGGACCCGGAAACTAAACATGGTATGGAGCTCAAAAGATGCAAATCCACATGTTAAAGCAAGGCAACAAAAGTTAGCAATGAAAGTGATGATTGCGATTTACTTCACTAGAGCAAGAATTATAGCTATTAGTCCCGTAAATATAATACTTGTCAGACAGTAACTGCGAAATGGTATACTGAAGACTGCTATTCAAAAGTGTTCGAAAATCCTGTTGATTTTTGGCGTCGATTAATAACTGTTGATGAAACGTGGGTCCACCATTACACACCTGTAACCAAAAATCAATCGAAACAATGGGTGGAAGCTGGTGGAAGTGCTCCGAAGAGGGCGAAGGCAGGGAAATCGGCTGGCAAGGTTATGGCCACTGTATTTTGGGATGCACTCGGAAAAAGGATCCACAATCACAGGAAAATATTATCGTGCATTATTGGATCGATTGAATTATGCAATCAAGGAAAAACGACCACATTTAAAGAAGAAAAAATCTCCTTACAGTCGGCTGGGGCCGACCAAATTATACCCTGCATATGTAGAGGTATATATAAAAAGTTTGCTCGTATATCCATCCTTTTCTTGCACTACTTTGTATAGGACCTACATTAAGAAGCAGGCGTACCTCATCAATTTTGGAGGATCAATTTCTGCCTATAATACTAAACTACATAGGTTGCAATGGGTTGACCTAGGCGTATTAATTAGTAAGTTATGGGTGTTTTAATGTTTAAGATAAATCCGAGACTTTGTACGGAAGCTATATAAAAAGTGGGCGTGACGTATCTCTTTCTGGTATATCTAATTAATTTTTCAATATCAATCCACACCTTAAATTTGGTTGTCCTACGCTAAATGGTTTGTAAGTTATCGAGCTTAAAAGTTTTTGTTTAATTCCCTTGACTTTGTATGGGAGACTCATGAAGGCACACTGATTTTCTGCCAGATTTTTGCCGACTATGATATTAATTTCAGTGTCAATTATGGTTATTCTAGACAGAAGATTGCCGAAGTTACAGCTATTTCAATTTAAAATTTGTATGGGGGCTACGATAAATAATGGGCGTGGTGCGCCCATTTTCTGTGAGCCTAGTTGCTCGTACAATATTAATCCACACCTTAAATTTCGTTATTCTACGCTGAATAGTTTGCAAGTTATAACCGGTAACATTTTTTTAATTTCTGCAACTTTGTATGGGAGACCCAAAAAGGAGTGGGCGTGGCTCACTGATTTTCTGCCATATTATTTCCGACTACCATGTTAATCTAAGTGGAAATTATGGTTATTCTGGACAGAAGATTGTATAAGTTACAGCTGTTTCAATTTAAAAGAAGTACAGACACTTTGTATGAGAGCTACGCTAAAAAGTAGGCGTGGCTCATCCACTTTTGGTGAGGTTATATAGTAGTATAATATAACTCTATGTGCAAAATATTGTTGTCCCAAGTGGTATATTGTGTGAGTTATAGCAAGTTAAAGATTTTGAAAATTTCGAGGTTAGTCGCTTTGAATGCTTGGTGTGGGCGTGGTTATTGACCGATCATGCCCAATATCAATCCCCTCCGTACCCTTGGATCATAGATTACTTATGCCAAATTTCATCGAAATAGCTCAATATTTACTCAAGTTATCGTGCGAACCAGCCAGGTGACAGACAGACGGACGGACGGACGGACGGACATCGTTAAATCGAAAATTTAATCGACGCTGATCACGAATATATATCCATGTCTATATCTCCGGAGATTCCTTCAAGTGGACACAAACATCTGACCGAAATGAATATACCATGCATATTGCATTATGCAGGGTATAAAAATAACAAATTTAAAATATTTTTGGGTGTTTTTATTCATGCAGCTTACGAAACTTTTGTTAATTGATTCTACAATAAATTTGAAGCCTTTTATAATAATTTCACAAGCATTTTCCAAACTTGTGTATATTAGCTTACTGGACGTTTTTTACAAGCATATTTGGTTTGTTGGGTATTTATCTGTAATTGACATTAGATAAATTTGTGTGTTTGCAAGTACGGGAAATCGCGAAATTATGATTCCAAGCCACATATGTACATATATTTTTTATATATATACTTGTTTTTTACATATATGTATATGTTATACATTTGTTTTGTTTTGTGTTTGTTGATTTTGTGACATTCATAACGTATACGTAATATGAAAATCAAATATGAATGTTCAATTATGACGCAACTCCACAAAATATATCTGTTACAGAGTTGAGAGTAAGTGTTTCAGAGTAATATGACCACGTTGAATCCAAAAATGACCATCATTTTGCTCAATTAGCTATTTTTTGTGGAATATTGGGAAAAACGTTTTATGGCATATGCAAAATTTATATCGAATTTGTTGGAGAAAGATTATTTCCTCATGATGCTATGCCATGTTATGTTATTGGCATACGTACGTATGACTTGCTAAATGTTTTCTGTGCACAGAGTACTGGATATATGTATTTATTACAGTTTAAACGATAACCAATACGGCTCTATCTCTACTGGTCAATATGCAACATTACATTCAAGTCTCTTTTTCGGGACATTCCTGTACCTGGAGACCGATCTCTTATTAAACTCCAAAATTAGTCAGCCATATGAATATTCCTTCTTACCTGATAACGGTAAAACATAGGTAAAAAAAATGGAATATGACAATAAGCACGAAAAAGATGATAGATGTAACAGAGCATTGAATTTGGATGTTTTTCAGATTTTGGCTTAAAAATCTAGTTTCGTTGAAGTAAAGTATAATTTTCAAAGGGATTAAATTGTTTAACATACATATATGATTTAATGATTTGAGTTAAAATGGGGTCCATAACATCATGTTATATTAAGCTTACCCCAAAAAATTCGAGTAAACCATTTTTTAAAATTAATTTTTAATTATAAACAAAACGGTTTCTGACAATATTACATAAACAATGGCTTATTGAGCAAAACAACGGTTATTTTTGAATTCAGCGTTCCAAATTACTGTACGAAGATGACTCTCCACCGCGCACCAAAAAGGGTGTCGAACAGTGTAATCGATTACGCATTTCTTAAAATTGTCTGCCCTAAGAGTCTATAGACAAAATTAAATTCCAACTTTAATTTAGTACCAGCTTTTTGGCAGATTTTTGTATAGCAAATTTGTCAAAATAGTTGATACTATTTTTAAGTTGAAACTTAAATGAATATGCACCTACATATGTTTTCCGTATGTACATTTATTAATTGTTGCTATCGTTATTATTGTTCTTATACTTTACTCTCTGTTTGTATATTTATTTTAAAAGGTCAGTTATTAAGGTTTTCTTTGCGTCATATACACGCTGTCTTACTGTTATTACGATCTTTCTGTCTATTGTTCTTATCACGCTCTCACTCTATCTCTCTCTCTCTCTCTCTTACATTGACTCTCATATCCACTTTATTTAATCCAGAAACAGGTGCGTTGCCGCTTATAGTTTCAACAGGTTATTGCTGCTGAGTTGACATCAAACACAGTATAACATGATATGATATACACAATGTATTTATGATTATTCTTCAGATAACTTTTTGCGTCAGTAATGGTTACTGCCAATAAGTCTGTTTTCATTTATAAAAACACGAAAAGTATGCGAATACATCCACTACGTTCAGATCCCACGTCGTATTGTTACTGTCGCATGCTATGAATTGTGCTAATACGCTTTTGGCTAAATCGTGTACTCATACACGAAACACTCACGAGTTAGTGCACATGGATGCTTATGTACTGTCAGGTTACGACATCCGAGTTGACGTCATAGGCTGCAAAACGAGTATGCCGAATGGTTCTCTGAGTAACAAGTACAACAAATTTATTTTGTAAACAGCCAACATTATATGTCACATAAATTAACTGTTAATCAATTTGGTGAAAGAGAATATAACGGAAAACCGCATATCATAGCCTGATAGTACTTAAACCATGCCAATAAAAAAATAAAAAAATAAATATGTGGCACTTAAAGCCCCAAAGGGCTCATTGGCCGAGCTTCTTTTCTATTACTGTTGTGCGTCTTAAATTTTGGACAGTATTAGAATGGACCTACTTATTTTAGCCGGTTCCGAACGGCAGAACACTTGTGACACCACTTTTTCTGAGCTTTGTCACGGAGTTCTTTTTAGAAGCTTTTTCATGGCAAGTTGTTACTGTCGGAAGAATTGCCAATTGCTTGCCTACAGGTGGGTACTATTCGAAAGAAAAATCTTTTCGATATAAAATTTGTTATGCATCAGCCGGGTATTGAACCACGACCTACAGATCAGAAGGCGAACACACTAACCACTGAGCTACGGCACCCATGCCAATATCCTCAGTATTATAGGTTTCGACATTGACTGCTAAACGGAGTATGTCGACTTATATTCAAACAAGAGCAAAAACAGTAGATTTTAATGCGTTTTATTAATGGTTTATTCACTTTTATTTCATAATTATATTAATTTATTAATAAAATCATATTTTGTACACGTACGTATTTTAAGTAGTTTCGCCCCAATTGCGCCGGTTTTATTTGAATTGAAATACTACAATGGAATTGAAATTTAAGAATAAAGTAGGGCTCTACAATTAATCATTTGTTCAAAAATGTTGACTAATCAAAATATTCGATTAATCAAATTTAATATTATTCCATTAATCAGAATTTTGATTAATCAGAATAAAATGTTCAAAATATTTATAATATTTTTTCCAATACAAAGTAGACTAGAAGCTTGCGAAAGCTATGATTACCAGAATGCATTTAAAATTTGTCTTCCAAAGATAATTTCAAAAACACAGAAAAACTAAAAAATTTTAATATTTTAATTAATCGAATAATTTTAATTTTGATTAAGCGAATTGATTAGTCGAATAATTTGATTAATCAAACTTTTTGAACAAACAATTAATCGTACAATCCAAATATAGAGCACTTCTTACTGATCTTATCGCTTCAACGTTTAAAAATTTGTGAGCATAGTTGTCATAATCGGAACACTTTGGACATAGAACATAGGTCGTTGCGCCGATTTTTAATTTTGGATTGGATTTTCGGCGCAAAATTTCCAGCTTTTTCTGACTGCCGACTTTTCTAGTTATCTCGCTCGCTTAGTTGCGCCTGGGAATGTCAATGTGGACAGCGACTAACAGACATACCTAAACAAAAGCGTCGGCGTTTTTTATCTGTCAAAAAATTCTCATGCCTATACAATTGTATGTCGCAAACCACAAGAACGCGACGGCAGCGCTGAACAATTATAAAATCCGATATTGACATTCAATTTTAATTTAATTAAATTTTCTTTTTTTAATTATACGACATAAATGAAAAAATGATTGAACTGGTGCTGGTCACTTATAAATAAAAAGACTGGTGTATAATACAAAGATGTTAAATATATTGAACAGGATTGGGAATAGAACAAATCTACCGGGTAAGATAAGCAATCTTGTATGGACTTCAAAAATAATGAAAATTGTAAAAATTTATGTCTTTTTAATTAACAACACTCTAAACCGGTTATGACTTCAAAAAAACATCAGAATTCTTCTCAATTAAAATATTTATTCCTGTAGAGTAAAATCCATAACGGGGACGGCTTTTGAAAAGCTCACGGTTTCCATCACGACTCTTATGCTACATCATCATTCTCATTCTGTAAGGACTTGGTTTTGAAAAAGTTGATATTTCTGTTATGTCAAAATGTTGTCTATTCTAATTGAACCAACTTAACAAAAAATAATACTCCTATGGCAACCCTATAGACGCTATGATGCCAGACCTATTTATCCTGTACTTCAATTTTTAGATGAATTCGCAGTCAAAAAATTTTGAAAAAAGTGTCACGATATAGTGTTCGCTCTATAGTTTCTGACATATTGACTTTTGAACACAATTTTTTTTATAACATATTTCCTCCTAATAAAATAAAGTTTTTAGCAATGTAAATATATTTTTTCCAAATTGTAAAAACGCATAGATCATACAAAGGGTGTTTTTTAGAATACAGCACTTTCAAATTTGGAAAAATTAAGAAATGTAATATTCTGAACTAAAAATTAGCTTTATTGGAACGTTACTTTTATGCAGTTAGTGTTTGAATTTGATTTCGGGCATATGGCCGCCACAGCTGGCTCGAATCTGGAAAATTTCGGTAAATTTTTTTAACAATAGGGACCTAACCTCGGCAATAGTTCGCTCAATGTTGGCTTGCAATTCATCTAATGTTCCTGGTTTATCAGCATTAACTAGCCCTTTCACATATCCCCACAAAAAATAGTCCAGATGTGTTCAATAGCAAGATCTTGTAGAATAGTTCACAGGCCCATTTCGAGAGATTATGTTTCAAATGTTTCCATCAATTAATCGATTATTATGTTCGATGTATAACATGTAGCGTTGCACTCCAGATCTTAATTCCTCTCGATGCAATGTGCTCTTATCTTCATGTCCATATTTACGCTCGAATGTGAAGACTGATTCTTCGAAGCTAGCATCTTAAACTGAAGAAGTTGAATGGCGTGGTTCCATCAAATGCTGGAGGCCTTATAAGTTTGATTGCACTTGATTCTGTAATTACTGATGTGCATGGTTCATTTGTTACTAAATGATTAAGTTCTTTAATTTCTTGAACTCACCTTACCAGTCATCAACTTCAAGCTATCATCCAAATCATCCACGTGTTCTTTCAGCTCACTGACTGCCTTAACGGCTCCGAAAATTTCTTAAAATCTGAGATCAATTCCTTTATGAAGAGAGGCGAGACAAACTTTCTTATAGTTTGATGTTTCCTGAAATTTTAAATTAATCATTTGCAGTTCCTGTTGTATCATGGTACTCTTGACCATTGAATCTGCAGGCATAACTGCATGCATCTCGGCTTCTTCGTGGAACTCATATGATTCGGATGCAAAGGTGTTGTACGTGTTTTATACCTTATATACCCAACATACGACACATCTTCTGGAATACAAATGATTCGAAATTACGACCTTGGTCTGAGTGTAACTCCGTCGGTACTCCAAAACGAGAAACCCATTGGTTAACGAATACATCGGAATTCGAACGACGCAGAAGCGGCAGACCTAACCTCCGGTAGATAGACAAAGTAGCGGAGAACTTGTCTGCACTTACAATCTCTAACTGACGCCAGATATCGAAGGAAAGAGTTGGCTGGCAAAGCATGCTAGGATTTAGCCTAAATCGATTATCGATTGTAATGGCTACATAAGTAAGTAATAAAAACAAAATAAAAAAAGGTAACAAGTGCAGAATAGCGTGGAATCATGAAGTATGTTTTAGATAAATTTTATCTCCTACTTTAATTAACAGATTAAATGAAAATATTTACAGGAAAACTTTAATTGTAATTGTAAAGAAACGAATTTGACAATTTATCCGGAGTATGAAATTGTCTGTCAAAATAAGAAAATAAACGAAGCGAAAATAAGAGAAAAAATTGAATTAGAATCGCAATTGCGTAATAGCATTGACAGATGGCAGCGTTAATCCGGATTAACGAGCTTTAACTCGGGCAATTACTTAAAATTAGAGAGGATTGGGGAATTTTCGATGGCAACAATGCTGAAAATTAACAGCTGTTTTCTATTGTATATTTTTTCTCGATCCAATTTACAAAACAATAGGTGTCTTCGCTAACAAAAAACTTTCAACAATTGTTAATAGTTTTCTACATGAAAAGCGTTGGCAAACAAATAAATCCAGTTGTCAATTACGAACGGTGAATGTCAATTTACAAGTTTCTCATAGTTTTCAGTTCGCGTACTTCTTGTATATTTTCTCATACCGAGAGTGACAGATGACAGAAATTTATAGTGATAGTAATGTAATAGCCTAGACAGACGGCAGCCTAATTCCGGATTACCGAGTTAATTCGAATTATCTCGGGCATTAACTGCAGCTAATCCGCATAAACTCTATGAGTTAATTCTCAAAATAAAAAAGAATTAGGGCAATTTGCTATGGCAACACTGCTGAAAATTGTCTATTGTGAATTTTTCTCGATCCATTTTACAAAATATTAGGTGTGTTCGCTTACAAAAAACTTTCAACAATTGTTAACAGTTTTCAACATGAAAAGTGTTGGCGAACAAATAAATCCAGCTGTCAATTACGAACGGTGAATGTCAATTTACAAGTTTCTGATAGTTTTCAGTTCACGTACTTCTTGTAGATTTTCTCATATCGAGAGTAATAGACGACAGAAATTGATAGTGATAGTAATGTAAGTGGACATACCTAATAAAACAGCAATCAGCCGTTTAGTTAATCCGCAATACTGCCGTCTGTCAGGTTATTATTTTATTCGGATTAAGTGCTCCGGTAATCCGGAATTAGGCTACCGTCTGTCTAGGCTATAAGTGTACAAACATACTAAAACAACAAGCAGCTGTTTACTTAATCCGCAATACTGCCGTCTCTCAGGTTTATAAAATTTCGTACCACGATATGAGTGTGTTTTAGGTCTGCATTTCCACGTGTACATTGTGTTTCTACAAACCGAAACACAACTGTGCTTGTGGAAATCCAGTTTTGATGCTGGATTGCTTTCATAATAGATAATGCACTCAAAGATTTCTTGAAAATAGCAACTATATCCCTCCAAAAAGTGTGTTCTTGAGATGATAATTAGAGGATTGTATTGGCAAAATATATTGATTTAATGGAAAAGGGCAAATCGAAAAATGACGAGAAAAACAAATTGCAAATGGCTCTTTTATATGCCTAACGAAAAAATTACAACATGATAACATAAATAATTTATTACAATTGTTGAAGATTATCCTGCGACTGATTAAAAAATATATACAACAAAGTGACACTGGTGAAATTTTTCTAATTGGTGCCGGGAACAGCAAATAAAACTGATTGCCGTGCAAGTATTCATTTTGAAGTTCATTTTCCATTTTGTATTGAAACCAGCAAGCATTTTTTAAAAGTTATTTGGGTGCACAATGATTGGACTTATTACATGTAATATTATGGCCTTTAAGCCTGTCCTAAATATTTAATAAGTTAAAAAGGCATTTTTGGAATAAAAATTCATGTTTTTAAAATATTTTTATAAACATTGTTATTCTTCTTCATGACTTAAAATACTAACTAATTTATATAAAATGCTATATATGAGTAAAAAGATATTAAAAATATCTGTTATTTGATAAATAAATTGTATAATAATTTTATTTAGAATTTGAACTTTGACACGCCTTCTGTAGTCAATTGCGCCGAAAAATTTTTGGTTCGTTGAGTTCACAAAAATGAACTATATGAAGCGGTTAGTTATTTTTTCCTTTAGAATGTGCTATTCCGACTTATGCTCAAGCGAATAAATCTTTTTTGTCTTTGTACAGCTGTGGTAAATGTGATTGTCGTAACATGCACCACTATAAAATCTATTTACAAGATGGCAACGCTATTCATATGTCAAATGTAGTAAAATGGATAAATAAAAACATTCGCAAATAACGTTTGGAATGTGTGGATAAATCAACTGAGAGCACTCAAAAAGTTAAGTTGAACGACAATTAAATTGTTTTATATTGTTTTTTACATATTAGATGTGCAGTTTTGAGTTGTGTAGTGTGTAGCGGAGTTATTTCTATCGGTATCTTATTCATTTGCAGCGCTTTTGATTTTTCTATTCTTTCGGACGTGAGTGAAATCCACATATATGCTGTAAATGTCATTGTAGTTTACAGGATTATCACAATTATATATTAAAATACAGTCTGCAATAATGTACACGAATAATTTTAGAGAAATAAACATTCGGCATTGCAATAAAACGAATGCAGAAGGATATTACGGTATTGCTTTGTTTTAGTGGAAATTGAAGTTCAGCTGTCTTTCAATCTCGCCAAATTACATCTCTCGGACATAGGAATTGTTCATATGCTTCGCAGTCTAAACACACACTACATAAAACGTGATATTTGTAAATGTAAATATTCTTAATATTTATTTAGCCTGAAGAATGAAATCTTATTATGTAAATAGCATCCATTATTTTCTATCAAATGGATCACTCCATACTTTCATATTGCCCGGTTGTATTGCCTCCTGATCGATGCCAGCTCTCGTCTGCTTTTGTATCTTTTTATATTTTTCTGTATTATTCATGGGTTCAATTATTATTGGATACAGAGTCGCGCCAATACCGCCAACAATACAACAGATAAATGCCGCGTATCGCCAACCTCGTAACATTACCATTTTTATTATTACTTTTCGTTGACCAAAGTACTATGTATTTGCTTCACTCATATAAATTAGGTAACCTCGGAATGTTGATTCTATATTCTTCCTATACTCGTTAAATTAGAGTGGTGAATAAAAAAGTTCAACTGAGGATGCCAATACTATTAATATATAGGGTGTACACAATTAATTTAAATGGAATCCAATTGTTTTATAGCGGGACATAACGATTCTGATGACAATTAAAAGAGTCGTAATGTTTCATGACAGGGCGTCTCCACTGGGAACTTTTTTTTGTCATGATAATGTTTATTTTCAATGGATACCGCATATTGCTCACTATGAGCAATAATTATCGGAGCAATTATTTTGACAAATATTACCTGCCATGAACTGTCAGTTCGTTAATTTGACAACCAATTTTTCATTTCTATAGAAGTTCGTTGTGGCAACATCTTCAAATTGAACACAAAGTTTTGGTTTTATGTCAGATAATGAAAACTAAAAATAGTTAAAATAACAAATTAATAAAAAAAAAATGTTTTTCATATAGAAAAACATTTCTAATTTTTTTATCATAACTTTTTAAATATTCAAAATAGGTTATAAAAGTTATTTATCACTGAAAAAGTATTAAGAAGACCTTTCTTTTGATACCCATATTGCAAAAAAAAATGACGAATTTATTCAGTAATTTCTAAGAATTAAAAAAGAATTAATAAAAACTAAGTTACTATTTTAGTGAATTTTCTTTTTTTTTCTTGTGAGCGGCTTCTTCAATTTCTTTGTTCAGTTTTCTAATCTTAAAGAACATTCTCGTCCGGAATAACAATTTCTTTACCTTAATAATGCAATTAATACTGGAAAGTTGCTCAATCTGTTTTTGTACAAAATTACTTGTTATGAGCAACCCATTTCCATTAATTGTGTTAAACATATTTTCAAGCGAGTTCAATTGCACCACGAGTTCTTCGGTAGGTTTTCATAAACCACCTTCATTCAGGTGATTTAAACAGGTATAACTTGAATTAGCGCCATCCTGAATCGCAATGTCTCCCACTTCGTGTCGTAATTTCTGACATATATAGCCGGCAATATTTTCGAGGCCGTCATATGCCAATCCTTCCAGCTCTGCCTTCCGTGGGTGTGTCGTAAACTTTAGGAGTCTGTTTAAATGAGAGAGGTTCAATGCGACACACTTTGCGGAGTGCTTTTTCTGAAGTCTTCGCAGAAGTAAATTTTCTTTCTTTAACGCTTTATTACATTTGTAATAAACTTATACAATATATATTCATTAGTTAAACTGTGAGATTTACTTAAACTTGTTTTCGCAATTCTTCCACCTTTTCGAACACGTTGCTAGTGTTATGCAAATTTACAGCAGAGTTTGAGTCTTCTGCAAGAACATTTGAAGAGTGGAAGGGCAAATATTCTTTATTTTCCTCGATCACTGCGCTAATAAGTTAATTTAAACAGTTGAATATTTCCATACAATAGCCAACAATTTTTTGTTACCACTAACTGCAATTACCGATCTTTGTTGGTGGAACAACATAGCAACGATGTGTTTATTTTCTCTTCACTGAACCCGCTGTTCCCGAAGAATTATCCCACCAGATACTCGGCAGACAGTTGGCAGAACCCCGCGCTTCAATTTAAATTTCGACTCACAGCCTGGAAAATTAGGCACATTTCAGAAATGCGAATGCTGTACAAAAAAATAAATAATTTTACCTATTTCACATTGCTTGAAGTTTATAAAATCATCATTTATGAAATGGTCCTTGTAAATCACACAATTCTTGTGTTTGAAAGGGCTTGATCGTCGACAGAAACTAATCCACTTTTTTGCCAAAACCACATCACACGAAAGGAAAAATAGTTCTTTATTAACGATTTGTCGGAACTATCGTTATTGCAACTCGCCACTGCATACTTCATTTATAAACATCACCTTTTTACAATCAAAATTGTTTTAAGTAACCGCGTACTATACAAATGCATGAATTATAAAAATTTATTTACCCTTTTTTGGTTAATTTCCTTTTCGTTTATGACGTCACCATTCGAACAGTTGACTGTCAAACTTAAACCAAAAGCAATCTGTATTTCTATCATTCTTGAAAATTATACATATACGTACATACATATATACATATATATTTATATATACATATGTATTTATATATATATATATATATATATATATATGTGTGTGTGTATATAGATGTATATTTATATGTATGCATGTATATATAAATGAAATTCACCACTAGTACTATGGTGTATTAGTGCATTTTGCAACTGTTTCCATTCCTTCGTTTTGCTTTTACTGAACAATTTTCATCATCATTGTCGTCGGCTTACAAAATAGAAATTTTCACAAAAAAGGTTTCTGCAAAAGGAAAAACTGATTTTCCAAATATTAAATAACGAATATCGAATATACTCAACAAGTGTGGCGAAAACAGTACAATTGTGATATAAAGTAAGCATAAATTTATCTTTGTAAAATTGCCCAAAATATTGAAAGGGGAGTGAATGTGTATATGTGTCCAAATGAAGGATAAAGGTAGAAAAAGAAAAACACGATAAATAGAATCTTTGGAAGATTAGGACGTACGTAAAAGCGAGAAAGAAATATGAAGATGAAAGTGCAATTTAATGATTGGCAGGGATTACAAAAAATTCTTGATAGTAATAAACAAATAATAATTGTATTATATCTATTTATAGGCTAACTGTAGGCGCGCACAAAATAGGACATCCACATCTTTATTTGATCGGGAACGATATTTATTACAATCTGTGTGAAACAAAGGACTCAGTGTGACAACTGGCGAGCAACGTTTTGTTTCGTTTTCACGTTATATTGTTTAGCAACTGAGAATCAGCGACACCGCAGCTTTTAGCTACAAGAAAAAGCATTGTCACTTACAGTTGAGTAGCTGCCAAGACAGTAATTGAACTACGCGTTGCCGTCAATTATCACCTTGGGTGTTTTATTGTTAAGCTGAAAAAGTGGAGGAAAATTGTCGCCGACTACAGACTATGAATCTCAGGGGCACCGCTCCCAAGAAGGAGGGAAAGATGCGAATTCGTGCTTTTCCGGTAAGCGTAAATAATCGAATATTCTTTTATGATTCTTCTGTGCTAGTGGTACATGTATACATGTATGAAGTTTGCATTGGTATAAACATGTGTGTATGCTCCATCCTATGCATTTGTTGACTTCTTTGTTCTTTGTTGCGTATTTGTGGTTCTGTGAGGTCATTTACTGTGACAATTGCGTATATTTATTTATCTTTAATAATATGAAGAAAGATAAAATCGTCAGCTTCGCAAGTTCTTGCAAAAATCATGTAATTATGATATTCAACAGGTTATAGGTTAACTATGTACGCACATATTTATTACGAAAATTAGTGCTTCCCAAGAACGGACGGGTGCACGGACCGGAAGCAGCTACAACAACAACAATCCAAATTAGTTACGAAATATGCTGTTGGTGCCTAACTCAAAAAAGTTTGTTTTCAAACATATTTATAGAACACACCGCTATTATTGTCAAAACAAAATTATTTGTCTTTGATAAAAATTAATGAATTTAAGAGAAGTTAAGAAAAGATAAATTATTAATTGTGTGAGAGAACACTCCATAACTGAATTGTGGTTTCAAAAATTTACTGAAGAGAAGGGTTTGAGGGAGATACGTGTAGAGCTGAGAAATATCTCAAACGGATCGCAAACCACACAAAAGGTGGAAGATCTCAATAGAGATAGAGGGACAACAAGTAAAAACATACAAAAGTTGTAAAGAATTTTCGATCGATTCTGCTCGATAAAATAAAATGTTGATATTCTGAGAATTGCCTCACAAACGGAAACCAATGATCAAGAGAACTAGTTACAAAAGAAAGCGTCGACGTTTAGAGGGGAGTTGTAGGCCAGAATCTATTAGTACCACATTATTTTCATCACCATAGCTACAACAGCAACAATTGTATTAGTAACCGCACGGGCTCTACTTCGAGATTTTCAAAAGGCCAACATAAAAAGAAATACAACATCATCGTCTAGACACAAACATATCAAATGCCCAAAGATAATAGACCCACAGTACAGGAGCGTCAAAAGAGTTTACTTTTCACCAACACCAACAACGCAAACAGTGGTCGTCCAGCTCATGGTGTAGGTGGTGCTAGTGGAAGTGGACGTTATCGTAAATTCTTTATACGGGGACGCACAACAGTGGGTTCAAACGGATCAACAGCTGGCAGCGGTAGTAGTAGTAGCAGTAGCAGTACTAACAGAGGAGGACACCGAACGCAACAACAAAACACCACACGTCACAATAGTCAACACCAACAGCAGCAGCAACAGCAACAGTATGCGCGTCGACATGCCCATGCAGGTGGTGCCTTGGGTATGAATGGCGCTCACAGTACGAATAACGGCAATTCAAAATACAATAGAATAACCGAGATACAGCATAAATTTCCACTCTGGTTGCCAGAATATAAAACCAATGCTTTCAATGTTAGCCATATAACCATATAGATAATATTGTTATTGCAACTGTATTACGAACTGGATTAAATATATTTCGTTTCTTTACAATTGTAGGCTTCTATGGATGAGAAGTATGTCGAGACAATTTGGGCCAGCCTGAAAACTGCTATTCAAGAAATACAAAAGAAGAACAATTCGGGACTATCTTTCGAACAACTTTATCGCAATGCATACAACATGGTACTGCATAAACATGGCAATCGTTTATATTACGGTTTGCGTGAAGTAGTCTCCGAACATTTGGAGCATAAGATGCGACAGGATGTGCTCGAAAGTTTACACAATAATTTCCTGCCAAAGCTGAATGAAGCGTGGAATGATCATCACACATCGATGGTCATGATACGTGATATACTTATGTATATGGATCGTGTCTATGTGCAACATCGTGAAGTAGATAATGTCTATAATTTAGGCTTGATATTATTTAGAGATTTAGTAAGTGTTGTATCAGCATGAATATTTGGCAGTGTATTTGATTGTTTCCACCAAACAGATTGTACGTTATTCGGAAATACAGAAGGCCTTACGTGAAACATTATTAGGCATGGTTATGGATGAGCGTAGTGGTGAAGCAATTAATCATTTGGCTATTAAAAATGCGTGCCAGATGCTTATGTCACTGGGCATTAACACTCGCACCGTCTATGAAGATGATTTTGAGAAGCCGTTTTTGGCGCAATCAGCATCATTTTACAAATTCGAAGCGCAAAAATATCTAGCAGAAAACAACGCTGGTGTTTATATAAAAAAAGTTGAGGTATGCATATCTCTCATTACAAACGATAATAACACTAACCCTTATATTTTCTTCTTTGTGACAGGCACGAATTCAAGAGGAATCAGCACGAGCTGCTCTCTATCTTGATAAAGACACTGAACCGCGAATTGTAAAAGTCGTCGAGGATGAGTTAATTAAGAAGCACATGCGCACCATAGTTGAAATGGAAAATTCTGGGGTTGTATACATGATAAAGAATTCGAAAACGGAAGATCTTGCATGCACATACAAATTGTTCTCTCGCCTCAAGGAGGAGGGATTAAAAGTGATTGCCGACACAATGTCAGCCTATCTACGCGAACAAGGTCGTATGCTGGTGAAGGAGGAAGAAAATGGCAACACAAATCCTATAACTTTCGTGCAGAATCTATTGGATTTGAAAGATCGCTTCGATCAATTTCTATATTATTCTTTTAATAATGATCGAATTTTTAAGAATGTAATATCATCAGATTTTGAAAATTTCCTCAATCTCAATCAGAAGTCCCCCGAATATCTGTCACTATTTATTGATGATAAGCTTAAGAAAGGCGGCAAGGGCGTGAGTGAATTACAATACCATATTCTTATGTCTTCCCATAACACTTACGCATGAACATATTTTTTCCATTTCATCAGATGAGTGAACAAGAGATTGAAACAATTCTGGATAAGACAATGGTACTCTTCCGATTTTTAGTGGAAAAAGATGTATTTGAACGTTATTACAAGACACATTTAGCGAAACGTCTCCTCCTCAACAAATCAGTCTCCGATGATTTCGAAAAGAACATGATATCAAAGTTAAAGGTATGAATTATATGTTGTTAAGCATTTTCAAATGTGTATGTTTATAAAAACTCATATTAATCACACACCCACACACACAACATATATACAAAAGGGGTTTAAACGGTGAACTTTCACTGTCAATGTCAAAATATTCAGTAAAAACAACTTTTTTATCGTGTACAAACAATTAATATCTACTACCAAATCTCCGTGCCTGTGACTACAACTTCAACTTGAATTTGTCGCCAAGATTCTCTTCCCACTGGAAATTTGAGTCTACATATTCGCTGCTGGATGTTCCCGTTCCAGTGAGACAATGTTAATTTTTTTTTTTTTATTATAAGGGACCTACTTTAGCGGGTTCTGAACTGTAGGACCCTTGTGTCATCACTTTTTCTGAGCTTTATCACAGAGCTCTTTTAGAAGCGTATGTATCGGTATGAATTGGTACATATCAAAACTGCCCAAGTCCACAGACGAAATTTTTCAATGTTTATACCAAACCAATCTGCCTAATTAATGTCAATAAGATTTAAAATTTAATTTAATATTAACGATTTATTCAAAGGTGACTAATTCCTACTGTAAGTGTAAATCAAAATCCATTACAGCTCTGCTACAGCATATTGACATTGACAGTTTCATAGTGCAAAAATTAAAAAAATATTAAAAAAACAAGAAAAACTGGTGAAATTGTATATAATGTTGTGTTTCAAAGCTGCTTTACTTTAAATATGGCTTATATTTACATTCTATTTTCTTCGCAAAATACTTCCAAGATCTATTTTGTAAAAATGTATACACTTTTGCAACAGCTATATCAAATAGACAGCAAGCAATGAACCAGAATTTCCCAAAATTCTCTTATAGCCTAGACAGACGGCAGCCTAATTCCGGATTATCGAGTTAATTCGAATTAACTCGGTATAACTTAAATAAAAGAGGATTAGGGCAATTTGCGATGGCAACACTGCTGAAAATTTTCTATTGTGAATTTTTCTCGATCCATTTTACAAAATATTAGGTGTGTTCGCTTACAAAAAACTTTCAACAATTGTTAACAGTTTTCGACATGAAAAGCGTTGGCGAACAAATAAATCCAGCTGTCAATTACGAACTGTGCATGTCAATTTACAAGTTTCTGATAGTTTTCAGTTCACGTACTTCTTGTAGATTTTCTCATGTCGAGAGTGACAGATGACAGAAATTGATAGTGATAGTAATGTAAGTGAGCAGACCTAATAAAACAGCAATCAGCTGTTTGGTTAATCCGCAATATTGCCGTCTGTCAGGGTAATATTTTATTCGGATTCTTATAGCCTAGACAGACGGCAGTGTTAATCCGGATTACCGGCGCACTTAATCCGAATAAAATATTACCCTGACAGACGGCAATATTGCGGATTAACTAAACGGCTGATTGCTGTTTTATTAGGTCTGCTCACTTACATTACTATCACTATCAATTTCTGTCATCTGTCACTCTTGATATGAGAAAATCTACAAGTACGTGAACTGAAAACTATCAGAAACTTGTAAATTGACATTCACCGTTCGTAATTGACAGCTGGATTTATTTGATCGCCAACACTTTTCATGTTGAAAACTGTTAACAATTGTTGAAAGTTTTTTGTTAGTGAACACACCTAATATTTTGTAAAATTGATCGAGAAAAATTCACAATAGACAATTTTCAGCAGTGTTGCCATCGCAAATTCTCCTAATCCTCTTTTATTTTGAGAGTTAACTCATAGAGTTTATGCGGATTAGCTGCAGTTAATTCCCGAGTTAATTCGAATTAACTCGGTAATCCGGAATTAGGCTGCCGTATGTCTAGGCTATTATATATATCAGTGTGACTATTTTTGACAGCGAACATTCGCGTCGAAATGTGCGCCTTTCGCCAGTGTTGTGCTTTAGGCTTTAGAATTAAATTAGGGTTGCTAAACCATACAACCGAATATTATATAAATTTATGCGGGCAGTGTGCAACATACGTCTTCTGGCGTAGCCACCCTTCTATGAACTCTAAAACATAGTTATTTTTCTTCGTGAAAACTTGAGTATTTATTTGACAGCACCGAGGAGAGAAACTCACCAAAAACTTATATTATGGCTGATCATCGAATTGTAAAGTTATAGCCTAGACAGACAGCAGTATTGCGGATTAACTAAACAGCTTATTGCTGTTTTATTAGGTCTGCTCACTTATATTACTATCACTATCAATTTCTGTCATCTGTCACTCTCGGTATGAGAAAATATACAAGTAGTACGCGAACTGAAAACTATGAGAAACTTGTAAATTGACATTCACCGTTCGTAATTGACAGCTGGATTTATTTGTTCGCCAGCGCTTTTCATGTCGAAAACTGTTAACAATTGTTGAAAGTTTTTTATAAGCGAACACACATATTGTTTTGTAAGTTGGATCGAGAAAAATTCACAATAGAAATTTTTCAGCAGTGTTGCCATTGTAAATTGCCCTAATCCTGTTTAATTTTGAGAATTAACTCGTCGAGTTAATGCGGTTTAGCTGTAGTGAATGCCCGATTTAATTCGAATTAACTCGCTTATCCGGATTAACTCTGCCATCTGTCAGGGCTATTAGAAAGAAATGAAAAAATTTTGGACTGAGGTTTAAATTTGCAAAATCTAAAGGCAAGAAAAAAGTAGCAAAGGCAAAGAATTTTATATTCATTTAAAAAAAAATGTCTAAAATTGAGCCAACACCATTATGCTATGGGGATACATACTTTCATTGGGAAGGGGTGGGGATAAATCATCGTATGAAAGTTAGAATGGTCGCTACCAATTACAAAGTTATTTTGGCTTTAGGATTTTTTCATTTAGTTTTGAATTTGATTATAGTTTCAGCAATATAAAGTATCTATGCCGTTGAAACAGTATTATCATCATCTTTGGCCGGACAACCTTGGGTGGGTCTTCGCCTGCTGTAAAACCTGCCTCCAAATGGTTCTATCTTTCGCTTGTGTTTTCCAATTTCTGATGTTTAGGGTGGCTGCATCACTGTCCACTTTGTCCATCCATCTCAGCTTTGGACATCCCTTTTTCCTAGTTCTATAGCATGTGGCACGCAGGATTTGTTGTGGGGGGTAATCATCATTCTCTCTCTCTCTCTCTATGTGACCAGTCCTTTTAAGTCGTTGAGTTTTGATGGTGGCTGTGATGTCGGGGCTATTACAAAAATGTTTAATTTCGTAGTTGAAGCGTTGGCGCCATACTCCTCGATCATTCACTGCGCCGAAGATGCGGCGTAATATTCTTCGCTCAAATGTGCAGAGCCTTGATTCATCATGCTTGCTCGTAGTCCATGTGTCACTGCCATAGGTCAGCACTGGGCATATGAGGGTTTTATACAGCAACATTTTAATCGATTGGCTGAGTATTCTGCTTATAAGAGTGTAGTAGCTTTATAGACTATTTTAAGGATTTTTAGGATCGCACACTATTTCATTAATTTTTCTTCTTTTTTTTTCTTGCAGACTGAATGTGGATGTCAATTTACCTCAAAATTAGAAGGAATGTTTAAAGATATGTCCGTATCGAATACTACTATGGAAGAATTTAAATCCTATGTAAATAATCACAATCTCTCACTATCGGGCGTTGAATTGACTGTTCGAGTATTGACAACAGGTTTTTGGCCAACTCAAGTAAGTATCGAGTATCACCGAGTAGTATCACAATTGAATTTCCACTAATATCACTTTTGCTTTCATATTCATATAGGCTGCAACACCAAATTGTAATATACCAGCAGCCCCACGCGAGGCATTTGAAATATTTAAAAAATTCTATTTAGGAAAACACTCAGGCAGACAACTAACATTACAACCACAAATGGGTATGAGTATATGAGCATATGCCTTTGGCATTATTTATATACGGGATGCATGTTTTGTATTCGCTTCTATCATCAATAGGTACTGCATATATAAATGCTGTGTTTTATGGACGTAAAGCCGAAGAGGATAAAGATAAAGATGGTCCCAGTTCGAGTATGTCTTCAGGTCCAAATAGCTGTGCAATACCAACAAAAACGCGAAAGCATGTTTTGCAAGTGTCAACGTATCAGGTCAGTTGATGTTATATTGCGAGAGATGAAAATGTAATGTTTAATTTCCATTTCTACATATATACCATAGATGTGTGTTTTAATGCTGTTCAATAATCGTGAGGTAATGACCTATGAGGAGATCCAACAAGAAACAGATATACCCGCTAGAGAGTTGGTACGTGCATTGCAATCACTTTCGATGGGTAAACCAACACAGCGTTTGCTGGTACGCAATTCAAAGACGAAAACAAAAGATATTGATCCAACTGATGAGTTCTATGTGAATGATGCATTCAATTCTAAATTTCATAGGTATGCATATAGCTACAATATAAATATCTATACATCTTGAATATATATGTATCTTATTGCCTGTTATTGCAGAGTTAAAATACAAACTGTTGCAGCTAAGGGTGAATCTGAGCCAGAGCGTAAGGAGACACGCGGTAAAGTTGATGAAGATCGTAAGCATGAAATCGAAGCAGCTATTGTACGAATTATGAAAGCACGTAAAACGATGCCGGTTTGTATCTATGTATCTTTTTGTTTTGTAATGTGCATTTAATTTGTCTAAATCTTCCATATTTATTCATACACAGCACAATTTGCTCGTTTCGGATGTGACGTCACAGTTGAAATCACGTTTCTTACCATCTCCTGTACTAATTAAGAAACGAATAGAGAGTCTTATCGAACGTGAATATTTAGCAAGAAAGCCCGAGGATCGCAAAGTTTATATATATTTGGCTTAAGCCATAAATGGCACACAACACAAAAATATCGTAATAACACAGCAACATTAACAGCAGGAGGCAAACAATAGACAAATTCGTATTCAATACATAGATAGGCTCGCTTACTCGTCGCAACTACACAACAACAAACAGCCAATAACCATGAAATTAACCTACAACAATAACAACAAGCCTATTCAAAATAGAGCAAATATATATTTTTTTGTAATTCATTGCCCCATCTATCTATTCACACATGCCCAATCTATACTTTCATTATGCTATGCCATCTGCTATAGGCTCACCATAAATATATGCATTGAATCAACTCCATCCTTCATCCCAATATCCACTTGAAATTCCACCACAAGCATAGTATCACTTCAGTATATACGTACCACTCTCTCTCTCTCTCTCACTCTCTACTCAAATTCTTCTTGTTCAATATGTAAGGTTTTCGTTATTCTGTTTCATACATATATTTGTAGCTTGGAAAAAAAAAAACAAAAAAACAATACACTTGCCGCCTGCAATCCAACCAATATCGAATTACGAAAAAATAATCATAATAACAAACAGACATAAAGACAGACGACCGACATAGACATAGACTGCAAATAGCCAGAATAGTAGTAATAGTCAGAAGAATCAGATTGTTGTGTGTGTATATGCAAAATAATATCCATAAATTTCTTCCCTCACTCACTGTTTGTAGATTGAACTTCTCTTTGAGTGGTATACTAATACAAATCCCTACCACCAGCTAATGAAGAATGAAACACTAATGAAATATATGTGCAGTACAGCAAAACCAACAAACTGTTCAATACACGTTTGTTTAGACCAACTGATTGTGTGATGTTAATGAGAAGATTTGTATATATATATATATATATATATATATATATATATATATATATATATATATATATATATACATATATATATATACAACTTATTTATATATAAATGTACGATTTGTAATTATTTAAATTTATTATGTGCTAACGCTAAATGGATCGCGCTATAGAAAATAAATAAACACAAACAGTAACAACAATATATATGAATAATGATGGCGTTAATAATAAATACAATGCTATGCTAATAATAACTAATGATATATATATATATAATTATAAAATGGATTGCTTTTTTATTTAGATAATAAATTTTTCCCTATTTTTCCGACCTCATTTATTTTTTTTTTAACTGTTTCAACGGATATAGTGTAAATGTTGCTGCATAGAAAGTGAAAAAAAGATATTATATACACATTGTAATAGCCGCTATTATGTAAAGCGAAACGATATATGAAAAATAAATAAATTCTAATTATACAAATCTGACATATATAATTTTCCATATTGCTATTGAAGTAATTGTCATTCGCTGTTTCGCCCTACAGAACATTGAATTACCTTTAAACTTTTGTCGACTTATAAATCTATCGTAATAACTTGTCAAATATCGTTTCGCTGAACAAAATAGCTTTAATTAATAATTTGCAATAAATAAGTTTCACACAAACGTTTGAAAAGAAATTAAAATTTGACTGCTATTGTATTTACAATACAAAATACGCGTTTTTTAGGTTAATTGTTTATCTCTTTGTTTATATTTTTGTGCAAATTCAAAGAGGAAAGATGTCTACAAATTATATATATATATATATATATATATATATATATATATATATATATATATATATATATATATATATATATATATATATTGCCGTTATTATTATTACTAATTAATGCATTATAAAATAAAGCTATAAATAAATAAAATAATATAAAGGGGGGAAAAAAACACAAAAATTGACAATTAAATGTGGAAATGAATTTTTTTTTTCGATTTATTGTGAAGATTTAATGTTTAAGAAATAAACACACCTAGGCATATAAAATTAATGAATGAAAATTAGATTTAAAATAATTCTAAATAAAAATACGAAAAACTTGAAATTTGTTTATTGTGCGCTTTAAAATTCTGGATAATATTTTCGACAGATTATGCATAAGTACATAAGTAGTTCATGAAGCGGCTGCTGCAACTATTTTAGGTCAATGAATTTTGTATATATGGGGTGCCATAAGATGGCGCATGAAGACCATCTGCATCAAAAAACGTGAATGCTAAAAGTGTATGAGTACAACAAGGTATTTTCGCAGCAATTTCTTCTATCTTGCTACCTCCCATCATGCCCCACCAACAATCATTTAATTCGACTCCCCCACGTAACGACCGCAGTGGCCTGCGCTCGTTTAAGGGGTTATATACCTTTTTCTGGCTCAAAAAATCGAAAAAAATTTTATGATTTTTTTTTTTATGTACATACTTTTAACAATTTTTCTGCAAAATTTCATAGAGATCGGGGCACTAGAACCTAAGATACAGCCGTTCAAAGCGCGCGGTGTCCATAACTACCTAATGTCCACCTAAAACTTTAAATGCGATTATCTCGGAATCGCATTTTTGAGAAAAGGTCATTGCGGTGAGCACGATATCTCGGTAACCACTACATCGATCGATTTGAAATTTTGGCGGATTGTTTGTATATGTATATCCATTTCGCGGTTTTAAAAGTATAGGGCTAGAATTCGACATCTATCAAACTGAGTTGTTAAAACAATTTCTCTCTTTTTCAGTTCAAAGTCTGACATTTGCGAAAATGGATCGCTTAACTATCGCACAACGCATTAAAATTGTAAAAACCTACTACAAAAGAGATTATGGTTTACATAATCGTCCAACTACGCAAGCAATTGGCAAAATTGTGAAGAAATATGAAGAGACTGGATCGGTTACAGATATTGTAAGGCCTGTGCATCATCGTTTCGCTCGTACCACCGAAAATATCGCTGCTGTAAGTGAAAGTGTTGCCGAAGACCCGATTGTGTCGATTCCTCGTCGTTCTCAGGAATTAGGACTGTCTTACGGCACATTATGGCGTATTTTGCATTTGGATCTACACCTACATCCATATAAAATCCAGCTCACACAACAACTGAAGCCAGCTGACCATTCACAACGTCGTAGATACGTCGAATGGGTGCTTGAACAACAGGCGGTGGACGGCGATTTTTCGAACAAAATTTTCTTCAGCGACGAAACACATTTCTCACTCGGTGGGTATGTTAACAAACAAAATTGTCGTATTTGGGGTTCTGAGAATCCTCATGTAATTGAAGAGAGGCCACTACATCCACAAAAAGTCACTGCTTGGTGCGCTCTTTGGTCCGGAGGTGTGATTGGACCTTACTTCTTCGAAAACGACGATGGAACGACTGTCACCGTCAATTCGGAGCGTTGGTCATATGATAACCGACTTTTTTTTGCCTGCTATTGAAGAATACGACTTAGAGAATATGTGGTTTCAACAAGACGGTGCCACATGCCTCACAACTCGAGCGAATATGGCTTTATTGCAAGAGAAATTTTCTGGCCTCGTAATTTCTCGTCGTGGCGATATCAAGTGGCCACCAAGATAATGCGATTTGACACCGCTTGACTTTTTTTTGTGGGGCTACGAGAAAGACCGTGTTTATGCAGAGTTCAAACTTTATAATAAAAAAGAAATATGTATCATGATAAAAAATATTTTATATGTGTTTTATTGTGTTTTATTTACCCTTTACAATAGCTAGTTCGTGAACGAAGGAATTTTATTTTCGAAAAATTTTTCTATATTTTTTGGGCAAAAAACTAAATTATTCGACCTCGAAAAATCGACTTTTTTGAAAAAGATTACACTGTAACTGTAAAAAATTTTTTTTCGTAAAATCCTTAGTTCACGAACTAGGTAACACTATATACTAACGTAATTTTTCTTTTTTTTTCAGTTGAGCCGTTTCCTTGTTTTCATGCTGGACTATAAATTCCACAATTATTAAAATTTTCACTCGAAATTTTATATGAATTTACTTAAGGACACGTACGTTAATAAAATTTGTATTGTATTTGAATAAAACAATGGTAACATGCTTAAAAAAAATAAATAAAAACCCTGTATTTCTCTGGAGAAAAAGGTATATAACCCCTTAATGGACATATGAGCCAATTGCAGACTGTGAACAACAGCTCCGCAGGCCTCCTCGAGCCACATTGGGTGGAGCACTTATCTGAACTGCGTCCATGCAACGGCTGACTGTTGCCCTCTATGCCAGCAAAGCCCGCAAGAAATTCGACACCTGTTCGTCTGCTCCAGAAGGCCCACCAGACTGGTCCCTTTCACACTATGGACATAACCTCTGGTTGACCTGCTTGATATAAACAACAATTGCACCAACTAATTAGCATGCATTAGATCCACTTGATATTTTACTTGAATACAAAAATCATATTTTTGCAATTCAGTTTTGTTAATAAAAATGTAGAAACAAAGTATTTTGAAATTTGCACGTAGAATATACTCTAGAATTACTTGTGAAAAACAAAACTAAAACCCTAATGTTCGGAAGGACTTGGGGAAATACTGGATTGTTGTTGTTGTAGCAGCAAAAATACGGAAATGCGTGGTTTTGTTCCCGTACAAAGCATTTCCGTATTCCGTATGAGTTGAATGCACCTTGGTCGACCACGTGGTCGAGCGCTTCTGGGATGTAGACCCGTCCATTCTTGGGAAGGGTGTTTTTTTTTTAGAGTGAAGCACTTTCAAATTTCGAAAGAATTACAAAATGTAATATTCTGAATCAAAAATTGGCTTTAGCATTTGAATATGATTTCGGATGTATGGCCGCAGCGGCTGGCTCGAACGTGGTGTAACCTGGATATCCAATTTTCGGCAATACAAATATTAGTAAACAAGTGTATAGGGAACCGAGCGCTTTTAAAGCGCATCGAATGAGCTCGCAAAATTTGACAAAGCGCTCCGCTCTCGCTGCAGATAGCACATTTATCCTCTTCCAAATACTGTCGTGCATGTTAAATTTGGACAGCATTGCTATTTTGCGCCTTAAGAGGAAGAAAACGTTTTTATATTTGCTTTCCATTTACGGTAATTTGATTATTCAAACGAAATCTCAATTCATTTGTCATTTTCATGTTCAGAGTTGTAATTTTTAATGTAAAAAGGTTTGTTCGTTTTGTTAAAATTGAGATTTTGATAAGGTTTCGGTGAAATTCATATCTCACAAAATGTATGGCGAAATCCTATAGATTTCGGTAGATTTCATAAAACCTTGGATTTCGGCCCAATGTAAACGCACTATTATGTTTTTCTTAATAGAGATTTCAACGATTTATCGACTGATTCAAATATCCGATTATTTTTTCAAAATCAATCGAAAATTCGAGTGATATGTTCTATAGATCCTTTGAACTAAATCATATATTTATGGAGCTGGCAACTCTGCTTTGAAACAAATAAATGTTTTTCGAGTTCAAATTTTATTTTCAATTGTTTTTTATCAATTCTAAACACTAACAAATATGATGATTTGCTTTCGCCACCACGTAGATATTTTCCCCTTTCCGACAGTCTCAAAAAGTTATATTGACCGAAAAGTGTAGTTAGTAGCTTTTACCACGGCGGCGACGATATTTTATATAACAATTTCGACCAAAAGGTGTTTTTGAAACACTTTTAAATTTGAATGCAAATGATTTCCAATAGTGATGTGCGGTTCGGAATATTTGAAAGAGACGGTTCTGTCAAGTCTGGTTCTAAAGAGAACCGGGTATTCGGGGATCGGTTCGGGTTCTAAAAAAAAAACAGGTAACGGAAATAGGCCTTATCGAAATAGCTAAACAAAAGATTATAACGAGTTTTTACAAAAATTCAATCTTTATATTTTTGCTATATAGTAAAAAAAAAAAAAAATTAAAAATACATTACATTCATTCCTTAGTTGATATCGTGTGATAAAAATTTATTAAAAATAAAATACATGAGGTGTGAGTTAGCGGTACTTTAACGCAAGACGTTTTGAGTAGGACAGATTTGTACAAAAATTTTTGTGTCTATTCTTTTCAAACTGTTTTTCTTCAACTTTGGAACCCTTTTTCAGTTCTTGTAAGACACAGACCTGTCGGTTCATTATAGGACCCGGTTCTCCGGTTTTTCGGTTCTGTGCATCACTAATTGCTAAGAAACTTTATTTTTCATTGGGCGTGCCTCGCCTCTTTCTTTTGAGTTTATCTTCTCAAATATTAAATCATATATGGTTGTTAAGTGAAATATCAAATCATGACAATTCGGACAATACCGTCCGAACAGTTGCATGATATAGGTAGCTTATCACAAGTTTTCGTTTAAATGATCGTGCAAACCCGCTAGGTTACAGACAGATGAACAGTTATACTGATTAATGGTGTTTTCTTAATTCGAAAAAATGTTGCCCACAAGTAATTTAACATTCAATATCAGTTAATAACGCAATATTCATTTTTCTAAAGCTAATATATCATACAGTAAATTTATATCCGACGGGGCAGAAAAAATGTTGCATTTTTCAAGAAAAGAAAACACCATAAGGGTACATATACTAAAAATATTATTTATACTAATCGTTCAAGGTCATTCCACGTATCTCATTTCTTTTCTCTTAGTGCTTTTAACATTTTTTCGATTGCAATAGTTTGTCTCTCCATAACTTTAGCTTGCTTCACCATCGCTTTGGTAAGCTTTGAAAAAACCGTCAATTGCTGTTGAGCAATGGATTTGCGTTCTTCGCTTACTTCAAGAAGTCGCTTTTGATATTTGACCTGTTCGTTAAATGCATCCAGATGTTTTCGGCTTCGTTTTCTTTTTGAAGAGCGGGACGATGTTGTAAACGATGATGTTGATGATGGTATTGGTGATAGCGGATCTTGTGGAGATGTTGGATCGACTGGTGACAGAAATTCTCTTTGAGGAGATGTCTTCACTATTGGTGTCATGGGTTCTTGTGCTACCTCTGGCATTGAATGTGACATTGGTGTAAAACCAAGGCTATAATCAGCCTCATTTACTACAGCAACTTCTGAAAGTTGAATAATTCTATGAACTGACTGTTCAATTTCGGAGAGACCTTTTTCCATAAATTTGTCATGATATTTGCTATTGATGAATTGGCCTCCATATTCTGTAACTTTTTTTCGTATTCGACCCCTTAAGTCTGTCCAAACCTAAAAATTATGAAAAATTGAATGTAAACAACAACAGCAAAAGCAGCGTTACTTAAATTGTGCAAACTAAAACAACAATGTTTCAGTCATGTATGCACATACGTACTTTTCTCCATTCCGACGGTTTTCTTTGGGGAGGCCCGATTTCATTAAGTTTTTCAGTAATTCGCAACCAGGCGATTTCCATTTTCGCACGATTTCCACCACACAGAGATACACCCTTGGCCATCTCAGGAACCTTTTCAACTTCCTTTATAAGAAGTTCGAATTGTTGACTTGTTGTCGCTTTTTTTATTCTCGATACCTGTTTATGCCTATAAAATATAATAAGTACATAAATAAATTAAATATACAAACAAAACAAAACAAAAAGTACTTTCTCTCTTCCATATTTATGACGTTCACCTTTTACATGAACAAGTGTTTGACGACAAAGCGTTGCGTTTAATAAAACAGAATTTTCTAAAGTACGCAACACATCACATGCATTCATTTCGCGTCAACTAGCGTTATGAAAACGCAAAGCATCACGTACTCATAGTGAAGTCGTCACTGCGAAAAAGTTTCGCAGTGCCAATGCGTGACAGCTAACTAACGCGAGAAATTATAGTAATATGGGTAAGATGAGGCGAGTTTTATATTATTATTATTATTATTATTATTATTATTATTATTATAGTATACATATATTTATTATAATATTACATTATTATATTATATTTCTTTACCACATTAAATGCTTTAAATAAAACAGTTAGCTGACACGCATAGGCAATGTCAGATTTTTTCATACTTTCAAAATTAAGTACGACTCTTGTCGAGAGTCTAGAGCCTTTTTTTACACTAACGGCGGTTGCTGAGATGTGTATTGTCTTTATAATTATTTGGACGTCTATATTGCACAAACAATTTTTCTCTTCTATGACTAATATTTATTCTCAATTGTCTGGTCTTAAATTGTCTTATGTAAGCACAGCGTTACTTTGGGCCAAATTTTTCAGTACAAGTTTAGAGTAGGTTTAAACTGCAAACCGGGTTTAAACTTAGTTTAAACGACAAATAAAGTTAAACTCGCACTGAAAAACTGACCTTTAGAATATATGATGTTGAGCGTTTCAAAAAAAAAACGCAACGGTACGTTAAATGAATGCATGGGTTGTGCTGTGTACAATTAGTAGCAACTCTGAAATGTATGTTGTATTAACACATCTAAATTTGAATTATACAGGTAAAGCAATGGACGAATTAATGAGAATTAAATAAAACAACAACAAACACAGGAGATTGACACTACACGGAAACAGTTTCTGATATTATAAGGGAAAGCCTAGAGAATTCATTTTCAATTGCTCTACCTTTATTAAAATATCTTGATACACAACCAACAATATTATAATTAAAAGATTGCGCTGATGGAAGTTTCGCCAATAAAACGTCACAATATCAAATTTATATTGGCGAGTTGTCGAACTTGTACGATTTGTAAACAAAAATTTCAACAAAAATTACATACATTTCAATTTGTAAAATTAAAAAGAAAGAAGTTATAAGAAATATATAACATTAAAAAGAGGGTAATTTCTTTCTGTACTTTATTCCAATCTTCCTTTTTAGTATTAGCTTCATTTTTTGTAAGCGAGTTATAATTTTCCTTTAGTTACTTAGCAACGCTGGTGGTATATATTGTAACGAGTATCGATAGTTGATTACTCATCACTATTGTGACTGACTCTATTGGCAGCATCGAAACGAATGTCAACAAAAAGAAATAAGCGATAACCAGAACAAGCCAACGAGAAAGGAAGAGAAGAATCTCGATAAAGGAAGATTCTGGGGTGTTGCCAACAGAGTATAAATAGAGCCAGTGTTGAGTATTGACAATCAATCTAATTCCGAACGTGATTGCGGAAACATTGATACAGAGGCAAAAGTTGCAAGTACATTTAAGTGTTATAGTAAATAGTTGATTGTAAACAGTGTTGATTGTAAATAGAGATTATTAAATAAATTGTTGCTGTATATACAGTGGCTCACAGCTTATTTCGTACAGTGTATATATTTTTATGTAAATGGCTGTAACATCGAAACTAAAAAACTTATCGATAAGTTTTGAATGTAGATGTCTGTGTATGTGTTTAGTAAACCTAATAAGAAAACGGGGAACCCCAAAAATTGTTCTTTTTGTCATGCAAGAGAGAAAAACTATTGATCAGCTGATTTTCAGCTCACATCTTATTTCGTACACAAACTTCAATGTAAGTAAGTTTCATTCTGCCGCGCAGTTACAAAGTTTTTTTGAATTGTATGAGTTTTTGGACCTTTTTAACTATTATAACAATTTTTATTATTATTATTTTAAATAGTTAAAGTGCTGTAAATTAAACATTTAGCGTTATGGGTCGTCGTACAACGATGGAACAGCGTAAACTGGTAATTAACCATTTTAGGAAAGGTCAGAGTGTGCGAAAAATTGCTGAAATGACAAATTTAAGTGCCTCAACTGTCCAATACATCATTCAACGCTTCGTTCGCGAAAATCGGTTGGAGAACAAGGGCAGAGAAGCACCTAATAAGATTTTCAACGCATCAGACGAGCGTTATATTGTACGAAAAATTAAGAAAAATCCAAAGTTATCCGCTCCGAAGTTGGCTGCAGAGGTTCAGCGTGAAATAGGAAAATCATCCAGTGCTGAAACTGTCCGACGTGTGCTGCGCAATCATGACTTGAACGGTCGAGTAGCCCGAAAGAAACCATTCATTTCAAAAATGAATATACAACGCCGACTTGACTTCGCCAAAGAGCATATTATTAAGACTCCTGCGTTCTGGAAT
The DNA here is from genome assembly GCA_963854835.1 of Megamerina dolium. Lineage (NCBI taxonomy): Eukaryota > Metazoa > Arthropoda > Insecta > Diptera > Megamerinidae > Megamerina > Megamerina dolium. The sequence continues at coordinate 8,572,227 of OY978529.1, forward strand.
ACCGTTATTTTCGCGGATGAGTCTAAGTTTAATATTTTTGGCTCGGACGGAATGTCATATGTTTGGCGTAAAGCGAATACCGAGCTAAACAAGGAGAACCTTAAGCCCACAGTGAAGCATGGTGGCGGTAGCGTGATGGTTTGGGCCTGTATGTCAGCAGCCGGAGTAGGTGAATTGGTTTTTATTGAGGAAACAATGGACAAAATGAAGTACCTCGAGATTCTGAAAAACAATTTACTTCAAAGTGCAGACAAACTGGGTTTGCGGGAAGAATTTCGGTACTACCAAGATAATGACCCAAAACATAAATCTGGGATTGTGCAATCTTGGCTTATTTGGAACTGCCCACACTTGATGTCTCCACCACCACAGTCACCTGACATGAATGTGATTGAAAATCTTTGGTCTATTTTGGACAATAAAATAAGAACACACAAGATTTCTAATAAGCAAGACCTAAAGAAGGTACTGATGGAAGAATGGAAAAAAATCACACCAGACATCACTCAAAAATTGGTGGATTCAATGCCAAATAGACTCCAGGCTGTCATTAACGCTAAGGGATGTCATACTAAATATTAAAATCAAATTACTTTGTTTTTAGTTTGAACTTAAAGAGACTGTACGAAATAAGCTGTGACATGAATTTTCCTATTTTTTTCTTATTTTATTTTTTTATAGTGTCAAACACTAAAATTTTGAAAAAGTAAATTTTGGAAAATAAAAAACAAACCTTCCTTTCAAAAATGGCATTTATATTTTGTTCAAATTTTTGCTATATTAGGAATTACGACTGCAGCAATTTTTAAACTGTCACTGTACGAAATAAGCTGGGAGCCACTGTAGTTGTATAAAATAAGTGTTGCAGTTATCATTAACAGAATCCAGTGATCGAACAAGGTAATTCAAATAGAATTAAACGTTCACAGAATAAAAACGTAACAATTGGTGTCAGAAGTGGGATTCTGTAAAGATGGTGAAAATTGACCAACTAAAAGTGGACCAGCTTAAAAAGCTGTTGGTAGAGATGAATCTATCGTCATCAGGTGCAAAGGCGGAACTGCTGGTGAGGCTGAGGAAAGCCATGGAGGCTAAGGGAATTAATGTAGAAGAACATGAGTTCTTTGAGGAAGACGATATACATGCAGTTGTGCACGCCGAGGAAGAGAGCAAGGTAGATTCGAGTGGTCAACTCATGGAATTTATGAAATCCATGATGCAACAGCAGCAGCAGCAACTGCAAGGAATTAATGCGAAGTTACAAGAACATTCGGCTGAATTACGTACGGAAATTCAAGGAAATGCGTCTCGCATTGACTCCAAGCTTCAAGAACATTCGGCTGAATTGCGTATGAAAATTCAAGAAGGTTCGTCCCGCCAAGAAAACGCTATGGGAGAATTCCAGAAAACAATTGACTACAAGTTTCAAGAACATTCGGCTCGCCAAGAACACGTCATCGAAAATCTACAAAAAGGAATTGAACTTAGATTTCAGGAAATTTCCGGAGCTATTAATGACAAAGTCACAGAGCTGAAAGAACACGTGGATGAGTTGGATGATAAGCTGAAGGAACATGTCGACGACTGGGAAGATAAGTTCGAGAAATTACAGCACGAACTCAATCAACTAAAAATAAATGGACCAGCCACATCAGTGATTAGAGATTCAAGTACAATCAAACTAAAGTCACCAACATTTGACGGAAGCACGCCATTCAATATCTTCAAGCTTCAATTCGAGACAACAGCGTCGAAGAATCAATGGGATGATAGCGACAAGACTGCTGCTTTAATAGTCGCATTAAAAGGTAATGCTTCCGAGGTGTTACAGATGATTCCAGAGAAAGATCGTGGTAGCTATCAGTCACTGATGGACACACTCCAGCGAAAATATGGAAATGAATACAAGAGTCAATTACATCGAGTGGAATTGAGATCGCGAGTGCAACGGAGTAATGAGAGCCTTCAGGAATTCGCTTCCGATATTGAGCGCTTATGTCATCTAGCGTTCTCCGGTAATTCGGAAGAGTTCGTCGAAAAAATAAAAATAGAGGCATTCATAGATGGCATACGTGATGGAGAGACAAAGCGTGCCCTAGTCATGTCACCCAGGAATACATATGCCGAAACAGTCAGCAGCGCTTTGACATATGAAGCCGCCAGCTTAATGTGTCGACCAGTGCCAGGAGTACACAAACTAGAGGGGAAAACATCACATCTGGTTGAAGCAGTGCGTCAGGCAGTAAAATCAGTAGTTCAGCCTGAAGTAAGAGCAGGTCGACGCGAAACCAAATTTAATGGTAAGTGCTTCATTTGCGACAAACGAGGGCATATAGCTCGTGATTGCAATCAATCGAGTATGAAGCCTAAAGGAAGAACAAGGAATCAACACAAAAATAAATTTACCGGTAAGTGCTTCATATGCCATCGAAGAGGACACATGGCGCGTAATTGTCGGCTACGACGCAAGCAACAAAGATCGAATTCACCAGGACAACGAAAGGAAGATCGTGATGTCATTCATCGTGGTAAAGCTGTTACTCCATATCATCGTACTTGCACCGTAGATAGTAAACATTGTTCTCGGGTAGGAAGCCAGAATCACACTGTTAACCTACAACTTACGAATATATTGCCGGAGGAGACATGGACCACCGAACGAGTGCAAGAAGATCAGCGGAACGACCCAGATCTCGTAAAGATTATGGAATACAAGGAGCAGGGCATACGTCCAGATTGGCAAGAAATGGCTAATGAGAGTCCAATAGCAAAGGCATACTGGGCGCAGTGGCAAAGCCTGCACTTACGAGACGGATGTTTATTCCGAGCATGGGAAAGTGAGGATGGAAAAATCACTAATGATCTTCTAGTGGTACCCAAGGCGAGAATAAATGAAGTGATAGCTGAGTATCACAATGCCTCCAGTGGAGGGCATTTGGGAATCACCAAAACCGTCGAGAAAATAAAGAAACGATTTTATTGGGTTGGATGTCATGACCATGTCGCTGATTGGATTCGGAAGTGTAAGCAATGTGCAATGGCCAAAGGTCCCACTAAGAAAAGTCGAGGTAAGATGCACCAATACACCGTGGGTGCTCCATTTGAGCGAATTGCTATGGACATAGCTGGGCCATTTCCAATAAGCAACGCAGGAAACAAGTATGTTCTGGTGGTTATAGATTACTTCAGTAAATGGCCTGAAGTATACCCCATTCCAAATCAGGAAGCTAGTACAGTTGCGGATGTATTCGTCAACCAATGGGTTACTCGTTTTGGTGTACCGATGGAGTTACACTCAGACCAAGGTCGAAATTTCGAATCAGTTGTATTCCAAGAGATATGCCGTATGCTGGGTATATACAAAACTCGTACAACACCTTTGCATCCACAATCTGATGGCATGGTAGAACGATTTAACCGTACCTTGGAGGAATATTTGAGAAAAGTCGTAGATAAATACCAAAGAGACTGGGATGTACATATACCAATGTTCCTCATGGCATATCGATGCGCACGACATGATACGACTGCTACTACACCGGCAAGGGCAATTTTTGGAAACGAGTTAAGACTGCCAGCTGATTTAAAATTTGGAGTCGTAACACCAACGAGATCAACCGAAGGAAATTATACTAGCGAAAAGCGGGAACAGTTGGATGAAGTACATCAGTTCATCAGAGAGCGGTCGCAGATGATAAGCGATAAGATGAAGGCCAGGTATGACTTGAAAGCAAATTCAAAAGGGTTCTATGAAGGAGAGCTTGTAATGCTTCATAATCCACAACGAAAGAAAGGCCTGTCCCCTAAACTACAGACTCATTGGGAAGGACCATATGAGATTATAGCAAAGATAAATGACGTAGTGTATCGCATTCAACGTGCCTGGAATAAAAGAGCAAAGTTTAAAGTAGTGCACTTGGAGCGACTTGCGCCATATGGAGGGGAAGTATAAAAACTTGTTCGGGACGAACAAGGTTAAGAGGAGGGCAGTGTAACGAGTATCGATAGTTGGTTACTCATCACTATTGTGACTGACACTATTGGCAGCATCGACATGAATGTCAACAAAAAGAAGTAAGCGATAACCAGAACAAGCCAACGAGAAAGGAAGAGAAGAATCTCGATAAAGGAAGATTCTGGGGTGTTGCCAACAGAGTATAAATAGAGCCAGTGTTGAGAATTGAGAATCAATCGAATTCCGAACGTGAATGCGCAAACATCTATACAGAGGCAAAAGTTGCTAGTACATTAAAGTGTTATTGTAAATAGTTGATTATAAACAGAGTTGATTGTAAATAGAGTTTATTAAATAAATTGTTGCTGTATATAGTTGTATAAAATAAGTGTTGCAGTTATCATTAACAGAATCCAGTGATCGAACAAGGTAATTCAAATAGAATTAAACGTTCACAGAATAAAAACGTAACAATATTTTTGTTTTCTTAAGATCCTTATCAATATTTAGCTATAGAAAATTTAAATTAATTTGACTAAAAAAAAACCTCATTGCAATGTATTTATAAATACGAGGTGGAATTATGTCCATAAATAATTTTACTAGCTAAATGCTAAACAACTTTGATTACGTTATCGAGTTAATACAATCACGAATATGTATTTGTTTGCTTTTAACATATGTCTATATGTATATACATAAGTTGTATATACGACAGGTGAAAAATTATTGTTGTCGTTGCAATTCATTAATAACATAGCTGCAGATTTATTTATTTCTTAAGAACTAGTAGGTAAAGTTTATATGTACAATGTACACACAGTTAGACGGTATTAATAATAGTAGTCTCCACAGCAGTAGAAAATGTCTACACACTTGTGCACCTGCAAACCAGTGTTGATATTTAACATTGTCTACATAAGTGCATGACATATTTGTTATGTGCCTCTCTTATTTCATTTTTTTTTTATGAATTTTCTATATGTTGCTTTTAAGATTTTTGCTTCTGTTGCAGCAATGAAGTTGTTATTCTGTTTACCACCTCTGCACTGTTATCAAACAAATACACACACATGCACATATGTACGATGGCTATGTTAAGTTATTAATTTTCAGTTATTGGATACTTTCAGTGACATTTCGGCGATCATTGCTTTCAGTTACTTCGAAAGGTTCGAATGTGTCACAACATATATTCGTGGAGATCTTTTTCGTATTTGAATGAGTGAATTAAAACGAGAGAAAATACAATTATACAAATTAAATGAAATATGTACATTTTTGGTTAATTATAATTTTTTGTAATTTTATTCTTTTAGTATTTTTAGTTGAATTTTAAAAATACAAATTGTGAGTGAACGTAAGTGTAACGATTAATGCTTCTTATAAATAAGTTACTACATATTATCAGTATATTTAAAAAAAAAAAATAACAACAAGAAAATCGGTTAAAGTGAAATTCATTAAAATATGGAATAATAATAAATAATATTTGAAATAAATGTCAATATATGTACAAATGCTGCTGACTTGACTCCTTTCCATCAACTTGGCCAGACAGCCGCTTTATTGGGATACGTTCTCATTCAACATTCTTTTTGTTATGCGTACGTACGTATGTGTGTACGTACGTACGTACGAGTAAATGTTGTTTCGCGTGTTAATGCGGTCGTCGTTCCATTGTTATTAATTATACTTTTTTTTTTCACAATCCTATACCAACCGTTGTGGTCAATTCCTCAGTTGGCTGGCACATGTTAACTATTCCATTCATGCCGTGTATTGCTGTTCGGTTACGTGGTAATTGATGCGTGGTACTGTGGTACTGGAGTGGCGGAGACTATGTACGTAGTAGTGTAGTGAGTGTGTATGAAGCGACTTCAGAAAGCAGTAATTGCGAGTGCAAGCGTATGAACGATTAATGTTGATATTACCAATGTAACAAGATTATGTGTGTATTTTCACTCAATAATAATAATAATAATAACAACAACATCATCATAAAGTGACCGTTAATATATGCACTATTATTTTTTTCTTACCACAATTATTAATTAACAAGTTTTTAACGGCAATTGAATGTTCTATTTTTCTATACAGGAATGTGTACCAATGAAAACATATAGCGATTGTATTTTGTATTTATAAAATATTTTAAAAATTAAATAAAAATAGCAAAAAAAAAAAAAATCAATAAATAATTATTCTTATAATAATGAAATAAATTTGCTGTTCTAATACAGGATGCACATATATATACAGACATAAATATAAAATGGCTATAAACAGAGCCTACATCTGAATATTCTGTATATACAGAGAATTGACCAGCTTTCTCTATACAAACCAAAATATACAGAAACAATCGAATTATTCGATTGTCAGTTTTCAATATGCATGCATTTCAATAGATACCATCTAAATTGTTCAAAGATGAGTGTATCGTATCTCTCTTTGTATGAATAAATACCTATAATTTTTTTTTTTTTTGTTGTATAGTGTGTGGAATTTTGATACTTTTGGTTTTCGCTTTTGGTTCCGTATTTAAGCAAACAGGTTGTTGAATATGTATTCATTATTGTAGTAGTTGTATGTGTACATTACATGCATATTTATCGGTAAGTGCTGAATTAACATTGGAAACCTAAATATTTTAACAGACGTGCACAAAGTTTTCACTTAGCAGATAAAATTCACAACGTATAGTAATGTTTACTGAAAACTGATTTTTTCATCTACGAGTAATGGATTCTATATATGTTATTATTTTTGCATTAAATTGAAGGTTTTATTTAGCATAGTTAGAATGATCCGATTTATGTTAAATACGCACCATTTCGTTCGATAATTTGTTGCCATTTTGAAGGTAATTTCATAATGCCACTCTCATAGAAACCCTCGTTCCTATTGGCAAAAAAACTGGAACAGTCGATTTTCACAAGCTTCTCTTGAGGCGAATTTTTCACCAGCAAAATCATTCGCCATAGACTGGAACAGATAGTAATCACTTGGTGCCAGATCCGGACCATAAGGTGGATGCATAAGAACCTTCCAACCAAGCTCCCGAAGCTTCTGGCGAGTCACTATCGATGTGTGTGTGGCCTGGCGTTGTCCTGATGGAACATAATTCCTCTTCGTTTGCGTTTGCTTCCTTTAGACGGTCCAATTGTTGACTCTACAGGTCCGAATTAAGAGTTTGGCCGTACGGGAGTAGCTCATAGTAGATGATTCCCTGCCAATCCCACCAAACACATAGCAAAATCTTCCTGACCGTCAATCCTGGCTTGGCCACCGTTTGCGCCGGCTCACCGCGATTCGACCATGACCGGTTTCGCTTGACGTTGTCATGAGTGACCCAGTTTTCATCACCAGTAATCAGCCGCTTCATAAATGAAGCGATTCAGCAGCGATTCGCAGATGGAAATTCGCTGCATGAGGTTTTTTTACGTTAACTCGTGTGGCACCCATACATCGAGCTTCTTTTCGTATCCAGCCTTATTTAAATGATTCCAAATGGTTTTTTAATGCAATATGGGCAATAGAAACAGCGCTTACATGACGGTCAGACTCGACGATTTCCATTGTTTTATCGATATTTTCGACAATTGGCCTTGCATCTTTGACATCAAAATTACCGGAACGGAATCGGGGAAACCAAAATTGCACGTGATTAGCTGTTACAGTATCAGGACCATAAACACTACTCACATTTTTAGCCGTCTAGCTTGCGTTTTCGCCTTTATCGAAGAAAAACTGTAAAATATGGCGTATTTCCTCCATCTTTGACGCGTGCTCAAACAATACTGAGTCAAGCAATCACAAAACTGCCGGAAAAGTTTATTTAGTACGAAATCCCAGCTTTCTAACACCATCTAGCGTAACCCGATCGCACTTATACAACACGAGATACAGATTATTAAAGCCATCTATTGGAAAAATAATGGATTTCTTTTTACTACACCTGATATATGTGTGTACAGCGCCTTTCAACGAGAGGTGTCATTTTAAATTTTGAAAAAAAAAAAAACGAAATACTTTTGCAAAAAGTGCTGATAATTTTATTTTCATCCAAAATACAAACTCGGCAGTTATTAATGAAACACAATTAATTTCTCGAAACAGCAAAGAAATTTCTCAGAAATTGACACTATTCGCTCGCAGAGAGAAAAATATAGAAACATGCAAATTTCACGAACAACTGATAATCCACTAAGTAAATTGCAATTGTTCGTTTGCATGTTTGTTTCGTTTGTTTTCGATCAGCTATTTTTCTAACTTGCAAGTTTCTACAAGTACAAATTTATCCAGTAAAAATTTGCAACTTCCTCTTAAATTTTGCTCTCTCAATTTCCCCGACTTTGCAAATTTTTGGAGTACGAGAACGCAAAAACTGTGATAGTTTGTAATAACATTTGATAACTTGGAGTACGAGAACACTCCTAATATCTGCTAAATGTCCGCGGCGATTCTCTTCTTAGATTCTCTTCGCATAATTGCGGCTGTATCTCGTGAATAACATCTCCAATATTGTCTTTGAGTACTTTAATATTTACTGGAGTATTTATCTGTATCTTGAACTTAGCTTCAAAGAAATAAGTTTAATGGTGTTAAGTCGCACGACCTCGACGGCTATTCAGTCTCCATCTCGAAAAGTCACACGTCCCGGAAATTAATTATTAATTTATCTTGCACACTTGTGTGCGCGTATTAAACCGATACGGACATGTACGTAAACAGTGTATCGTTAGATACATTTACACAGCTTTGATTTGGTTTTGGAGAACTATTACTATATTTAGCACTGTTACTGCCTCTCTCCGCATTACTGGTATTGTATATGTATGGTATATACAATATCTACCTACATATACATATTTAATGCCACCATTCTGCGTAGGTACGAAGCAGCAATCACTTATGTACACTTAGCAGAAAAAGTGTACATACAAGAAGTAAACAATTCTTCGCTGCACTAAATATCAATAAGGAAGCAATTTTTCTCAAAAGAAATTATTTTTTATTTAAAAATTAGAGTATTATGTTTATGTGTGGTGCCGTGGCTCAGTGGTTAGTGTGTTGGCCTTCTGATCTGTAGGTCGTGGTTCAATCCCCGGCTCATGCATAACAAATTTAATATCGAAAATATTTTTCTTTCGAGCGGTACCCACCTGTCGGCAAGCAATTGGCAATTCTTCCGACAGTAATAACTTGCCATGAAAAAGCTTCTAAAAGAACTCTGTGACAAAGCTCAGAAAAAGTGATGTTGCAAGGGTTCTGCCGTTCGGAACCGGCTAAAATAAGTAGGTCCCTTCTGATACTGTCCAAAATTTAACACGCACAACAGTAATTGAAGAGAATCTCGGCCAATGAGCCCTTCGGGGCTTTAAGTGCCACATATATATATATATATATATATATATATATATATATATATATATATATATATATATATATATATATATATATATATATATATGTATATATATATATATATATATATATATATATATATATATATATATATATATATATATTATGTTTACTTTAAGCCCAAATACATTAAATTATAATGTACAGAAAGAAAAATTATGAGAAATAAAAGAATTCAAAAGCACCTGTTAATTGGTTCCCCGCTCATTTGCTCGATCGCTCGTGCCATCAAAAGTTTTTTTTTCACAAGTTCTATATTTAATACGTATCGTGGTTCGATTTTGTGCTTTGAATAATCTATTTCAAGAAGTTTAATAAAGACGAATTCAAAAAGAAAGGAAATTGGAGTTGAAGAACGGAAAATTATAATAAAATTATGGAAAGAAGGCCAAAATTTCCGTGAAATTGCTAAAACCCTTGGGAGAGCGCACCCCACAATTCAAATGGTGGGGAATAATTTCAAAAAACTGGAACTTTCGTGTTGCAACCGCGTTCAGGATGACCTTCTATTCTGACCCAACGAGAAAAAAGATGTGTTTTGCGGCTTGTTCAGGATAATCCTCGACTGATCGCAATGAAAATTGCTCAAAATGTTAAGGAACAGTTTAACAAAACCTTGCGCAAAATGTAAAAAAAAAGCTAACTATCGTGGCCGCGTAGCGCATAGGAAGCCGTTTATTTCGCTCATAAACCGACAAACCGCCAGAGTTCTGGGAGAAGGTGCTATTCTCAGATGAGAGCAAGTTTTGCCTGTTTGGTATTAAAGGACGTCACCTTGTGTGGTGGAAACCATGCACAGCCCTTTATGCGCAAAATCTTGTGGGCACGGTTAAACATGGCGGAGGTGGCATTATGCCGTGGGGATGTCTGGCTGCCAATGGAGTCGGCAATTTGGTGTTCATAGAGTCAGTTATGGATCAGAGAGGTTATTTAAATTTTTTAAAAGAATATTTGAAGCTTAGTGCTGAAAATCTCGGCCTGGGTTCTGGCTGGCACTTTCAACAGGATAACGACCCAAAGCATACTGCCCATAATGTGAAGCTTTAGATATTATAAAATGTCCCGCATCAATGCAAGACCCCTCCACAATCACCTGACCTTAATCCTATTGAACATTTGTGGGATTTACTTGAGCGCAGGATAAGGCAGCACACCATCACCTCCAAGCAAATGCTTAAAAATGTGATTTTAGATGATTTGCACAAAATTTCAACGGAGGACACTTCCAAGTTAGTCAGGTCTATGTCAAATCGATTGCAAGAAGTCCTAAAACGGAAAGGTTACCCAAGCAGCTACTAATCTTTTCAAAAACCCACAAAAAACAATAATTTATCATATAATCTTATCTTTGTACGTAGACTTTTTCTGACCAATTAACAACAGGTGCTTTTGAATTCTTTTATTTCTCATAATTTTTCTGTACATTATAATTTAATGTATTTATGCTCAAAGTGTACATAATACTCTAACATTTAAATAAAAAATAATTTCTTTTGAGACAAATTAATTCCTTAGTGGTATTTAGTGCAGCGAAGAATTGTTTAATTCTTGTACGTACACTTTTTCTGCTAAGTGTACGTATTTCTTTTTCTTAAATTGTGCGGATGTGTGTCAACAATGAGCATTTTTTAACCATGCTTCATGCACATCTTTATACATACATGAATACCCATGTATATTTTATACGTGAACCTATAGTTGAATGCGTTTTATCAATCATCACGTTCTACATACATACATACTGCATACGATAAGTATGTATGGAGCATACAGGCGCAAACAAATATTAATGAACTTGGTTAAATGTTTTTTGTTTAGATACGTATGTACCTGTTTGTATACGTAAAAATAGACAGAAGAAAAAAAAAATGGTTTCCCAAATCTGACTGAATAAGCATAATCGTATAAAACTATATAATAATAATTTACATACATATGTATATACAAATAGAAATTGAAGCAAGTGTCAACACTAGAAGGTACATGATACCCGTTTCCCGTTAGTTATTTACGTTCGTACCTGAAATATTCGTGAATATAAAATATCGACGCCGCTACATCAACAACAACAATAATAACATAGAAAAAACAACGTGCAGCGTGTTGCTGTTAACTTTTTATCATTGTTTTGTTTTGTTTGTGTTTTATTTTTGTTCATTTTAATCGTTCGTTCGTTGATTCGTTGCCTCTATTAACTCCAACTCAATTAACTACACAGTGCCTACATACAAATACAACATCTACATATTTACAAACAACATATGAAGGTGAGTGTGTATATACAAAACATTTAATTTTATAGAGAAATACCAACAATAATTAGCTCAACAATTTATATATTGTATAGTATAAGAAGAAGAAGAAGATGTTAATAAGGGACATGAATATGAAACATGTCTTCACGATGACGAAAGAAAAGGTAAACAAAATACTTACCATGTGAAGTAAATATTTACTTACTTACTTACTTATGTGGCCCTAACAACCGAATATCGATTTAGGCCGAAAATAACATGCTTCGCCAGCCATCTCTGTTCTTCGCTAGCTGGCGCCAGTTAGAAATTCCAAGCGGCGTCAGGTTCTCCAGTACTTGGTCTTTTCACCGGAGGTTTGGTCTTCCTCTTCTGCGTCGTCCTCCAGCGGATTCCGAATATAACACCTTCTTAGCTGGAGCGTGTTCTTCCATTCGCTCGACATGATCTAGCCAGCGCAGCCGCTGGATTTGTGATGCGCTTTACTATGTCAATATCGGCATACAGCTCGTACAGCTCATGGTTGTACCTTATTCGGTACTCGCCACCAACGCAAATAGGTCCAAAGATCCTGCGTAGGATTTTTCTCTCGAAAACTCCAAGCATTCGCTCATCCGAGGTGGAAATTGTCCAAGCTTCAGTTAGGACAGGCATGATGAGAGACTTGTAGAGTGTAGTTTTCGTTCTGCGAGAGAGAGCTCGACTTCTCAATTGCTTACTCAGCCCAAAGTAACACCTGTTAGCAAGAGTTATCCTACGCATGATCTCCAAGCTGACGTCATTACTGCTGTTAATGCTGGTTCCAAGATAGACAAAGTCCCTTACTACTTCAAAAGCGTAGTTGTCAACAGTGACGTGCTGTCCAAGATGCCGGGACTCTTTGTTTGTTGACACTAGATACTTCGTCTTGCCCTCGTTCACCGTAAGACCCATCCGACGCGACTCTCTTTCCAATTCTGAGAACGCTACACTGACTGCTCGCGTGTTCATGCCGATTATGTCAATATCGTCGGGATACGCTAACAGGATGATACTTTTGTTGAAGATAGTGCCATTATGTCGTAGATCAGCAGATCGTATTATTTTCTCCATAATAAGATTGAAGAAGTCGCACGATAACGAATCACCTTGTCTGAAACCCCGTTCGGTATTAAACGGTGCGGAGAGGTCTTTCCTTTCCTTTTCTACAAAGTCGAATGAGCTTTGCAGGAATACCGAACTCAGACATTGTTGCATAGAGGTAATCCCTTACCGGACTGTCGAAAGCGGCTTTATAATCAACAAATAGGTGGTGTGTGTCGTTCTGTTTTTCTTGGGTCTTCTCCAGGATTTGGCGCAGTGTGAAAATCTGGTCGATGGTGGATTTACCAGGTCTGAAGCCACACTGATACGGTCCAATCAGGTTGCTGAGCATAAGCTTCAACCTTTCACACAGTACGCTCGATAGAACCTTGTATGCGATGCTCAGGAGACTTATTCCACGGTAGTTGGCGTAAATTGTGGGGTCTCCTTTTTTATGTACAGGACAGAGAACACTGAGCCTCCAATCATCAGGCATGCTTTCATTCGACTATATTCTGCTAATGAGCTGGTGCATGCGGTTGAGCAACTCATCGCCTCCGGTCTTAAACAACTCGACAGGCAGGCCATCAGCACCTGCAGCTTTGTTGTTCTTCAGCCTTAAAATGGCCGTTTCAACCTCGTCATAGTCGGGTGGTGGAACATCAACACCATCATCTGTAATTGGGGTTATCGGGCAATCTCCTCCACTGGTGGAATTGTTCGTAGCATCGCCATTCAGTAACGTGGAGAAGTGTTCCCTCCATAGGCTCAGTACACTCTGGACATCTGTAACCAGATTCTCATTTCCATTACGACAAGAAGAGGCTCCGAAGTAAATATTTACATACAATATTTATTATGCATAGGTCCGAGATTTTAGAGGATTTAGAAATCAAATTGTAGAGGAAAAAATTTGAGTTAGCTGAGATTAAAATTCAAAATCACAAAAAATCAGTACAAAATTCATCGAAACTCACAAAATACTAAAGAGTGATCCAATAGGAGGTACTTTTTCCCAAAAACGATTCTCAGACATCTCACCCCTAACAACTGTCATGTTCATATGACATTTGTGTTCATTATTCATTGACATTTCGCCATGAATAGACTTACGCCAGAGCCTTTACAACTTGTGGAAATTTGTTTTCAAAATCAGTGTTCAGTGAGAAATATTTTTCGTGCTCTTCGACCACTTTATGGTGTTCATATGGTGTTGTGGTAGGCTTATGGTATTCCTGTCTTGTGATCTGATGCCGTTGGATTACTTTTTATTGGGGTATGTGAAATCACTTGTTTATGTCTTGATAATAAACCACAATTGATTCCTGCCTTAGAAGCGAACATAACGCGTCTATTTAACGAAATATCGGCCGAAATGCTCGTAAATAGGACCCATAGAATATTGCGGACAACATTTAAAAGAAATTATTTTCAAACATTGAATTTCGTAAATCGAACTTACGTCACAAATACAATTTTTGATTATTACATTTATTTTAATGCGTCTTATTAAAAAAAAAAAAATCCGGAAACTCTTATTGGATCACCCTATATTAGTTGTATCATACAACTTAAAAAGTTCGGTATTTTTGCTGGAAATATGCATTTATTTCGCTAACAAAAATGAATTCATACATTATTTAAAGTACTTCCCATCGGGTGCTATAACATTTCTCCATCTTTTTGGCAATTTATATATTCCGTCCAAAAGGAACTACTCATTTTTTTAGGCTAAATTTCAATCTAATTTCGGATACCCGTTACATTTCTTCTCATACTGTGCTATTGAAAGATTCAAAATCAAAAATTTTTATCTTAGTAGCTCTGATTTAAATGTCAGAAAATATTATGTGTCAGTTATGGACAATAAAATCTTTTTAACGTGAATATGGCAAACGAAGTGGAAGTGCGAGAAAATATTAGTAAAATATTTCAAAAGCAACCTCGCTGGTCATTTAAAAAAATTGTCTTTGGCAATTTTGGTAGGGGCCATTTCTCGCGTTATTAAACGCTTTAAGGAAGAACCGCGTATTGATCGGAAGAAAGGCTCTGGTAAAAAGAAGGGGCCACATCACCGTGATAAGGCGAAGAAGGTTGTGACAATTTTGAAGAGAAATCCAAATATTTCGGCAAGGAAATTGTCGGTGAAGGCTGATTGTTTAGAATCTTTTGTGCGCAGGGCTAAGAAGGAAGCTAGGCTGAAGACGTACAAAGTGTAAAAAGTTCGGGATAGAAACGCTGTCAAGAATGAAACCGCAAAATAACGAGTTGAAATGTTGAACCAAAATTTCGTCAAGAAATTTGAATGCTGCATAATGGACGACGAGATTTATGTTTTAGCGGACTTTTCCCAGCTACCTGGTCAGAAATATTATACGGCCGATTCTCGAGGAAATGCTGCTGAAATATTCAAAGCCAAAAAAATTACAAAATTCCCAAAGAAATTCCTTATTTGGCAGGCAGTGCAGTTTGCAGTTGCGGCAAAAGGAGCAGCACCTTCGTGACCTCGAAAAATATGTGAAGGAATGCTTGCAAAAAAGGTTGCTTCTATTTTTGCGCCAACGTGAAGTGTCCACTTTTTTTTGGCCTGACCTCACTTCATGTCACTACAGTAAAATGGCCTAAGAGTGGTTCCAAAAGAAAGAAGTGATTTTGGTGCCTAGAGCAGGCAATCCACTAAACTGTGCAGAACTAAGGCCAATTGAGAGATACTGGCCTTTAGTAAAAAGGCCAGTTGCCTTTTTGTTGAAGGCAACAAAAAAGTGACCAAGAAGTGGTACTTCAGACGAAAGTGGTATGCAGCAGCTGTGAGGGTGTCGGACACTACCATAAAAACATTAATGGAAGGGATTCCTCAAAAAATAAGAATTTTTATTAAAAAACAATAATTCCTTTTTTTTTTTGAAATCTAATAATAATTATCAAAATAAAATACTTTAGTTTATAGAAATCGGACCACTAGTTCAAAAGATTTTATCATTTTTGTACCGGACAATTTTATTCGACGCACTCCTTAGTCAGACGGCGCAAGGGCTGGACTATAAGGCGGGTGAGGCAAAACTTGGCATCCACTATTTTCCAAGTATGTTTTAACGGTCTGAGCAACAAGTGGCCGATCGTTGTCATGATGGAATATTATGGACTCGTGTCTGGTCGCATAT
The DNA here is from genome assembly GCA_963854835.1 of Megamerina dolium. Lineage (NCBI taxonomy): Eukaryota > Metazoa > Arthropoda > Insecta > Diptera > Megamerinidae > Megamerina > Megamerina dolium. Next base: position 8,588,087 of record OY978529.1, read on the forward strand.
TCCGGGCGTTTTTCGGTCAATGCTCGCTTCAAACGAATCAATTGTGTTCGATAGAGGTTCCCTGTGATCGTTACACCTGGTTGCAGAAGCTCATAATACAACAGTCCTTTCTGGTCCCACCAAATATAGAGCATTACTTTAGCGCCTTGGATATTTGGCTTTGCCGTTGATTTTGCTGGTTGACCAATTTCACATATGTTTTTTTTTTTTATATTTCGGGTTATCATAATAAATCCATTTCAATTCATCACCAGTAATCATACGATGCAAAAATGACTTCTTTTTATGGGGTTCAAGCAGCATTTCTGACATGCAAAATTGCCGCTCAACGTCTCTCGGCATCAATTCGTGCGGCACCCAATTTCCTTGCTTTTGGATGAATCCCAATGCTTTCAATCGTTTGGAAATGGCTTGTTCTGTTACTCTTAGACTAGCGTGTCACCGCGACTGTGAAGTCTTGTCCCATGGCTGGACTAGAGGCTCTGGTAGAACTACTACCGTTAAACATTCACATTCAAAAATCAGCAGCAATCAGTGCCATTCGCATGAAGCTTTATCACTGTTCACCACTGAGTTCAAGTACACAGGAAACAATCATCAAAAACTTACCAAATATAGAAATGTGTTCTAACTCTGATTTCATGCCTCAAGATCTACTTTTTCGCAGGCGCTTCTCCACAATCATCACAGAGAGACTGGAATGGAAAACAAATAGCATTTTAATACCCTCAGAACATAACTGCGTTTGTTTTACAGACGGATCGAAGACAGACGAAGGTACAGGCGACATCATATACGGTCCCAATACTCGCATATCCGTGGCAATGGGCTCGTGGCCAACTGTCTTCCGAACAGAAATACACGCCATAGAACTTTGTTCACGTCACCTACATGCCAAAGGGCTCAAAGGGGCACGTATCCTTATTTGCTCAGACAGCCAAACCGCCATCAAATTTCTCTCCTCCTGGGGGTTCACTTCCAAATTAGTCGCTTCCTTATCCTACAAAAACTATCTATGCAAAATAAGTTCACAATTTGTTGGGTACCGGGGCACAACGGAATTGAGGGCAATGAAGTGGTGGACGCACTAGCGAAAGAGCTAGCTCTCAAATGACAGGGCCAGAAACTTACTGGGGTCGGCCAAAGCTATGATAGAAAAACATTACCACGACAATGGACAAATTCGGCAGGTCTCCGCCAAGCGAAAACGCCGGCTATCTCTCGGGACATAACTGGTTAAAGTACCACCTCCACAAAATGAGATTATCCTGTTACACGGAGTGTAGACTCTGTCTGGAGGAGGATGAAACATCGATCGATCGATCTTTTGCGAATGCCCAGCTTTGGCCAGGCTTTGCCTTAAAAACTTTCCCAACACCAGCTTCAATCATCAAAAGTTCGACAAGATCAATTCTATCTTTCATTAAAAATTAGAGGAGATTCGAGTGTCGTAGATGGGCTTAGGTACAAAAGTTGTGCCCGTAACACTTGTGGTTGGCCCTCACAGGTATCAGCCGTAGGACTCATATCCTCTAACAGACTTCAGTTTGGTTTCGCGTGGTCCATTTGATGAACAAGGAGTTTGTCCTTGCTCTAACGTTACGTTCTCTTCTGATTGATTGATACTCTTTATTTTTCCGCAAGATCTTCGTGTGTTTGACACATATTTTGATCGAGTAATGGAAACATTTTCCGCTGTTTTGTTGGAACCTATATAGACATAAAAGAATTATTTGGATCAACTTCTGTTCGCTTTGACAGGTCGAAGCATATAGAATTTTTGGCGATACAATTTTTTTTTAAGATACAAAAAAGTTCTACTAAGCTTACAAAACCCCAATAGCGGGAAGATTTGCTTTTTTGTTTTCATTTAAAGAAAAATGTTTCGGACAGCCATCGCATGCTCTGTGAGTCTTATGGAGAACATGCTTCGTCAATGGTGATTTTTATACAAGCTATTAAGGGCGCGAGGTCAGGCCATCAACGTTTAAAGACGCTACTTGGTGGCTTTGTTGGACGCGTGACTCGATAAGACATTCAATTGCGTCTAAAGAAGGTTCCATATGATCTGAAGCCAAGAGACGTCGGAAGGCGATTTTGCATGTCTGAAACGCTGTTTTAATGTTGCAAAGGGAAGCCTGTTTTGCTTCGTATCATTACTAGCGGCAAGATATGGTTAGAAAAATGGCTGTTTGAAACATTTGGCTAATTTGAAACATTTTTGGGTACTTCAATTTCAGGTAGAGATGCTATTTAGCCCTTAATATCGAATGACACAATATGTTGATTTTCTTTCTCTTTCTTTATTTGCCATAATAATAATGACGTTTCTTTGGTTTTAATTATCATCTTTGTCATCATTATAAGTACTATTATATCCATTTGAATTGTTTGCCTAATAGATGAAACAGCAATATTTAAACCCACCTATTTGCTTAATTTGGAAGCACTCTCCAATATAATTTATTTAATTCCATTGTTTTTTGTTTCATTTATATTTTTCATTAACATACGAGTACCATACCAATCGAACTAATAGACATGCTTAATGCATGGTATTGTGAGCGTGAATTTCTAATTTTGGTTTTAGTTTTGCTCATCTGAAGAAAATCTTAACTGAAACCGGTTTCATTGGTGTCTCACCAAACCGTCATTGCAACTATATAGGAAATTAAATAAAAAATTTCGTTGGCACTGCTACTAGAAGATATTGTATTGTATATTGTTTCGATTTTATTTGTGTGCGTTTAATTCTAATATTTATCAACCTTGTTCGATCACTGAAGAATGCTACCGAATAAATGAAATACTCTTGTTGTAGGGGCATAAGTGCAGAAAAGCCCCCGCAAAGGGAAAAACAATGTTTTTCGGAAAGATATAATTTTTGTGAATATAAAAAACCAAAAATTGTTTGTCGCTAATGCCCGTATAAGGCGTGGCTCAAGGTCAAAGTTCAAATTTGCGATCGAAATTACTGAATAAATTCGCATTTTTTCCTTACAATATATATCATTAAAAAGGTAATAAAAAGACTTTTTTTTGATATCCATATTGTAAGGAAAAATTGCGAATTTACTGAGGAATTTCGATCGCAAATTTGACCTTTGACCTTGAGGCTCTATATGAAGAAATTTTTTTTTTCAATAAGTGGGCTATTCTGTTCTTATTCCGTTGTAGGTTCATAAAGCTGAATAATTTATTCATTAATATTTAGGAAGGGTAATTCGTTTAAAGCCAGTTTTTCCAGTAGAGATTATATGACAGATCAAACTATCAAACTGTTAAATCGTTTTTCATTATAGTTTGACACTTTTTAGGAAACTCTCAACTAGTAAATGTGTATTCATTTATGTATTCATGTGTATTCATCCTTTGCTATGCCGCAAGTGGGCAACCCCATTTAAATTGGAGGCCAACCTGAGCTTCGGGTTAAGCGTTAAATATTCCCCAACTGACAGCAAGCCAGCTCGGTGAGGTCTTGTAAGAAGTAACTGCGCTGGTGAGTTATTCTACAGCGAGCCAGGGCCGGACACTCATCACCGCAGCTTTGTCAGTAGTCAGGTGCTGTGATGCGTATCCTGACTGCATGCCCCCTATCAGGCAATACCCCGTAATAATTTCTACCAGCATTCTAGCCGTGTATCAGTTAAGCGCTAGTGAGACTTTTTGTTCGTTTAATGTTCAGTAATGGCCTTCCATTTGGCATTTGTTTTCTGGAATCTGTCCGAGGCTAGGAGAAGTTTACACGTCGGCATTGGAATGCCAGAAAGAGTTTGCAATGTTGTACCATTCCTTTCTACCTGGTCCGCGGTCTCGTTTCCTGGCATGTCCCTGTCTCCTGACATCCATATACAGTGAATGTTAAACAGCTCGGGTATCTCGTTAAGAGATGTTCTGCACTTATGGGATTATTGCTGCTTGGCTGTCAGTGAAATTATGTACATATATCCACATTTGATATAACGTTAGACTTCGTTAATTACCTCTGCTTGAAGAGCACTGCTCTATTCCATTCTATCCGGAATATGTGAGTAAAAGTTATTGTCAACTTTGCCATTTCATAGTCAACTATTCATAGTATGGAGTCATATTGACCCAGTATTGTTGAGTGCTGATTGGCGATGGGACTGCTAATTGCTTTATAGTTTTCTAAGAGTCCCCCTATAGGCGCCCACAAGGCCCACCAAGTGTCTGAAGGAACGTTCAACTTCTAAGTTAGATAGAGCTTCGTTGATTGCTCCGGGAATAATATTGGCGGAGTCGCTTTTAATATCAACAAAGTCGACCATTGTGTAGTCTCTGAAGTTCAATGACTTTTTTTATCATTGGTAGAAGAGAGTGCAGAACGATCTCAACAGATTTGTTTTTGCTATAGGTATCTAGCTCCTCGATAATCTGTTTGAATCGATATTTTAGCGAATATAGGCGTCCATCAATCTTCATAATGTTTTTAAAAGCAAGGGCGACAACCCTATAAGTTTAAAGTCTTCGTACCGACATTGAGAGGTTCTTCCTGCCTTAGAAATGAATATTACCTTTACATCGGTCCAGCTATGAGCAATGTGTGATAATTTAATGCAGACTTTTAATATGATATGATACAAGTAGGGTGACATCAGGTTGGACACTACTTGAAGCTCAGCTAGAATAATGCGGTATGGTCCAGGGTACTTAAGTGGTTTGAGGGAGTGCATCGACCAGTGGATTCTGTTTTTATGATGTCTTTGGGTAAAGTACTATAGGTGCATTACATGCTTATACAAGTTCCAGTCCGTCGACCGATAGTTCCGCAATAGATTCGGACCTGGAGCATTACTGTTGTAGTGGAAATCGACATAACGGTGAACAGAAGATGTGTGTTTAGAGGAAACTCTCCATTTTGTGATCATATCCTCGGTAAAATTATAGGCTAGAGTGAGATCTAGAACCTCCTGATGGTTGTTAGTAATAAACGTTGACATCTCTCCCATATTACATATAAGAAGGTTAATACATAAAATACCTGCTGCTGTAGTCGTAAGAAGACGTTGACCAGTTCGCGATTCATTAGTATTTATTTTTTTAGTTTTTTAGGTTGTTAGTGTGATCGATGCCGTAATTGATCACGCCTCTGGTCTTTAACAGAGGTTCCATTCAAAGGTAATCACCGCTTGATTTCTCTATTTTCGCTATCTTCTAATTATCTTATAATTATGGGACGCTCATTGCCTCTCTGAAGAAGTTTAAAGACTTCTTCTGGGCCAGAGGGTTCCGCAGGACGGGGACGACTCGGAATTTCTTCCATAGAAATTATCTTCCACATTGCATTTGATTGCTGCTAGGTTGTAGAGCTTCAAGGACCTCTGGTCCGAGCACGCTACAAGTTTTATGTGTGACGGGTGCCATCCGTGGTCGCGTATTGATGGTTCTGGTCCTGAATGTTTATTCAGCATTTTAGGTTCATCGGAAATCTTTGTCGCTTAGTCCTTGCTGAGTTGTTTCCTTGCCCAAACGTGGCTCTCCTTCTGTTTGTCGATTCATTTAGATGATGGGGCCTGCCACAGCGGTGAAATCGTCAAAACACTTGTTAAATTCGATTTCTGGTGTAGCTTTCAGTATCTTTTTCGATTCAGTTATATCTATCTATCGATTCAAAATGGTGTCCACGAAGCGGTTTCTTGAGTTTAACGAATAACCAGAGGTTACATGGAGTTAAATCAGCGAATACGGTGGTTGTGCAACGATAGGCGTCGAGTTTTTGGCGAAATAGTAACGAAGATCGAGTGCGCATTATCGTGATCCGAAAACCATTAGATGTCTTTCCACAAATCTGGCCTTTTGAGGCGAATAGCTTCACGCAAACGACGTATAACGTTCTCCATTGACAAATTGGCCGGCCGGAATGAATCCTTAATGCACCACATTACGATAATCGAAAAAAACTGTCAACATGGCCTTGATTTTTTTAGCGATTTTTTTCATCTTAGCTTGACGTTTCATCTTGTCCACTTCAATGCGACGCTCTTCTTCCAAGCAATTTTGCGTTTTTCGAATCTCCATCTTCAGTGCTCCTTCTTACGATATATTCCAGCACTATCAGTAATGTCTATAACTGCTAATCGACGCTTTTGGAGCACACCAATTGAATGATTTCATTTACGTGTTGTCCCATCAGTCGAAGTGATTGGTCGTCCGAAACGTTCTGATTTTTCAACGCTTTCTCGACCCTCTTTGAACAATTTATACCATTCATATTGTAACGAGTATCGATGGTTGGTTACTAATCACTATTGTGAATGATTACTATTGTAAGTGACACGAATATTGGCAGCATCGAAACGAATGTCAACAAAAAGAAATATGCGATAACCAGAACAAGCCGAGAACGAGAAAGAAAGAGAAGAATCACGACTACGAAAAAAAAAGATTCTGGAGTGTTGCCACAGAGTATAAATAGGGCCAGTTGTTGACAAATGAAATCAATCAAATTTCGAAAGTGATCGCGCAAACATTGGTACAGTATCAGAGGCAACAGTTGCGCAAGTACATTAAAGTGTTATTGTAAATAGGGTTGATTAAATAACTTGTTGCTGTATATAGTTGTAGAAAATAAGTGTTGCAATTATTATTAATAGAATCCAATGATCGAACAAGGTTGATTCAAATAGAATTAAACGTTCACAAAATAAAAACGTAACAATATACTCGTGTTGAATAATTTCACACTGTTTGTAAAAATCGACAAATTCACAAAATACAGGCATAACTTTTTAAGAAATGGAGATATTGTCATGAAATTTCCCATGGACAACAGCAACAATGCTTAAAGCTGTCGTTAGATAAACTTTAAACGAATGCAAATACCGGTGATGAATTTCAGATACAAGTGCTAGGATTTTTCAATGTCATCAATAAACAAATTACCGCAATTGATAAGCTTGTGAAGAGTGCAAACACACATATGCATAGCAACAGAGCGCATGTTGCATGCAATAAACATGAAACAACCGTAGCAATAAAGTAGAGCGAATACGTTCTTGCAAAAAATTCAATTAAGAGATTTCTTCTTAGAATAAGCAACAATGAGTGCAAATGAAATGTAGCAATGAATGTACGTAAAGCAAGTAGCGCATATCACACACACACACACACACACACACACACACAATAACAATGACCAATCCTATATTATCCAAGCCAAGCAATCGACTATTGCTGAGGTGCATAAATGTTGCTTTTAGTTGTTATTGAGGCTCTTGCTGCTGCTGCTGCTGCTGATACGTTTAAAGAAATTTAGTGTACGTACATATATGTAGTACGTAAGTGCTTAACTGACTTTCACCACTTTTCTTTATGCTCCGACTTGATGCTACTGTAGTTTTATTGATATTTTTCTTCCAACATCATCATAGTCTACATTAATGACGCGCGATTTTTTTCTTCTTGTTTCAATTAATTCATATGTATATCCCACACACAGGTATGCGCACACAGGCAGGCACCCCCATACAAAGACACCATGCAAGCCCAATAAAATGCTTAACAATTACCAGTAAATGCCAGTTGCAAAAAATGTACGTACTTAGGTGCAGCAATAGCTTTGCATGCCGATGTCTTGCATATATGTATGTAAGCAATATAAATATTACTAGTTGCATCGCTTCTTCAATATCTATTCGGTTGCAAAAGTGTAGGTGCTTATATACATACTTATACGCACACGACTCAAGTATAAATACTTGTATCATTCATTATATGTATGTGTATATCTATCTACATTTCAACATTTGTCTTACTTTTGCCTTGCCTAGTGTAGACGCATTTAGTAACCTCATTGTATGAGATTGTAATTACCTGTATTTAGCTCGATGTTGCAAATAGTGATTCTTTTTTGTCAATTGTTTGTGTAATTGTCACGTATTTGCACTCGATGATTTCGAAATGACGTAAATATTTGAAATGATCATTGTGGATATGAATGCCATATACGAGGTCGGTCCCTGAACTACCCGACCTAACAAAGAAAACACCACAAACCACAAATTTGAGAAAATTTTTCTCGATTTCTCAACATAATCTCCTTTAGCCGTGCCATGGGTGCCGTAGCTCAGTGGTTAGTTTTTTGCCCTTCCTTAACTGTAGGTCGTCGGTTCAATCCACGGCTAAAGCATAACAAATTTCATATCGAAAAGATTTTTCTTTCGAACGGTACCCACCTGTCGACAAGCAATTGGCAATTCTTCCGGCAGCAACAATTTGCCAAAAATTTGCTCTATGACAAAACTAAGTTAAAGTGATGTCACAAGGGTTCTGCCGTTCGGAACCGGCTAAAATAAGGAGGTCCCTTCTAATACTGTCCAAAATTTAACACGCACAACAGTAATGGAAGAGAAGCTCTGCCAATGAGCCCTTCAGGGCTTTAAGTGCCACATATTTATTTATTTTTTTTTAATCTCCTTTTAACTCTATACACTTTTCCCAGCGATATTCTATAGCTTCGATATCCTGTTTATAGTATGAACTGTGTAGCTCATTAAAATAGCATCCACCTCTTCATTGTTTGCAAATCTTCTAGCACCATGCCATTTGATCAAATTTGGAAATAGAAAATAATCCGAAGGAGCTAAATCTGGCGAATAAAGTGCGTGCTGAAGCAATTCGAGCTTTAACTCATTGATTTTAGCCATCGCAATAGCAGATGTGTGAACTGGTGCATTGTCTTGATGAAACAACACTTTTTTTTTCGCCAAAGGCGGCCCTTTTTCTTTAATTTCATCACTTAAATGCTGCAACAAATTACAATAATACTCACCCCGTGGATTTTTTCTCCTTTTTGAAGATAATCAATAAAAATTATCCCATATGCATCCCAAAAAACAGACGCCATAACCTTGCCTGCAGATGGAACTGTCTTCGCCTTCTTTGGACACGATTCTCAACTTTTAGTCCACTGTTTTACTTTTGACTGCTCTCAGGTGTGGACCCATGTCTCATCCATGGTTACGAATCGACGCAAAAACTCGGCTTTATTACTGTGAAACATCGTCAAACACTCTATAGAAACATTTTCACGACGTTGTTTTTGTTCTATTGTAAGCAAACGCGGCACCCATCTTGCACACAGCTTTTTCATGTCCAAATTTTCGGTCAATATATGTAATGCCTGTAATTTCACGTAGCTCACGCACCTTCAGCCGGCGATCATCCAATACCATTTTATGGATTTTCTTAACACCGTTTCTGGCGTGGCCACCTCAATTGGTCACCACCATTACGTTGTTCGTATTGGCAACTCGTACCACCTCGTTTAAACTCTGCCACCCAATATTTTATGGTCATAAACGAAGGCGCTGACTCCCCCAGAGTAGAATCTAGTTCGGCTTTAATATTCGTTGGACTGCGACCTTTCAGATGAAAGTATTGAATCACATAACGGTGACCAATTTCACCATGTTTACAAATTTACTGAGGTCGTTAACTTTCGATGGCTCCAAAAAAAAAAAAAAAAAAATACTAAACAACGTGGCGCCTTGAAACTTAAAACATATGTTTTATAAGGTTGCCACTTTTCACCAAAGTAATTTTTTTCAAACTACTGCCGCCATCTATATGTCAGGTCGAGTAGTTCTGGGATCGCCCTCGTATGTATAGCTATTTCCTTGGTTTCATCTCAAAATTGTAAAAGATTGGTGCGCCACAGTGACTTCAGTGTGTGCCATTATATTGGTAAAAATCATACCACGGTTATAATATGAACATTTTTAATGCATGAGAGTTGGACAGCTATTTTGTTGGAGCGTAGAGAGTAATTACTTAAAAGTAATATGGGCATTCTGAATCTAAAAGTGCTCAATTCGTCCTTTTTTTCTGCGATATTTCTCAAGAAAGTTTACTCCCCACACTGCGCCAGACAAACCCCTTTTTTTTGGCGAGTTATATAATTGACCTAACATATGGCGCTGAAGCCTGGACAATTTCCACCTCGGATGAGCGAATGCTTGGAGTTTTCGAGAGAAAAGTCCTACGCAAGATCTTTGGACCTATTTGCGTTGGTGGCGAGTACCTAATAAGGTACAACCATGAGCTGTACGAGCTGTATGCCGATATTGACATAGTAAAGCGCATCAAAATCCAGCGGCTGCGCTGGCTAGGTCATATCGAGCGAATGGAAGAACACGCTCCAGCTAAGAAGGTGTTATATTCGGAACCCGCTGGAGGACGACGCAGAAGAGGAAGACCAAACCTCCGGTGGAAAGACCAAGTACTGGAGAACTGGCGCCAGCTAGCGAAGAACAGAGATGGCTGGCGAAGCATGTTATTTTCGGCCTAAATCGATATTCGGTTGTTATGGCCACATAAGTAAGTAAGTAAGTACAATTGATTTTATTTCGCTTTTCTATGATTCTATGATAATTTTGTTGTTGCTTTGAATTCTGGGCTCGAATTGACTCCTTCTTGAACGGAATGGCATGCACAATATGGAATAATGACATACGAAAGAAAACGGAACGTAATTTTTGTAAATTGTATTAGATTATCCACCATTTATTTCCTTTTTGAAAGTCACTATTAGTCGGTTAGGTGTCAAATTTGTTGAAAAAATACAAATTGAACAAAATAACTTTGCTGTAATGTTTGTATACATTTCTAAATCAAATGATTGTAAATACAATTAAAACTATTGTATGTAACTAACGGACATGTAAACTAAATAATAACCCATTAATAGCCTGGCGATCACACATTTATGTATTAATGTAACTGCATCGATTGCAAGTATGGAGGAAAACGAAATAAAATTATATGGAATTAAGAAATAAATTAGTCATTCAAGAAATACATGTTTTGTATTGTAATAATCATACTTCAATAATAGGCTATGTACAGGCCACTTGAAAAGTTTCTAGCCTAAATATGAAAATACAGTTATTTTGGTTTTTTATTCAGTATAATCTCCTAACAGTTGAATACACTTAGTCCAGCGCTCACCCAATAAATCTATCCCATCATTAAAGTACGATTCCGGAAGGTCTGCAAAATATGCCTCTACGGCTGCTAAAGCTTCTTTATTCGACGAAAAACGCATTCCACGAAGGTTTCGCAACAGGTATTCATCGCTGAATGCCAAATCTGGTGAATACGGTAGATGGTCAACCAATTCATACTTTAATTCCTTAAATTTAGCCATTGTGAAAACACTTTTGTGAGAACGTGCGTTGTTTTGATGAAAAACAATTTTCTTCTTCTTTAAACCGGGTCTTTTTTCGCGAATTACTCCATCAGGTTTATCCAGAAAGGTTACAATAGTATTCTGAGTTTATCCTTTCTCCAGATAATCCACCGAAAAAATCACAGAAAACAGTAGGCATAACCTTTCTTGCCGATCGTCCGTGCTTTGTCTGCTTTGGTGTCGAACAACCAGCTTCAGTCCACGACGATTAAAATCCGTTTTATTCTGCTTAAAACGCTCCAAATGAGAACGCTGATAAATTTGTTTTCGATCCACTATTTGTTGAATTGTTAACGAATGCGGCACCAATTTTCCAAACAGCTTTTTCATACGTAATCCTTCATGCAATATGGCTTCATGGTATCAGCAATTCCACGCTTAGCCAAACTGGGATCTTCGCTAACAATATTATGTGTAATTGCTTAATGATTTCTAATGTCGATGCACTTTTTGCACGTCCAGTGTGTGGTTCATCTTCAATTCAGCAATTTAATTTTTTATCGATATATTTTTTATCGGAATGGATTTCTTGTCTAGATAAATCGTTTTTTAAATAAATACTCAATAATAGCACAATTTACAAAAAAAAAACACTGCGACACTAAAGATGAAATCATACATTGAACATAAATCCACGGCTCCACTAGTGCTGTCTATGTGTCAGGCTAGAAACTTTTCAAGTGACCTGTATTTTTTGTACGCTATTAAATCGTGATGCACAACAAGCCATAGTTATTCCCAAGTTGGATTAAGTGTAAACACATTTAACGACGTTCACTTCCATGTTCGACACTTTATTCGGTAATCCGGCAAACGGTTTGCAAATGTGTGTCAAACGTATCATATAAAATAAATTGTCAATATATTTCTCAAATATTTGTACATTACGATAACTATTTGCTGATCGAATGACTGTTCGCCTAAATAGGTACGTTCAGTGATCACATAATACCGAATTACGTTTCGTATTTACGTGCATACATACATACATATGTACCATCATACCGAATACATATTTTTACGTGACGAGTAGTATTTTAGTAGTTATATTTCTTGAGGATAGAGAATATATATATACCATGAATTATTTGTTATTCTTTAACCTAATTATTGCTTCATTATGTCCCATAGTCGGTGGGGGAACATCAACCTCATAATTCGTGATTCATATGTTAAATTGTCGTGTCGCATATATTATATCTATGCCATTACAGTCGTGTATTTCTAACTCTCTGTTCCGCTGCTTAAGATTTTACATTGCACTTGTATTCAGGGCTTTTCAATAAGTGACTTTTTCTGTGGGAGCATCGCAACTCTCCTGATTATATCACTAATTCCTCGAAGGTCCGTAATAAACGTAATAGTAGTCGCCATCGAGCGAATGTATTGTCAAATGGGAAGTTCTGGAAGCTTGAGTAAATTTTAGAGTCTAATGAGGGTGCCGTAGCTCAGTGGTTAGTGTATTCGCCTTCTGATCTGTAGGTCGTGGTTCAATCCCCGGCTGATGCATAACAAATTTAATATCGATAAGATTTTTCTTTCGAATGGTACCCACCTGCCGGCAAGCAATTGGCAATTCTTCCGACAGTAGCAACTTGCCATGAAAAAGCTTCTAAAAGAATTCAGTGACAAAGCTCAGAAAAAGTGATGTCACAAGGGTTCTGCCGTTCGGAACCGGCTAAAATAAGTAGGTCCCTTCAAATACTATCCAAAATTTAAGACGCACAACAGTAATGGAAGAGAAGCTCGGCCAATGAGCCCTTTGGGGCTTCAAGTGCCACATATTTATTTATTTATTTTTTAATGATAAAAATTGTCGCAGCTTACTACGTAAGGCTTTGTCTGTGTTGGACTTCGTTTGTTGTTTACGACGCATAAACGTATTGGCACGTTAATTCCTTAGTGAAATAATTATTTCTATGTCTTAATTTAATTGATTGATTCTATGGGTTCCGGATTATGTAGAGATCAATGGAAACGAAATGGCAGATAAGCTTGCCGGAAAAGGAGCATCAACTCCATTTGTAGAGCCCGAACCATTTTGTGGATTAGGATCGGGTAACATCTCCCATATCATCTGGGAAGAAGAGGATAGACAAAGAGGATTATACTGGGAAAACTTACCTGGGTTAACAGACTCCAAACTGTATGAATCTAACGAAGAACAACTTGAGAATCATAACGGGACTATTAACAGGACACTGTAGGCTGAATTATCACCTAACAAAACTGGGAATTTTCTCTGATGCTCTTTGCAGGTTCTGCAGGGAAGACGACGAGACCGCACAACATGTGATAGGAACTTGTTCCACACTGATGCACAAGAGAAGGAAATGCCTGGAAGATTTCATCATACCCGAGGATGAACTTAGACTCGGTGAAGTAGGACCAACACTAAAATTCATCGAGAGAACTGGGCTAAGAGACACACGCTAGCTCAGCGAAGAGGGCACAATAGATCTTATAGGTCGCGGTACAACATCAACCCAACAATAATAATAATAATAACTTAATTCAATGATAACTATTACAAGCTTACATACAAAAAAAAAATAAAAATAAAAAATATTAAATATTTGATTATTTTTTACATGGCCCTAAATAAGCTTTTGTAAGTAATAGTTTCTTATAACTAAGGAATTGTACTTACATATATACTAGGGCAGTGCGATTAATCGTTTTTTTTTACTATTTTGATTAATCAATTATTCGATTAAACAAAATTGAAATTATTCAATTAATCAGAATTTTGATTAATCAAAATATTTTTTATTTTTATTTTTTCTAACAATTGCCTTAATAAACTGGTTGAAATTCAAGAAATATGTAAATTCCCATCTTCCTCTAAGTACTGTATTAAGAAATGGACACGATGTAGATTCAGCACTCGAAAAATTCAACCAGTTGCACTTATTAGCTCTCAGCTCAGCCACCTGCAGAAGGGTGTACAAGCAATCAAACTATAGCCCACACACACCAGCCGATATTGAATTGTTAGTAAGACAGAAAAGAAGACTCCGAAGAATTCAGATCACCGAATCTGAAAACACAACTATAGCACTGCACTCGAAAGCTAAAACAAGCCCTAAGAGATAACAAGACCAAAGAGTTGGAAGATCACATAGCCAAATTAACACCTGGTGAAGCGTCAGACTACTGTTTGTGGAAATCAGCTAGAAGGGTTGGGCTAGAAGTAACTGTGAGAAGGGTATGGCTTTTGCAAACCACTTAAAAAGTGTGTTTACACCAAATCCACCCTCTTCACAGTTCTCACTACCAAAATTAACTTCTCAATCTTGCTCAATAACGCTCAAAATTAAAAAGAAGGACATATTTCATGCAATTCATAAAGATTTAAACCCAAAAAAAAAAACACCTGGTCCAGATAACATTTCCGGAAAAATGATAAAAGAGCTACCTCCAGCTTAAGTAATTCATCTCATGCACATTTGCAATGCTATCCTTCGTATTAAACACTATCCCAAATGCTGGAAAACTTCTAAAATTATTTTGATAGCAGAACCAGGAACCAGGACCCTACAAAAGTTGCATCGCACAGACCTATCAGCATCCTGCCTCTACGCTCTAAAGTACTCGAAAAGCTACTTGTCATGAATATATCTCCATTTATTAATCTCAACCAACTGATTCCCCAACATCAGTTTGGATTTAGAAAACAACACGGCACAATAGAGCAAGTTCACCGCATTGTAACTCTGATAAGGAACACTTTTGAAGAAAAAAGGTATTGCTTTCTTGATATCACTCAAACTTTCGATAAAGTATGGCACGATGGCCTTATTTACAAACTCAAACGATTACTGCCTGCAAATGTCTCCTCATTGCTTAGTAGCTATCTCACGAAAAGAAAATGTCTCGTACATCACAAGGATTATACAACAAATCCATTGGATATTCACGCTGGCGTTTCACAAGGAAGCGTTTTGGGCCCCTTAATGTATCTCTTATACACTTCAGATATGCTGATGATACGGCAATATAGTGCTACCCATATAAGCTACTAAACTCCTGTAGACTCATCTCGATTCTCTTGAAATCTGGTTAGCAAAATTGCGCATAAAAGTCAATGAATCAAAGAGCCCACACTTAAAATAAATGGCCGATCAGTTTCACAATGTTCCTCAACAAAGTACTTGGGTATTCACCTCCACAGAAGACTGACCTGGAACAATCCCATAGAGGTAAAGAAAACTCAGATCAAGCTAAAAATTAATCAGTTATGGTGGCTGTTATACAAAAGCTCAAAGTTGAATCTCGAATACATACAAAGTGCTATTATATAAAGCAACCCTGAATCCAATCATTGCTTATGGTATCCAGTTATGGGGCACCGCATCTCCCTCAAATATCGAAAAATTGCAGCGAATACAATCCAAGTGCCTGCGAATTATTGTGAACGCGCCTTGGTATATGAGGAAACTTAACTTCCATTGAGATTTGAATGTACCCACAATTTATGAGGAAGTTGCAAAGTCCTGCAGAAGCTACATTCAAAAATGAAATAACCATCCGAATCCTCTTGTTAGGCAATTGCTACTGAGCACGGGGCATCGACGATTAAAAAGAAAAACAAAAACATTGAATACGCTGTGAAATTGCTAAAGCTCGTGACTCACATAATTTTAAGTTAGTTTGTAAAATTTCAATACTTATTGTGAGTTTCTCGGAATAGTAGAAAGATTCAATAAATTCATAGTATTAAAACAAAAAAATTTTTTTTTCTTTGTCTTTGTAATTTTATATTTATATTATGTATACACAATATGTATACGAATAATAATATAGTATATAAAATTCAATAATCATAACACATTTGAGACATCTGAAACAATACAAATTTTAATTTTAACTAAAACGAATTTGTGTACTTTTAATAATCGTGATATTACGTCCATGTAAAATAAAATATTTTAGGTGCGGCAACTCTGAGGCAAGAGTGTCATTATAAAACGATTATATAAGAAATGTGCATCACTACCTGCTACTACTACTACTACTACTGCTCCTACTACTACTACTACTTTTACAATGTTAAACCCATTAAAATAAATATAAAAACTTTGCAGTTTGCGGGAAAAGTTCGGCTTACATATAGTATAAATAATCCTAAATAAAAAATTTTGGTATTATGTACTTTCTATCCGTAGTACGGCAACACTGAGAATTACTGTTCTTCGTTGTTTTCTTTTCTGATAAGCTGAAAGTCGACAGCACGCGTTCTAAGTCTGTCAAAAAAGTAAAATCAGTGTAATTGAATGCCTAGGATGATGATGATAGGATGCCTAAAATGCGTGGAATGCGAAAATAGGTATACTTTCTACTTTTGTAAGCCTCCTACGCGTCGTGCAAATAGGTTAGCTGATTTTGATACCAAGAGTGTTAAACTATATTTTATTTTCAATGCTGTCGATGAATACATTTTATCGTAAATCGCATGTAATTTGAAATGCAGAAAAACGTATAACTCGTAGATCGCGCTGATGCGAAAAAGCGTGGTGTGGACTTTCAGCTTTAGTGTTCCCGCTAGTTTCGTGAGGTATGATGAATATATGATGCGTTTAATACTTAGTAGGGACATAAATACTGTTACACACATTTTATGCTATAAAATTAAAAATAATGAATGTTTTTGGACCAATTTTTTTTTACATATTTATTGATATATATTGTATACAAAAAAGCAGTATTCATTCGAAATGCCCGCCTTAAGTCGGACTGGCCAATCATCAATAGCCGCACGCACCTCCTCCATTGGGAAATTGGCCACAGCACGAATCAAAGCTGTCTTAGGAGAATCAATGTTGGGGTATCTTTTGTGGCAAACCATGTCCTCTAAAACTGTCCACAATTTGTAATCCAGCGGGTTCAAATCCGGACTGCCAGAGGGCCACTCTTCAGAGGAAATGAATGCTGGTAAATTGTTTTGGAGCCAGATTTGGGTCGTTTTAGCTTTATGGGCCGGCGCAGAGTCTTGCTGGAAAGTCCATGATTGGTTTTGGAACATGGAATGGTTAAGTGGTCTTACAACAGCTTCCAAAACGGTTTCTTGGTAAACTTTAGCCGATGTTTTGACCCCTTGTTCGCAAAAATGCAAGTCAGTTACCCCATCATAAGAGACACCCCACCAAACCATGACTGAAGCTGGGTGATGACCTTTTTCGACCCGTGGAATCAGTTCAGATGCTTCCTTAGATGACCGTGCATACACCCTATCATTTTGTTTATTAAATTTTTCCTGCACGGTAAACATTTTTTCATCGGTAAACAAGATTTTTCTGTGCAAGTTATCAGCGTGCTTCACCAAAAGACGTTTGCATTTTACCACCCTATTTTTTTTCAAAGCTGCAGTCAACAAATGTCCGGTACGGCGTTTGAAAGCCCCAAGTCCCAAGTCTTTTTTAATAATTCGACTCATGGACTTTTGCGAAACATTCTTTAACATCCCCAGTCTCCTCAAACAGTTTTATGCACCGGTAGACGAACATGCGACTAATGCCGAGCGGACGGAGCGTTTTGAAAATATCACCTTTTTTCATTTCACACTTAAAAAGCGCTATAACAGCGATACGGTTTTCATTATCTGACCATTCCATGTTGAAAACTCACACAATTTAGAATTCCCTATACAGACTAACGCTTTAAAGGTTATATTTTATAAATCATATGAGAATTATGTGGTATGCTCAATTCTTCTATTGAAATGCGTGTGTTTAATGTTGTAACAGTATTTATGTCCCTACTAAGTATATTTTTTACTCGACTACCCTCTGACAACAGATGAACCTCTCACCTAGCACTCGTTGGCTTTAGGAGTCGAAAATGTGCCCCTCCCTGCTTTAAATCAATAAAACAAGTAATTGTATCAAGTTTTAATAACCGTGTTACAGAAAACACATGAAATAAAAGAATAAGCATCTGTAAAAATAATATTACATAACATCTGGCTATCAGCTAGGGCTACTGGCTCTTGCATGATTCCATTCTATGGGTCTAGTTTTCGAGGACTCTTTCGAGCATTGTAACGCGTGCCTGTGTTTTCAACCTGGGGTATTGGTTGTACGGGTTAGGCTAAGGCCTTTATGCACTGCGACCAAATTGATCTATAGTGGACAAATTACTCAGCCAGTCAGGGTGAACAAGAGAGCAGCGAAAAACTCTTGTTATAGGAAGAAACCCGAATTGCACACTTACTGTCATATTGGCACTAATACTTCCGACACTAGAGTGTTCGGCTCGGATGGTATACCTTTCGTGGTAGAATTCCTACTTTTTATTAGAACACTAATTATGGAAATCAATTTCCACAATTTGTATACATTGTTCTGTCTATCTAAGCTAGAACATGTATGAACATGACAGTTGTCACGCGTGAAATGCCTGAGAATCTCTATTGGAAAAAGTACCTCCTATTGGATCAATTTGTATAAGTATTTTCTAGGAAGATCTTAGAAAATTTAAGGAATTGTGATGCGTCCTTGATAACATCCGGCATCTCTGCAACAAACGACTCGGCCTTGGTTTCTCTCCAGGATATCACTTTAAATTCTTAGGAGACTCATCTCCACTAGACGCCATTGACTAAATGACGGTGCTCCATCTTCATGGTTCCTATCAATGACGGCAAGGATAAGGCCACGTCACTGAAGGAACGCGCCTGAGTGTTATATGTGGCCGAAGCCCAAGTTTTCGCCTTTTTTTACTTGGACAGCTGTTCTTTTTGAGAGCGTTGTCGTTTGGACGCAAGTTCAGAAGAACGGACATTTTCGCGTTCAGCGATAATGCTTCTAGCCCACTACAGAGATTATTTTTCATTCATGCGGCTCGTCTTTCCCGATATGTACGGAGAGACCCGCTAATTGGTTTACCGGTAGACCTGAAAATAGAGGCAGCAGCTGATGTTGATGGAGCTCAGTCCAAAGAGGATGTGGCTGCTGAAAGAGGAGTTGCAACCTTTGTTAGTGCCTTAGCAACAACGGGTCTTGATATGGTGGTCACGGACCCTTTGCTGACTTGCACTGATTTCTTCGATACCAGTGGTTTGGTGGCCAGAACTGGGATGATCCTGCGTACACGCACTTTTGGGACCACGGAGGATGGTATCATGTGCTTCCCGAAAGAGTTGCGATTTTGGGACGAGTCTCAGTGGTGTCCGGTTTGGGTTTTCGGAATTGTTCAAGGCAATTTTTAAGTGTTTATCCATTATTCATGTACGACCCCTTACCCGACGCATTAGGCATCGCGGTCTAATTGTTTAGGAGGGACTTGGAGGTCGTCCGAAGCAGAGCCCTATACTCCGGAAAATCCACAGTTTCTACCTGAGGCGGACAGGTATCAGAGAGGCTCCGTTAAAATACAGCCAGTATAGCTCCCCTGCTGCAAACTATCCAGTGGGCACGGAAACGTGTAACACCCTGGATTGGGGGAAAGATTTTATCGACTCCCAGATCTAGATTCGTAGTGTTCTGTTAATTAGCAGGGTCACCTTGAGCAGGATGTGAAAGAGAGTCGCGCACTAGCGGTCTTGGTCAGATAGAGGCTAGCGCCGTGTATAAAGCTACAGCTGTATTGCGCATATTCTGAACCTGCAAATACGCAGACGCGCTAATATGCCTGACTCTAAGCACACTCGCATATTCACATACCCGCACACTTGCTTGACCCAAAATATGTTAGTAATTTACCGTACAATTTTCAATACATGCACCACTTTTTCCAATTTTTTTTCGACATGGTTGAATCACCAAATGTTTTTTTCAACATTTCCAACGTTTTGGCACAAGAAATTTCATTTGAAACACAAAATTTCACACAAACTCTGTTCGATATTTTTATCCATAGTAAAAATCGCAACGCACACAAAAGGTTGACTTGTTCCTAATGATGCCGTAACCAAACTAAATGACACATAGCAATAAAAATTCACAGAATAGTGGCTGACAGTTGTGCCAACCTGGGAAAAAAATTTTTTGAAATATTCTCAGAAGGAAAATTAAAAATGAGAATTTCCGGTTTCCGGGTACTTATTTAACAGAATGTATATACGAGGGCGGATTGATAAAGAAGCTACATACATAAGTACGAAAAGGCAGCACGAGCACAAAAACTTTTTTTTTGAAATTGCGATCTGTCAAACGTCAGCTGTTAAAATTTCACCCAAATTCATCGATTAGTTTATTTGTTGTAGTCGTTTGAAGTAACCAACTTTTGTGTTTCTTGAAAAATGGAAAAAAGCGAATTTTGTGCAGTGATTAAACACTATTATTTGAAAGGGAAAACGGCGAAAGAGGCAAAAGAAAAGCTCGATAAACATTACGGTGAGTCTGCTCCGTCAGATTACATGGTAAAATATTGGATTGCTGAATTTAAACGCGGCCGAACAAGCACTGCAACAATACCATCAACAGGAAGGCCAAAAGAGGTGGTTACTGAAGAAAATATCAAGAAAATCCTCGATATCGTTATGAATGATTGCCGAGTCAAGTTGCGTGAGATTGTTGAAATGGTAAGCATCTCATATGAATGTGTGTTCAACATTTTGCATAAACATTTGCATATGAAAAAGCTATCGGCAAGATGGGTGCCGCGTTTGCTCAGTGTCGAACAAAAACGAGTTCGAGAGACCACTTCACAGCGGTGTTTGGACATGGTAAAGCGTAATCCTGTTGATTTTTGGCGTCGATTAATAACTGTTGATGAAACGTGGGTCCACCATTACACACCTGTAACCAAAAATCAATCGATGGGTGGAAGCTGGTGGAAGTGCTCCGAAGAGGGCGAAGGCAGTGAAATCGGCTGGCAAGGTTATGGCCACTGTATTTTGGGATGCACTCGGAATATTGCTTATTGATTATCTTGAAAAAGGAACCACAATCACAGGAAAATATTATCGTGCATTATTGGATCGATTGAATTATGCAATCAAGGAAAAACGACCACATTTCAAGAAGAAAAAAGGCTCTTTCTTCAAGACAACGCACCGGTTCACACAGCATTAGATACTATGCTGAAATTACGTGAAATACACTTCGAATTGGTTGATTATCCACCTTATAGTCCTAGTGACTTTTTCCTGTTTCCAAACTTGAAAAAATGGCTGGCAGGAAAAAGATTCAGCTCAAACGAAGAAGTGATTACCGAAACTAACCCGTATTTTGAGGGGTTCCCGAATTCGTATTATTCAGATGGTAAGATCATGTCCAAGCTGGGGATTCAATACACGACCTGGGGCTCAGAAGATCAACTCACTAAACATTGAGCTACAGTATCCACTTAAAAGATTTTTTCCACATACTGTTTGTATAAATGTAGATTTAGACGTTGAGGAAACAATTTCTTGCAATTGCTGGTAGTGTTAGAATACAAGTATTCGCTCCAATGAAAATACTCATACTACAGATATACTAGTTTCATGCAAGACAACATCTTACAGTCGTTGTGGGTCAATCAGTTGAACAATGCGTGTACATATGAATGTACGTATATGGTTTGCAACTGATATTAACTGGTTTTTAAAAGGATGCTAAAAACGGTCACTGGTCATCTTTTGCATTGCGGTAAATGTGTGCTACATTTGTAACTGCTAGAGATAACTATGTATTTCGATAAAATATAGTTCTCTACAAATTCGTTAGAGTTGAAATAGCAACACAGCTTGGATGACATATATTTCAAAATGTTAATAAAATAATGACGTAGCACATTTTTCCAGCTCTAAACATTTTTTATATTTTTCACATGTGACATGAAATTGAAATTGAAAATTGGAAATTAAAATATTGAAAAAAAAATAAATATGTGGCACTTATAAGCCCCGAAAAGCTCTTTGGCCGAGCTTCTCTTCCAGTACCTACTTATTTTAACCGGTTCCGAATGACAGACCCCTTGTGGCATCACTTTTTCTGAGCTTTGTCGCAGATTTCTTGTAGAAGCTTTCTCATGGTAATTTGTTGCTGCCGGGAGCCGTACCGTTCAAAAAATAATATTTTCTATATTAAATGTACGCTTCAGCCGGGGATTTAACCCACGACCTACAGATCAGAAAGCCAACACACTAACCACTCACTTTGAAAACTGCGACAAAAACGAAGCGATGACAATAGTCACCATCAAAGTCCCATTTCCTAAATAGCCTAAAGTTTCACATTACCTCATTACTTAACTATTCAATATCGGGTTTTCTGCATCAAAATTGAACGCCCAACTGTATGATTTAGAAGAGCTTTCAAGGTTAGCTGAAATTGACTTAGATGGCAAAGGAGCTATCTGCCTTATATTATGATATTGATGTCGGAATAGGTTGGCCTTCACTATACATATAAAGTGTTGTTGGGGAAATAACAAGATTCTTTGCAGCTTTTGATGGTGAAATTGTTATTTCTTTCGCTAGTGTCGATGCTTCTATCTGCACAGATGCTCTTAAGCTCATTTGAGCGGCACATGCTAAAACTGGCAAAATCGAGTTGTCTTATAATTTTGATTTCCTTCTGCTTGATTTTTTTTTATTACATTCTTCAAATGTAATCCCTGTGCGCTCACGTATCCATTTTGTCGAACAAGTAAAAACTATAGACGATTCTATCCAAATCCGGAGAGCTTTAAAAAGGCGTTCTTATGACTCTTCGATCTAGTTCAATGAGTTTTAAACTCTAAAAATATACCTCATCCTCTCATTATTCCCCATTTACTCCATTTTCGATACTCGCCATAAACGCAAATATCCGAAGATATCCGCTGGATCCGAAGATCCAGCGCAGAACTTTTCTCTCGAAAACTCCAAGCATCCTCTTATCCGTGGTGGAAATTGTTCAGACTTCTGCGCCATATGTTAGGACAGGAATAATAAGAGACTTGTATAGGGCCCGACTACTCAATTGCTTACTCAGCCCAAAGTAACACCTGTTATCAAGAGTAGTTATCCTATACACGATCTCCAGGCTGACGTCATTACAGTTGTTGATGCTGATTCCAAGATAGACGAAGTCCTTCACCACCTCGAAAGTGTAATTGTCAACAGTGACGTGTTGTCCAAGACGCCGGGACTCTTTCTTTGTAGACACTAGATACTTCGTATTGACCTCGTTCACCGTAAGACCCATTCGACGTGACTCTCATTCCAATTCAGAGAATGCTGCACTGACTGCTCGCAAATTGATATCGATTATGTCAATATCGTCGGCATACGCCAGCAGCATGTCACACATATACACTAACTAGCCCATACTGATCCAGATTAAGCGTAGAAAGTGGCGTTGGATTGGCCACACGCTAAGAAAGCAGCCAGATAGCATCACGCGAATGTCGCTTGAGTGGAACCCGCAGGGGAGCAGACGCCGCTGACGACCAAGAAACACCTGGAGGCGATCAATACTGGGTGAGCTAGCTGCTGCCGGCATCACATGGGAAGGCGCTAGATCAACTGCCCAAAACCATGTGCGATGGCGAAGCCTTGTGGAGGCCCTATGCTCCAATTTGGAGTTTAAAGGGGTTTTCAGTTGAAACCAATCATACACATCTACAAAAATTCAACGATATCGATTGGGCGGTTTCAGAGATTAGTGTTGAATTTTTGAACATTGTTGTTCGATATTAAATTTATGCAGCAGCAGGGGATTGAACTCACGACCTACGGATAAGAAGTCCAACGCACTAACCACTGAACGATGACACCCTCTTATTAATTAATTAATATGTGGCATTTAAAGGCCCGAAGGGTTCTTTGGCCGAGCTTCACTTCCATTACTGCTGTGCATGTTAAATTTTGGATAGTATTATTATTATTATTATTATTATTAACAGACCCTTATGCACTGCAACCAGACTTGATCTATTGTGCAGTCTTTAGGTAACCCTAAATTTTCAGGCTTTTAATAAATTTCAGCACTTTGTTGGGTTCGTTATTCCACAATTCATATGGAGGCACTGTACTATGACCTAAGTGGTTTGTTTAGTCTTTGTCTGCCAAGAGCTTGACATTCACAGAGAATGTGCTCCGAGGTCTTTCGATGTCTAAGTTGTAGAATCTACAGACAGCAGTGTCAGATAGATCTAACTTATTTAAGTGGTACAGTTGGACAGTATTAGAAGGGAACTACTTATTTTAGTCGGCAGAACTCTTGCGACATCACTTTTTTTGAGCTTTGTCACAGAGTTCTTTTAGAAGTTTTTTCATGGCAAATTGTTACTGCCGGAAGAATTGTTTGCCGACAGGTGAGCACCTTACGTGCTAGTAAGTACGTGCTTAGGTGAGTACCTAAGCACGTACTTTCTCGGTAATCGGCGCGACTGTTCACCTTCGTTATGATACATTCGTAGTACCGATAACGTAATGTGGTTTTTATTATTTGATTACAACTTGGCTAAGAATGGACATATGCGTATGTGCATGCGTATAAAAGTAAGATTTATCTACCTATTCGTACACTGTATCTATAATTCCAAAAATTTAAATTCATAAATAATTCGTATTGAGCAAGAGGGAGAAACTTGTTAGCTTAAAGCTACTCTGTCATTTAATTTAAGCATTTGAATTTGATTATTATTATTTTTGTCCCTCTCTTTTGGTCAAACTGGTAGCGGCCACAAAATACGAGTAGGTACAAGTGTGTATTTCAGGTATTTTAATTTTGGAGTTTATCTTAATAATATATACATATATTATTTAGTATATGCATCTTTGTAATAAAACCGAATAAAACCGGATTTATATGTATTGGCGTTGAAAACCTTGAACGTTAAATCATTAATATTTTTTTAGAGCTTTTTGGAAATTGCTAAGACAGTGATGCAATACATTGTTTTGGTAAAGTTAAAAGGAAGACGAAGAAAGAAATGCTTATTATAAATATAAGTAATTTAATAATTTAGAATAGAAACTTTCTAGTTCTAAAAAAAAGTTCAGTAAAAAATATTTGAATATCAAAGTTTGCCTTCCTATTGATAATTGTTAATTTCTTCACATTGAATTTTTTTTCCAATAAAAAATCAATGTGTTAAGACGCATATTCAGCACAAGATATACTTGAAACAAAATTTGTAAATAAATTATTATCAACAAATTATATAAATTATCATACTTATGACTATATTTTGAAACGAAGAACTTGCACGAAATATATGACAACCTTAAGCGTAAGACAAGGTAGAATATGACGGAAGAAGTCAGCTATTCAAATGGTCTTTGACAGTAATGGGAAGATTTGATTTGTTTACATGCAATAGTTACTGGTATTATATCATTTCATTATCGCTATTTAATATTTGAATTGAGTCCATAGCGATTTAGTATACGGTGAATGCTATGGCAGAGTTAACTGAGAAAATATGTCATTCATTCCGAACATAGTTCGATATGGATTTACGAAAATTCGTCCCAAACTACATCATTCTTCATTCTGTCAGAAGAAACAATAAAAACACTAATTTTATTGTATACATACAAGGTGCGACAATGATGTATTAAGACTGCCTCTAGAAAACACAATTAAAACACGATATCTTGCTAATTTTTCAGTATATTTATTCGAAATATTCTCCTCCTGATTCAATACACTTGTTGTTACATCGATTTAATAGTGATTCCAACGCGTGTTCCAGCTCATTTTTCGGAATTGCCTCCAGTGCCCTCGTCGAAGCACGTTGTATGGTCTGAATGCATCATCAAAAAAAGCATCCTTACAACTTCAATTTCAGTTTTGGGAACAAAAGGAAGTCGCACGGTGCCAAATCAGGTGAATACGGCGGGTGATTCAACACACAGACCTGATTCCGAGCCAAAAATTGACGAACAATGAGTGCTGCTGTGTGTTAAATTTCATGTTAAATTTCAGGTGAAAATTTCAACATCAAACGAACACGTGTTTTGTAAAATGAATGTTAATAAACATTAAATGTCAACCAAATGCCATGAAATGACAGTTTGACAGTTAGTAGAGGAAGGTTGAAGCTTCAAAACGCATGTGCTCACACATAGATGCTGCGCTTGGTTGCTGAGATATGGTTCGTCGAGTCTTAATACATAATTGTCGTACCTTGTATGTTTTTAGGTAAACGTATACATATCAGGTCAGTCCATAAGTTCGTGCGTTTTTCTTAGGTGGTTTTAAAATAAGTAAAAAAAAAAAAAGAAGTTTTCAGTATTTATTAATCAATTATATATTTTTCCTGCATTATTTACAATGTCTTCCCAACGTTTAGGTAAATTTTTAATCCCCTGCTCACAAAATTTTTTGTCCTTGGAGCCAAAATACGCGTCGACATCCCTTTATATAGCTTCTTTTGAGGTACAGTTCTTATTACTTAAATGGGACTGAAGTCCGCGGAAAAGGTGATAATCACAAGGTGCAATATCCGGAGAGTATGATGGATGCGGCATTAGCTCCCATTCGAGCTCGTTCAGCTTGCCTATGATCTGTCTTGCAGTATGCGGTCTTGCGTTGTCGTGGTGAAACAAATATTTGCGTTTATTTACTAAAGATGGTCCATTTTTTTCAAGTGCTTCATTCAGTTTGGATAGTTGATGGTAATAATAATCAGCTGTGATCGTCTGGTCTGGTCCCAGCAGATCAAAGTAAATTATATTGGCTATATCCCACCAAATAGACAGGAGAATCTTCTTGGGGTGGATGGCATTTCTGGGGGTTTCATCTTTATGTAACCACTGGCGTTTGCGAAGAACAGGATTATTGTATAGGACTCATTTTTCGTCCTCAGTAACAATACGGTTCAAAAAGCAGTCATTTTCAAGCCGCTGCAGTAGCTGAGAGCACACATCCACTCTCTGATGAAGGTTTGCGACGGAAAGTTTATGCGGAACCCATTTCCCCAGCATTGAAACCCTACCGAATTGAACCAGGTGCCTGTAAACTGTTCCATGTGATAAATTTAGCCTTTCAGCCATCATCAAGCAAGGCGTCGGAGTTAAAGACCTCATGACGACCAGAGCGTGGGACATCCTGAACGTCACAATCACCACTTCGGAATTTGGAAAACCACTTTTGCGTAGTCCTTACACTCACGGTATTCTCCCCATGAGCTGCGTTTATTTCTGTAGCAGCAATTGTTGCATTTTTTCCACTTTTATAAAAAAAATACAAAATATGCGTTTTATACTCGTTAGAAGATTCCATTTCCACGATTAAAATCACTTGTTGAATGCACAATACGTCAGAGAAAATAAAAATAGTTCCGTTATCTCCTACGAATCATTTTTTGTACGCAAAAAGTGCCTACTGTGAAACTATTGAAAAAATAACGCACGAACTTATGGACTGACCTGATATACGTAAAAACATCGGAGCATACATACTTGTACACTACGATGGCCATAATTAGTATGGAATGGAAAAAACACTCATTTTTTACGGAACACCCTCTAGAAATTCAACGTTATAAAAAAAAAAAAACACTAAATATGAAATTTCAATTTCAATTCGCATTTGTTAAAAATTTTATTGTCTTATACATATAATGCAACGGTAATACATGTGGGTGACGTAGCTCAGTGGTTAGTGTGTTGACCTTCTGATCTGTAGGTCGTGTGTTCAATCCTCGGCTGAAGCATAACAAATTTAATATAAAAAAAAAGTTTTTCTTTCGAACGGTACCCACCTGTCGGCAAGCAATTGGCAATTCTTCCGGCAGTAACAATTTGCCATGGAAAAGCTTCTAAAAGAACTTTGCGACAAAGCTCAAAGAAAGTCATGTCACAAGGGTTCTGCCGTTTGTCAAAAATGCTATCTAACAGTTATTTAAACCCAGGATTGATTTCTCATTTTGTGTTTAATAAAACAGTTGAAATTGAACATTTTTAAGTTTATATCGTGTCGAGTTAAACATTTTGCTCAAAAATCCTACCCCCCCCCATTGACATGTGTCATAGGGCAGGATATATATTGTTACGTTTTTATTTTGTGAACATTTAATTCTATTTGAATCAACCTTGTTCGATCACTGGATTCTGTCAACTCTATATACAATCAACTATTTAGAATAACTCTTTAATGTACTTACAACTTTTGCCTCTGATATTGTACCAATGTTTGCGCGATCACTTTCGTGATTCAATTGATTTCATTTGTCAACAACTGGCCTTATTTATACACTGTGGCAACACTCCAGAATCTTCCTTTATCGTAGTCGAGATTTTTCTCTTTCTTTCTCGTTGGCTTGTTCTGGTTATCGCCTATTTCTTTTTGTTGACATTCGTTTCGATGCTGCCAAAATTCGTGTCATTCACAATTAGTGATGAGTAACCAATCATCAAATACTCGTTACAATATTTAAACTGTATTAAAATATATTATAGAAGAGAACATGTGGGTCCAGTTGACATTTGAGAATGAAATTGAAAAAATGTAGTTTTTATTCAAGAGATGCTGTATAAAGTTACATTCCTCATTTGATTGCAGAGACTGCACGACAAAAAATAAATGAATCGCATTTAATACCAGTGACAAATTATTACAAATTTTACAATTTCTTACTGGAAATGTGTAAAAGAGGGGAAATTGAGAGAGTCAATTATTTCCTCTCTCTGATAATTTTTGCAAATTTTTACTGGTAATATTTCTACTAGTAAGAATTCGTAACACAGAAAAAACAGCTATTCTTACTGGCAAGTGACAGAACTAAAGGAATTTGGAATTTACTAGTAAATCTTACAAATTTTCCGTTCGCGTACTTTTTCACTTTGTTCTCATTTTTAGAGAAGATTTTTCTTACGCTACTGAATCGTGTTGAAATTTTACTAGTAAAGTACGCGAACGGACCTATGGTAACAATACTATACTACAAACGAATACCAGATGTGTGTCACCAAATACCAGCACTTCATCATGTGAGAGCAATGCAGTATTTTGCTAG
The DNA here is from genome assembly GCA_963854835.1 of Megamerina dolium. Classification (NCBI taxonomy): domain Eukaryota; kingdom Metazoa; phylum Arthropoda; class Insecta; order Diptera; family Megamerinidae; genus Megamerina; species Megamerina dolium. The sequence goes on from OY978529.1 coordinate 8,617,176, forward strand.
TAAAAAAATCTCCTAAACACAGCCGAAATAAAAGGTTGATATCCTAGCTAAAAGCTCACTCACACTAAAGCTTTTCAAAATATTCTGTCAAATTACTTTAAAAAATTCAAAATTCAAAATTCAAATAAATCAAAAAAGATTAAAATGGAAAATACGAAATCGCAGTGTAGAGTCAACATATTGGAAAACTGCGTGTCGTCAAGCAATTGGCAATTCTTCTGACAGTAACAACTTGCCATGAAAAAGCTTCTGAAAGAATTCTGTGACAAAGCTCAGTGATCAAAGACAAAAGTGATGTCACAAGGGTTCTGCCGTTCGGAACGGCTAAAATCAGTAGGTCCTATCTGATACTGTCCAAAATTTAACACGCACACCAGTAATGGAAGAGAGCCCTTCGGGGCTTTAAGTGCCACATAATATTCGTCTCTTCTAGTATTAGCACTACAAATTCAAAAGTTATGTCACACAGTCAACTATAACACTTAACGACAGTTGTAGTTAAGAACTATTCTGTACACTGTTTGAAGAACGTACAAATTTCGATATTTCTCACAACTAATCAATGCTCGGATAGAATATTCGAAACGAACGAAACCATTTACGATATATTTCGAGCGCTCGCCAATGTTATATAAAATTACGAACTATTAAATATAATATTAACAAATTTATTCACTTCAAGTATTTCATAACAAATATTAAATTTAGAAAATGAAGATAAAATTAAACACGCTCGCAATCGATTAAAATAAAATACGATCTTTCTCACTTCAGCTCATTTTTCATTGTATTATATTTTATAGATGCTTAAACAAAAGAATGTATTTCTTTTTCTTTCCCTTTTCACTAATAAAAATATATGTAAATTATTTTATTCATATGCATATCCAAATATATTAGTTTCTTTGCACAAAAAACGCGCAGGTTTCTTTCTGTATATGTAATTTAATATTTATTTATAAAAAATATGGCAGATCAAGCCAGATTCACTACCTTTTTTGACTTTAAAAAATGAAATCGTCGAAAAATCTACATTCTATGGCGACTTTACGAAATAGATTTCTCAATTTGGTTCAATTTCTATTCAATTAAGCGTCAAAATATGGAGTGTTGTCATATTAAAGCTAAAAAAAAAATTAACTATGTTTGTAGTTAAAAATGTAACGACAAATATCGTTAACGTATAGTTACTGAATCATGGACTCTTAGCTAATGTCGTTACCGCAAGCTACAATTATAGTTAGCTAACGACAACGATAATTGTCGTTAAGCACTTACTGAATCGAACTACTGTTTTAGTGCACAGTGAGACAGACCGAATCGATATTGGATGAAACCAGGAACAAAGAGGTTTATTTCTTTGCCCTTTAGCCACACGCTAGAAGGCGATGTGGAGTAATTTTATTGAATTTCCTTCATTTTTCGTAGATATTCTTAGTAAATACTCATGTAAGGGTTCTCTGGAACGAGGAATTTATTTATGAGATTTAGTTTTTGATTAGCCATGCTCTATATTAGGCGCTGTAGGTCAATTCTATTCGATTACCTTAATTTTTCTTCGGTTTTTTTTTTTTCAAATCAATAATCTAATTAAAAGCTTTTCAGTTGAGAAAAATCATTAGTGATGTTAAATTTCGATTAGTCATATTAAAAATATTAATTTTAAACATCGCAATTAATTTTATTTGTTTTGTTTTTAATTTTACATTTATTTACGAATAATCTTGCATTCCTTTTTAACGGATTTTTTTCCTTTTTCTGCCTTTTTGTTGTTGTTTTATTGTTGTTGCGATTATCCACCAATAAATATCAGCTAGCAATGCATTGAATTTATCTCGCTTATCCGCATGCATTATTAAACATTTTTTTATTTTCTAACGGGGTTCTTTGATTTTACTATTCCAAAGCTATGTTTGCATCACCAATGATTTTATAGCGGAATATATGTAAATCTGCGTAATATAAAAACACTGTCCACTGTTTTGCGCCAGAAGTTAAATTCTCTTGCTTTTCCTGTAAATTCGCGTAATCCTTTGACTATGCATGGTACTTTGTCCAGGTCACTTTAGATTACAAGTAAAAACCAGAACAGACCAGACTTAAACTCCGGTGGAAAGACCACGTACAGGAGAACTTGCCAGCGCTTGGAATTTCTAACTTGCGCCAGCTAGCGAAGGAAAGAGTTGGGTGGCAAAGCATGATTGATTCGGCCAAAATCGATTATCGGTTGTAATGGTCACATATGTAGTAAGATTAAATCTACAATTCTATTTATTGTAATTTTTATCAATTTCATACTTTCGCAATTTGGGTTTTTTTTTTTTAAATATTTTTATGATTACTTTCACAATTATTTTAATTTAAATTGCTATCTCTTTAAATATTTTTACAACTCTGTTTTTTTTTTTTTTTGCGTAACATCACTTGTAAATTAATTTGATTCGTAAGCATTTTCCAAACATATTTCGGAAAGTTTTCACATTTCAATTATATATAAGCTTACTCCATATTTCCGATTAATTATTAATTATTTATTGCGATATGTACACGGATGTTTTACAAATAAATTGGTTAATTCATAATAGATATATAATTAATAGAATTATTAGTTGTGAACTTACAGTGAAATGCTTTTAAGAACAGGATGATCGACCTAAGTCTTATATTTTTTAATTTCTCTAATACGGTACCATTTGAATATGGCTTCAGATGTCACCATTTCAAGTAATTTCGCGTCAAAGCAAAGTCATGCTATCGACATATGATTGGAATAAAGCTGTCATTTTTCGTAAGCATACATTTTACCCATTCACCTTAAGCTTTGTAGTTATGCAAACATTGTCAGTGGTGTATTATTTGAAGGACTAAGGCCGAGCTCCATCGACTCTTCAAACAAATGCAGTACTTTCTGAGAAAGCACCACATAATCGTATACTTTCGCCTGTAACAATGGCTCGCAAAAATTGTGGTCCTGCCTGATTCTTGTCCCGAAGGGTTGTTGATTCGTCATTAATTCGAATTACATAATCCTTACTAATAAGCTCCTTGGGGGTGTAATTTTTGAACAAGTTTTGAGCCGCTCTTCCGTTTTCAAACATCATGACATACAAATCTTTTGCCTCTTTCAATGTTCTCTCCTCAGGATAATCCACAATACGCGTGAAACACATGAATTTATAGAAATCTTTTTCGAGTTCTTCGATTTGCTTGATCAAAGGCTCCGCAGATGGACTTCGATTCACATTTTGAACACTTTCTGATTCAGCTACGATTTCAATTTCATGTGAAAGGCGAGATAATCCGGCAAGAAGCATATCGATACTTCCTTGAAATAGATCCAGTACATTTTGACTCGAAAAAATATCCTACAAAAAAAAAAAAAAAAAAAGGCATTAATGGAAGTTGCTCCACCCTGGCATTAGTATTACTATTAGCATTTGATACGTACTTTCAATTTTAATATAGCAGAATGTAACATCGGTACAATAGACAATTCGTAAATTTCTCCAATGCTTCGCGTCTCTAGATAATGTAGTACTTTGAGACCTTCATTTGTGTGATCGAAGAGACATTTCTACATATTTCGTAAAGAACAATTACAACGATTGATAAAGGTTCCTTCTAGAAACTAGTTGGTATATTCACCTGTCGCCAAACTGGCACTGATTGTGCCTGCTTCCATATAGTTTGCCATGCGTTATCGGGTGTTAACATGCGAGCACTTAAGTTGCCACTTACCACTTTGCCATCATCTATCAGAAAGTATACAATTAAAATGAATATAAATCAAACCACATGGTCCATGTCATACCATCAATGATTTCTTCCCAGTCCTTCGGACTGTACCAACGTATAAAATCCTCAATTTTGGCATTAGGGTTAGCCGCTTTAAAAGCTTCCATATCGGAGCGCAACGTTGAGCACATCATTTGTGTTGTCACACCTGTGAGAGCGATAGAAATACAAACAAAGTTTGTGCATTCAAAACAAAAACCCAACTCACCTGATCCAGGTCCCAACTTCAGCATAACCTGCGCTTCATCAAGTAACTGATCTTCTGTTTTTGGGACCGGTTCTTGTGTCACAGGCACATACAGAGGCTCATCTGAATCGAGCAACTTCATATCACCCAAACATTTCAAACGCCCTTCTGGTTTTACCGCACCCTCCGGTGGTTCATCACAATCGTAAAATTCATCTTCATCATCCTCATCAAGTTCAGTAGTCGCTGAACTTAGCTTCGGTGCTCGTTCATCATGCTTCTCCTCAGTGGGACGTGTTGCATTCGAACGTTTTAAGCAAATATTCAGCATTTGTAACTTTTGATTCAACAAGCAAGTACGTGTATCTGGAAAACCAGACGCTACCCTGAAATGACAAATAGTATTAATATGCTATGACGTCAAATTATCTAAATTGATTTTTGTTTTAAAACTATAAAACTAATTTTATCATTGATTTTTACTTGACTTTATCGTTTGGATATGGTATTTCTTTTTTATCTACGCTGAAATATACATATATCAATTGAAAGATCTTATGTCAAAGTACATTATGCCAAAATTATCAAATTAAAAATTAGTCCATTTGTTCCTGAAACATTTGTGTGGGAAGATATTAAAATTTTCATATTGAGTATTGGGCACGCAAAGTGCAAAAGTATTGAGCAACCGGCCACGCGCAGTACTTTGAGTGCAGGCAGCGCTGCTCTTAAAAATACAGTTCTGACACAGCTGTTATAATTTTGTAAGGTCAGTTTAAGTTCTCAAGTGAATAAATAAAGAGTTAAAGCTCAATAAAAAAATATTCTTTAGTTTACCCAACTAAAAAGTATATAATTGGCGCCCAAGGTGCTTGTAGTGTAATAGCCTAGACAAAGGCAGAGTTAATCTGGATTACCGGCGCATTTAAACCGAATAAATTATTAACCTGACAGACGGATCAACTAAATGGTTGATTGCTGTTTTATTAGGTCTGCTCACTTACGTTACTATCACTATCAATTTCTGTCATCTGTCACTCTCGATATGAGAAAATTTACAAGAAGTGCGTGAACTGAAAACTATCAGAAACTTGTAAATTGACATTCACAGTTCGTAATTGACAGCTGGATTTATTTGTTCGCCAACGCTTTTAATGTCGAAAACTGTTAACAATTGTTGAAAATTTTTTTGTAAGCGAACACACCTATTGTTTTGCAAGTTGGATAGAGAAAAATTCACAATAGAAATTTTTCAGCAGTGTTGCCATCGCAAATTGCGCTAATCCTCTTTTATTTTGAGAATTAACTCATAGAGTTAATGCGGATTAGCTGCAGTTAATGCCCGAGTTAATGCGAATTAAATCGTTAATCCGGCTTAACGCTGCCGTCTGTCAGGGCTATAACGCGAAATACTTTAATAACGCACAAAATCTGCAATAAGCCGTCCTTAAGTAGCATGCAGGTATTCGCAAAAAAAAAAAAAGCATCAACTAAGAAATCCAAAAGATTGTCTCTCTCTCTCTCTCTCACTCTCTCCTCTTCTCTCTATTGCCATTGATTTGTAATTGCTCTGAATGACGTTGTGACAAAAACGAAAGACACGATGACTTTCGTGAACGTTCAATCTTAGAAAACCTAGAACTGAATCGGAGAAATCAGAACACGGAGCACGGATGACAGAACAGACTAACGTTGCTTCCATCTTTTACCATTAATCAATTCTCTGAGGATTTCACAGAATCAGCGTCACACTGGTCCAATGGTTGTTTTATTCATTCATTATTCCGCATTGCTTGCATTTTCTTTTTCAATTTGTTCGCCATTTCGTCATTCCTCTCCCAGTTGGACCAGTATAACGTCACAGCACTCTCAAATCCTCTCTATCATTATTGAAATCAGCCAACATTTAAGGCCATGCGTCAACGTCGTAATTGCTAGCATATTGCAAGATTTCTTGGCAGCGGTCTTTGCTTTTGCGATCCTTACACCATGCTTAACATCTTTCCAGATATGCTAAATCGGATTTAGGTCAGGTAGGCCAGTACTTTGTTGCCTAAATCGCTTTTTGACTTTTCGGAAGTATGTTTCGTTTCGTCGTCTTATTGAAAGACCCATCTTATTGGCATTTCTTGTTCCGCATAAGGCTTCTTGCTTCTTGTAGGATTCTTAATAAATAAAAAATAAATATGTGGCACATAAAGCCCCAAAGGGCTCATTGGCCGAGCTTCTCTTCCATTACTGTTGTGCGTCTTAAATTTTGGACAATATTAGAAGGGACCTACTTATTTTAGCCGGTTTCGAACGGCAGAACACTTGTGACATCACTTTTTCTGAGCTTTGTCACAGAGTTCTTTAAGAAGCTTTTTCATGGTAAGTTGTTACTGTCGGAAGAATTGCCAATTGCTTGCTGACAGGTGGGTGGAAATGCTGCTTTTTACTAAGACATAATATTGCTTTCTCTTGCCTCAGGGTTGTATTCTTAGGTCTACCACGATTTTCTGGTAGTTTCCTGGGATTCTCCGTTTCAAATAATTCAATTCAATTTGTACAATGTTGTTGAAATGAAATTTAAACTAATATAATTTGCTTTTAAATAAAAGATTTAGGAGATCTAAGGTCTGGAAGCCAAACATTTAATTAACTTTCATATGTTTCGAGCTTTTCAGCAATAGCTGGTTGGAATTTTTAGTTGGTCACAGCAATTACACTATTGCGTTTAATTATATGGCTGATTCATTTTATCACTTATAAGCAATACCAATAATAAGCTATTTTTACATTATTTCAGGTTAACAAAATTTCCATATTCCCCAAAAATGAAGCAATGTTATATCAATAAGTCCAAATCTAAAAGATCAGAGCCTAGTTTCATCATGACGGTTAAGCCGCCAACATTGCAATTAATTCTACTGATCAGCCTATTTGTAACCAAAGCAAGCGCACAGTGTCCATGGCAAAAGAATGTACTTGATTTGCAGACATCTTGCATTTGCGCGTACAATTTGGGTCGTGAACTGTCTGTGCAATGTGATCAGGTAAATTTTCAATACACACGTCCATACATATAATGTTCGTTTCTCATTCAATCGAATCTATTTCGTATACAGGTCAGCTTTCCTTTACTTATAGATGCCTTGAACACTTATGCCAAAAATACACCCATCGATTTGCTCTATATCAACAATTCGACAATTAGTGAACTGTCCAACGATGTCTTTGCCGAGCTCAGCTTGCATAATGTACAATTGTCTAGTTGTAAAATTGCTAAAATTGAAGATGGCGCATTTCGTGGCCAAGAGACAGTACTGAAAAATCTCAATTTACAAGACAATTTGCTGAACGCTGTGCCAATTGATGCTCTTAAAATATTGAGCATTTTAAATTTACTCGATCTATCGAAAAATCATATTGCTTCAATACCGAATAATGCCTTTGCCAGCTTGTCGAGATTATCTACGTTAAAGCTAAACGACAATAATGTTACACTGGCTGCAGACGCTTTCCGTGGTCTGGAGCACAGCCTGAAGAATTTGAATTTGAAAGGCACACGTCAGCGGCGAATTCCAGAGAGCATACGCGGCCTGAGCAGTTTAGCCTTTCTTGATCTATCGTTGAATGGTATTAAGGAACTTCCAGGTACCGGCGGCATTCGCACGTTTGATGGCCTGGATTCGTTAACAGCACTGAATATGGAACGAAATTTAATCCAAAGTATAGGCGAGTCTGCATTCGTGGGAATACGTAAAACGTTGAGTTCGCTAAGTTTGCTCAATAATCTCTTGTCTGAGTTTCCGGTAGGAGCTATACATTCGCTCAACGAACTGCGAGTTCTAGATATCGGTTTCAATTTACTCACCTCCCTACCAGAAACCGCTTTTCGCGGCAACCCAAGCATCACCTTGCTGGCACTGGACGGAAATCCATTACAGACAGTGCCCGAAAAGGCTTTTGCACACTTGAACGCCACTCTACGTGGTTTGTCACTGGGCGGGCGTTTTTTGCATTGCGATTGTAAACTCCGTTGGGTAGCAGAATGGATACGTAATGGTGATCTACAGGTAAATTCACTAAGCCAATGATTATGAAAATTAAAATCCTTGTGACGTGGCAAACAAATTCTCATATTTTCAGGTAACTTCACGTGAACGCAATCCACAATTCTGCGGCACCCCGAACCAGTTTCGAGATCGTGGTTTTTATTCAATACAGCCAGAAGAACTCACATGTTCCGAAAACATAAATACCGATTTGAATGGACAAGTGGGTTCAATTGATACATTGTTACCACAACAAAAGCCAACAGTAGCAACAACAGTAACAACAACAACAACAACAAACGCACAGCCTAGAGAGGACCAAAATAATACGAGCTCTGCAGCAAATACTATTACCGAATCCACATTTTCATTACCAGTAATACCAACAAGCGCAACCACAACCACCGCAAGCTCAACAACAACAACATCGGTGTCAACGCCATTCGAATTGGTGGCACCGGCAGCGAGAACAACAGCTATTACAGTGAGTCCGTTGGGAAGGAACCACATATTTATTATATTTAGTACATTTGATTTCTTTCAGACCAACAATTCACCATCAATCGGAGTCGGCAGCAATACAACAGCTGCTTTGTTTCCTTCAGTAAACAGTGAAGCCGGCAATACGACACATGAAATACAACCGTTCGTACATACAACTGCCGGCACCGGTTCAACATCGTCAATCAACGCTAACGGGAACTCAAAGCAACAGCCACCTGCGTGGCGTCAGAGTAGCTCTGGCAACACTGCGGCTGGCATGCCACACAAACAACAAAGACCCCCACTCGTTTTAGGATTTCCAGCACAGCGTGGCACTCGTGTCGATGACACAAATGAAGTACAAGTAAAAAATGCCTTCCGACAAGACAGCTCAGTTATTATACAATGGGATTCCGATACAGCGAATATACTCGGCTTTCGTGTTGTTTATCGTCTCTTTGGCGAAAAATCATTTAAACAGGGACCTCCTTTAGAAGCTAGCGAACGCGAATTCAAAATAAAAAATGTTCCCTCACAGGAATGCATCATTGTGTGTGTTATCTCACTGGAGGAGTTGCATGTTACACCCGAAACAGTACCCTATCAACAGTGCCGTGAGGTACGCACGGTAGCCTCGCAAACATCAAATATGGACAAGATAACAATAGCTGCAAGTGCTGCTATTTGTGGCACAATTATAGTGGCAGTTATTGTATTTATAGCGGCAAGCAGGTTAGCTCACTAATGTATATTATCGGTGCATATGAAGAAAGACGCACAAGTGTTTTGACGGCGAAAAAGACGCGTAAACATAATTGACGACGAAAAAAGTCGTCATTTTTCACGGGGGAAAAAGAGACATTGTGCGAGATTTACCGCTCAAGAGATGGCGTCGCTGCAGTTATCTGACCGACTTAAAAGTTGAAGGAGTATGGTGATAACCTCACCGCCGTCAATTGTGTTTATGCGTCTTTCTTCGCCGTCAATTATATTTGCCCGTCTTTATTCGCCGTCAACTATGTTTATGCGTCTTTCTTCGCCGAAGCGTTTTTATGCGGTCAATTTTTGGGCGCGTCTTTCTTCGTCAAAGCTTCGATATGCCACGTTACTTTTACATCGGGGATCTTCATATTGTTTTTTGAAGATATTGACAAAAATTTGCGTATAAGAGTAACGTGACAGAAGCATCTTCCTTATTTATACTAAGGTGGATCGCTCCCCATCCCCAAATTCCACATCTATGTAGCTTGAAAGATTATGTAGAAACGTTTTCCGGACAAAAAACAAATTTTTAACCCTTTTAAAAACGCGAATGTTTTGTTTTTTATTATAGCACAGTTGTTGATTGTCCGATTGCTAAAATGATATCTCGTTGAAAAATTATCAATGAGAGGGCTATAATTCCTTAATATATGACCCTGACATTAAACGAACTCTTAAAAATTTAATTCAGTTCCTCTGATTCTACCCCCCAAATCAAACATTTTTTCATCATAAAATTAAAGCTCTTTAAAATCCATAAAACCTTTCCATTTAAAGTAAGAAGCTAACTCTAAAACTAAAGGAATAGCCAAAATGATAAAAAAAAACCATTTTGGCTATTTTAAAAGGGTTAAGAAAAAATTGTTTGTTATGTCCCGAGAACCTTTCAACACAATCTTTCAAATTAGGGGTGAAATTTGGATACTTTTCTTCGTGATCCATCCTAATGTATACTCGTAAGTAAGCATATAAAAATGTATTAAAACGACTCTACGAGAGAGTACCCCAGTACGGTAAAATGACTGGGCTTCCTTTTCCCATTAATATTGGTTGGGTTTTACTTTTTTTTTGTATTAGAAATATCGCAAAGAGAATTACAACTTCTTACATTATTATTATTGTAATATATATTATTTCTTCTTTTTCCTTTTTATCCCTAACTTTGCAACAGACGTTCTCGGAAATTACAAGCCTCACAACAAAAGAATCCTCTGCCAATTGGAGGTCTTCCTGTAAATTGCTGTGGTCCAGCCGGTTCGCCAGGACCACTTGGCTCGATTGCAACCCTATCGGCGTTCAATAATCACAAGGTATATATATATATAAAAGAATGATATTCCGCGAAATTTTACTCTTTATACCACATAAAAGCATCGCCAAATGTACGAGTCTAATCTAATGAAATGTCCTAATCATAAAGGCCATTAGGTCCGTAGCTGTATTTTTAATTTCGTTTGTAGTCACTTGCTACTACTTCTTCGTGTGCTCAGGACAGCTGGGCTGTTACTGATCAGTCACCGGTTCGTACGTTATACGGACGTGTCCCTCGGTCGGTTGGGCGGTTAAGTGGGCCGTTGGATTTCGAACGAAAAAAGAAAAAAAGTTGAAACATTTCTTATGATTCTTACATGATCTCCTTCATGGTAAAAGAAATTAGTGCTTGTTTTCTTTAATTTCAGCAAATATTGAGTAACCTATGGATAATGGGCGTGATCGGTCGTCTGCCGCGCACACACGGATCAATCAAAATGACTAATCTTGGAATTTTAAAAATGTTTCCTTCCAGTAACGACTAAATATACCAGCTAAAATAAGAATATTTACCACATAGAGTTATATTATACTGCCACATAATTTTTCCAGAAATGGGCAAGCCACTCCTAAAGTTTATAGTAGCCCCAAACAAAGTGCAGAATTTAAGAAAAAATTTAAAACGCTGTAACTTTGCTAATCTTCTATCTAGAAGAACTATACTGGGGAGATAAGCTGGTATAAAATCAGCACGCCATGCCATATCCTAATCGGGCTCCCATACAACCACCATAACTTACGCATAGGTGAGATTGAAAGAAATAGGCAAGCCACGACCACTGTTTTATATAGCTCCCATATAAAGCCTCTTATGTTTAAACCATAACTTTAACAATTTTTAGCTTTAAGCCAGCGAGAAACCAGCGAACCACGCCCACCGCTTAATGCTGCTCCCAAACAAAGTCGAGAAATTAATTTAAACTTTAAAACCCCTATAACATGCGCAATACTTATCCTAATACAACCATATTTTAGGTGCACATTAGTATTGTAGGCAGAAATTATTCCGCAAGGAATTCGTAAGCCACGCCTAATTATTAATATAACTACCATTAAAGTAGCGCAATGGAAAAAAAAGAAGATGTATATGCGAAGCAAAATTTTATATATAATTCGGTCGTCCCAGGCCGACTATTAGGCAATTTAGCTTTTATGTCGTTTAAAACATGGGCATTATACAAATATATCGCGTAACGCGTTAAATTAAATTGATGCTAATCTATTATTCTTTTTACTTCACCTTTTCTTTCTTCGCAGGAGTGGGACCAAGTTTCCGCATACAGTGGTCGATCTATACCCAGACCACGCATTTACGCTGTGGATAATCAAGATGATATGCGCAGTCACTTCTCTGGTATGCCGGGAAAAGTTGGAAAACCAAGGTGAGTCAGTACTTGAATAAATATATATATATATATATATATATATTTATGTATATACATTTATATATGTATGTACAGGGTGATTTTTTAGCAACTTCCTTTTTGGAAACACTGTTTTTGGCAGCTCAGTTGTTTTCGTGTAACGTGTTACTGTCAAACATGTTCAGTTTGGTTTATAATTTAACCATGATTCGACTTACAAACGAACAACGCTTGCAGATTATTGAATTTTATTATCAAAATTCATGATCGGTTAAGAAAAATGCATTGTGCACTTCTTCCATTTTATGTTCAGTTTGGGCGACCTTCTCTATCTTGTGACTAAATTTCGCACCAAATTTACATTACATTACATTAAACCACCAATACGTAGAGTGAGGAGTTGCTGATGACCGTGAATTATTGATTAGGCGCCCTTCGCAGCAATTGGGCCTCTGTTACTCTACTACGTGGAAAATTTTGAGGAAGTATTTGGGTGTAAAACCTTTCAAAATACAGCTGGTGCAAGAATTGAAGCCACGCGGTTACCCCAACGGCTAACTTTTTGTGAATGGGCGCTGGTAAAGTTGGATGAAGATCCACTTTGTTATCGGAAAATTGTGTTCAGCGACGAAGCTCATTTCTGGTTAAATGGATATGTGAACAATCAAAATTGCCGCATTTGGTGTGAAGGGCAGCCAGAAGTAATGCAAGAACTGCCAATGCATCCTGAAAAATGCACTATATGTTGTGGATTATAGGCCGTTGGCATCATTGAACCGTACATTTTCAAAGATGACGAAGATAGGAACGTTGATGTGAATGGCGAGCGCTACCGTGCGATGATTACAAACTTTTTTTTGCCCCAAATTAAAGAGCTGGACTGGGCCACATGCTACACAGCACGCGAAACAATGGCCCAATTGAGAGGCGAGTTCGGTGAACAGTTTATTTCACGTTTGGGGCCGGTTAATTGGCCACCTAGATCGTGCGATTTAACGCCTTTAGATTTTTCTTTGTGGGGCTATGTTAAGACTCATTTCTATAGCGACAAGCCAGCAACGGTTGACGCACTGAAAGCCAATATTGAAGAATTTATTCGTGAGATACTGACCGATATGTTGGAGAGAGTATGCCAAAATTCAACATTTACTTAAAATCATCTTTAAACATTGAATTATCTAGATCGTTCCATCGACTCAAATAAAGATTTCTTATATTTCTCTAAATTTTATGTGTTTTTTTTAATCAAATCCGAAGGTTCTTAAAAAATAAATCATATATATATATATATATATATATATATATATATATATATATATATATATATATATATATATATATATATATATATATATATATATATATATATATATATATATATATATATATATATATATATATACAGTGGCTCCCAGCTTATTTCGTACAGTGACAGTTTAAAAATTGCTGCAGTCGTAATTCCTAATATAGCAAAAATTTGAACAAAATATAAATGCCATTTTAGAAAGGAAGGTTTGTTTTCTATTTTCCAAAATTTACTTTTTCAAAATTTTAGTGTTTGACACTATAAAAAAATAAAATAAGAAAAAAATAGGAAAATTCATGTCACAGCTTATTTCGTACAGTCTCTTTAAGTTCAAACTAAAAACAAAGTAAGTTGATTTTAATATTTAGTTGACATCCCTTAGCGTTAATGACAGCCTGGAGTCTATTTGGCATTGAATCCACCAATTTTTGAGTGATGTCTGGTGTGATTTTTTTCCATTCCTCCATCAGTACCTTCTTTAGGTCTTGCTTATTAATAATCTTGTGTGTTCTTATTTTATTGTCCAAAATAGACCAAAGATTTTCAATCACATTCATGTCAGGTGACTGTGGTGGTGGAGACATCAAGTGTGGGCAGTTCCAAATAAGCCAAGATTGCACAATCCCAGATTTATGTTTTGGGTCATTATCTTGGTAGTACCGAAATTCTTCCCGCAAACCCAGTTTGTCTGCACTTTGAAGTAAATTGTTTTTCAGAATCTCGAGGTACTTCATTTTGTCCATTGTTTCCTCAATAAAAACCAATTCACCTACTCCGGCTGCTGACATACAGGCCCAAACCATCACGCTACCGCCACCATGCTTCACTGTGGGCTTAAGGTTCTCCTTGTTTAGCTCGGTATTCGCTTTACGCCAAACATATGACATTCCGTCCGAGCCAAAAATATTAAACTTAGACTCATCCGCGAAAATAACGGTATTCCAGAACGCAGGAGTATTAATAATATGCTCTTTGGCGAAGTCAAGTCGGCGTTGTATATTCATTTTCGAAATGAATGGTTTCTTTCGGGCTACTCGACCGTTTAAGTCATGATTGCGCAGCACACGTCGGACAGTTTCAGCACTGGATGATTTTCCTATTTCACGCTGAACCTCTGCAGCCAACTTCGGAGCGGATAACTTTGGATTTTTCTTAATTTTTCGTACAATATAACGCTCGTCTGAAGCGTTGAAAATCTTATTAGGTGCTTCTCTGCCCTTGTTCTCCAACCGATTTTCGCGAACGAAGCGTTGAATGATGTATTGGACAGTTGAGGCACTTAAATTTGTCATTTCAGCAATTTTTCGCACACTCTGACCTTTCCTAAAATGGTTAATTACCAGTTTACGCTGTTCCATCGTTGTACGACGACCCATAACGCTAAATGTTTAATTTACAGCACTTTAACTATTTAAAATAATAATAATAAAAATTGTTATAATAGTTAAAAAGGTCCAAAAACTCATACAATTCAAAAAAACTTTGTAACTGCGCGGCAGAATGAAACTTACTTACATTGAAGTTTGTGTACGAAATAAGATGTGAGCTGAAAATCAGCTGATCAATAGTTTTTCTCTCTTGCATGACAAAAAGAACAATTTTTGGGGTTCCCCGTTTTCTTATTAGGTTTACTAAACACATACATAGACATCTACATTCAAAACTTATTGATAAGTTTTTTAGTTTCGATGTTACAGCCATGTACATAAAAATATATACACTGTACGAAATAAGCTGTGAGCCACTGTATATATATATATATATATATATATATATATATATATATATATATATATATATATATATATATATATATATATATATATATATATATATATATATATTTATATATATATATATATATATATATAGCGTGATCCAATAAGAGCTTCCGCTAGTTTTTTTTTTAATAAAACGCATTAAAATCAATTAAATAATCAAAAAGTGTATTTGAGACGTAAGTTCGGTTTATGACATTTAATATTTGACAACTGGCTCTAACATGATCCATTCTATGGGTCCAATTTTCGAGCACTCTTTCGAGCATTTCGGCCGATATTCCGTTAATTACGCATGTTATGATTGCTTCTAATGCAGGAATCGATTGTGGTTTATCGACATAAACAACTAATTTCAAATAGCTCCATAAAAAGTAATCCAACTGCGTCAGAACACAAGATCTGAACACCATAACCACAACATAACACCATATGAACACCATGAAATGGTCGAAGAGAATGAAGAACATTTCTCACTAAACACTGAATTTTCACAATTTGTAAACGTTGTTCTGGCGTAAGTCTATTCATGGTGAAATGTCAATGAATAATGAACACAAATGTCATATGAACATGACAGTTATAACACGTGAGATGTCTGAGAATCCATATTGGAAAAAGTACCTCCTATTGGATCACCCTATATATATATATATATATATATATATATATATATATATATATATATATATATATATATATATATATATATAGATAAATATATATATATATATATATATAAATATATATATATATATATATATATATATATATATATAAATATATGTATGTATATATATATGTATATATATATATATATGTATATATATATATATAGACATATATATATATAGATATATATATATATATATATATATATAAATATATATATATATATATATAAATATATATATATATATATATATATATAGAAATATATATATATATATATATATATATAAATATATATATATATATATATAGAAATATATATATATATATATATATATATAGAAATATATATATATATATATATAGAAATATATATATATATATATATATATATATTATATTTATATATATATATATATATATATTATATTTATATATATATATATATATATATTATATTTTTATATATATATATATATATATATATATATATATATATATATATATATATATATATATTGCATGTATGTATGTAATATGTACGAGTATATCCGAAGATTTTCTAAAATACTTAATTAGATATACTGCAGTATATCGAAAATGTTGTTGTATTTATTCATATTTTTTTCGTTTTGTTTTCTGTTTTGCTAAGTATATATTTAAATGTGTTGTCGTAAATGTGATTGTTTTTATATATTTTTTTTTTCGTATTTTGTCCGTTTCCATAAAATTACTCCATCTCATATCATGCACATTCAATTCACGCATCCCACTACTCATTCACACATACATATACGAACCCAACAACAACAAATAAGAAGCAGATCCATCGCCGATGGCCAGTCACAGCATAGTTTTTCAAATAATTCACATCGTGGCTATTTAGGCACAGCATTCCCTTCGAATTTAGTTAATTCACGTCCAGAACTGCGCCAATCACGTCAATCATTAGCCGCTGCTTCGGAGCGTATGTCCCGTGCTTCGTACGCTGGCTCCATTCACGGTCCACAGAGTATCGCATCGAGTTCACGCCGCTCGCGACCTCGATCTAGATCACGCGATCACTTAAATACACCGCACATGCAACATAGTCATCGACCAGCAAGTCGGTAAGTAGATGCAGTTGCAAAAGAAAAGAAAAAAACACGCCATAACAACAACAACAATAGTATTATTCGCGATATGCGAATGCTGCGCATGTTGCTATCCTCTATGTGATTACTGACTGCACTTGAAAATATCTCATGCTATGCACTCTATCATCTTGTCTTATTTATATATTCTTCCACCTATCCCACTCTCTCCATCCGACCTAAACTAACCGAAACTAAGACACAAACATATATCGCCAAACCATACATTTCCATATATTTGTTTTCCCCCCTTTTAATAACATTTCATTTTCTACCATTCATTCATTTCTTACTTTACTTTTGTACTACGTACTACATAATTATAATTTCTTAATTTATTTATTTATTCGAACCGAATCAACTTTTTAGTGAACTCAATATTATTTAACATCGTCTAAAATTGATGTACCCCTTTCTTTCAAATAGATATTCAGCAAATGGTTCCACTCACACACTGAACAATTATTGTGACACATCGGATAATTGGACGGATCATGACATGGAAATTTATATGGCGAGAAATCCGACAACTCGTAATGGTTTAGTACCATTATGAGGGCGGGTTAGGCTATCCTGATATTTCGATGTTATATTAAATTGGAATATTTTCTGACAATACCTGTGCAAGATACTAAATATGATCAACAGCAAGCAATCACAACTCGAGCAGATACATATATCAATTACAACAACCGCAGCAGCAATTTCATCAACATCCTCCTCCTCATCAACAGAACGCTGCAGATGCACCGCCAGATGCTATACAACGTCCAGCTAATTTTCAAGCTGTAAATCAGCAACAGAAGCAAGAACAGCAACATCGAAATGTTGATGAAATTATTGTTGAAAAATATTTTAATGAATACGAAACAAAAACAAACAAACAAAAAAAAAAAACAGACCCACACCAGCCTTATTGGACAACAATCGTAGAACTTTTACTAACGATAGGTGCTGCAGCTGTAAACACATTTCAGCTGCAAATAGATTGAAAATTCTAACAACGACATCGACGACATCTAACTCTATTAATAATTGTACTTTAAGTCTAAATACGCTAAGCAATATCAGTTGCAACTACATTTAACATATATCGTAGTTGTAACAGTAATCGACAGTAATAGTGGTAATGGAGATTGTAGCATTAATAACGGTGGCAGCAACTACAGCAATATCAACTGTAGTAAATAAGCCATCAGTGTGAACCTCACCATTGGAGGTAAATTTAGACTCGAGAATAGAATTAACAAATTATAAACGCAATAATAGCTCTTGCAACAAACAAAAATCTACAACATATGGCTGCCAATGATAAACAAGCATAGCATAATACTAGTGGGAACGATTTTAATCATCAAACCACACGAAGAACGATTACGAAAATTATTTTCTTAAACAACAATTTTGATATTTTCATTCTGGTTTCATTTTAGTTGAACAATGTTCAAGCATTTGTACAAAAACAATAACAAAAGGATTATATATAAAATTATAAAATTGAAAACCGTCAATAATAACTACGTAAAGGAAACGTTCGTTAAAAAAAGTCTCAAAAATACCTACTAGGTGGATCAAAAACTTTGGAATATGCGAAGCAGGATATAATTTTTTTTTTGGCATATTCGGTTTTATTTTTACATTTACATTCCATACTTATATTCCTACTAAGTCAATACAGCAAGTCCAACGATTTTCTAACTTTTTTTTATCCCATACAAAAAGTAGTCTCTCAAAAGCCCTTCAAAATAGGCATCAGTTTCAGATATGAGTTGCTCATTTGAGGAAAATCACTTAGCGAAAAAGGAGTAGCTTTGTACTGGATCTGGTGAATACAGTGGCTCAGGAAAGAGTTCAAAATTTCGTACAAAAAGTAGTCTCTCAAAAGCCCTCCAAAATAGGCATCAGTTTCAGATATGAGTTCCTCATTTGAGGAAAATCACTTATAGTCTAGACAGACGACAGCGTTAATCCGGATTAACGACGCACTTAATCCGAAGAAAATACTAACCTGACAGACGGCAGTATTGCGGATTAACTAAACAGCTCATTGCTATTTTATTAGGTCTGCTCACTTACATTACTATCACAATCAATTTCTGTCACCTGTCACTCTCGACATGAGAAAATCTACAAAAAGTACGTGAACTGAAAACTATCAGAAACTTGTAAATTGACATTCACAGTTCGTAATTGACAGCTGGATTTATTTGTTCGCCAACGCTTTTCATGTCGAAAACTGTTAACAATTGTTGAAAGTTTTTTATAAGCGAACACATCTATTGTTTTGTAAGTTGTAAATAAATAAATAAATATGTGGCCACATAAAGCCCCAAAGGGCTCATTGGCCGAGCTTCTCTTCCATTACTGTTGTGCGTCTTAAATTTGGACAGTATTAGAAGGGACCTACTTATTTTAGCCGGTTCCGAACGGCAGAACCCTGGTGACATCACTTTTTCTGAGCTTTGTCACAGAGTTCTTTTAGAAGCGTTCTCATGGCAAGTTGTTACTGTCGGAAGAATTGCCAATTGCTTGCCGACAGGTGGGTACCGTTCGAAAGAAAAATCTTATCGATATTAAATTTGTTATGCATCAGCCGGGGATTGAACCACCGACCTACAGATCAGAAGGCGAACACACTAACCACTGAGCTACGGCATCGAGAAAAATTCACAATAGAAATTTCCCAGCAGTGTTGACATCGAAAAATTCCATAATTCTCTTTAATTTTGAGAATTAACTCGTGGAGTTAATGCGGATTCACGGTGCCGTCTGTCAGGGCTATTAGCTTCTTCATACCCAAAATCTCATGTATAATATTTAACACACTGCCACACCACATCTTTGTGGTCTCACTTTCTCCTTCATCATAATATCATGACTCTTGGGCGTCACAACGATAGTCAGAAAACCACTTTTCATCCTCATCGATGGGGCACGGCCCGGATAATACTTATTTGGCTTGGGTTTGATCTCGGTTATCGTATCGTACTGTAATAGTGTTTAATCAGAACACGATACTCAGAATTTGCTATTTAAAAAAATGCACAAAAAACTTCTTACTTAATGTCGAAAATTTAGACAGACGTTTTATGAAGGATGATAATCCAAAGGATGCACCTTAGGATTATTCTAAATTGTTTGATCCACCTAGAATTTGTATGTAGATTTTTTCACAGGAGGTAAGAGAAACTTTCCTCTTAAACACCTTGTATTTTAGAAATATTGGTGCGTACAATTGTAACGGGTGCTTACAAACTGTTGTAAATAGTTTTGTACATTCTTTAACATTTCCTTTATATTTATGTATATTACCCCTTTACAGTTATATTTCATTTAAATATTATCCTGATATTATTTGACTAATATAAATGACTCGCGTAATAACAGTTTTTATGTAATATTTTGATTCTATTTCTATTCGATTCCATGTACTTGTTTATCTTCCCTTGTATTGTATAAAATTTATTAATCATATTTTAAAATAAATTGAAGATTGTAAATGAGTAAATAATAAAGTGTTACTAAAGAATTATTTTTATTGTTTTTTTAGCCAAGCTATAGCCAAGGTATATTCGATTTGGGATTTCGGCCTGAAACATTCTGAAAGTAATGCTAAAAAAAAGATACCCGTTTCTGGCCGTTTTAGACGCAAATTTGTTTTTACGACATTTTTGTGATAGCCATAAGTATTTCTCCTGAGTCAAAAATATACTAACGTAAAATTGCCTTCTGAAGGCAAATATGATAAAAAATAAATTATTAGAAATGTTTTATAACAACAAAATGCTGTTCAATTACTACATGGGAACTAATTTCTTCCCGAAATATTGCATTTATCACAACAATTGCTAATTAATCGATAAAAATATCAATCGCAATTACCGTTATTCAAACAAGTAAACAAATTATTAGCCGCAAAGTGATCGCAAAAATTTATTTTTAGAGCTTAAGCGAAGAAATTGGAAGCTGATGAGTCCAGAAAGAAAGACATTGTATCGACTCCATGTTTCATCGAATATGGATTTCCCATTTTTATTCAATTGTACAGTTAAAGTTTGTGTTCATTAATTTATTTTTAAAATTGGAACAAGTGCAGAATAGCTCACTTAAAGGGGAGAAAAAAAGGAAATTTTCTTCGTATAGAGACTATTTTTGTGAATATGCGACAAACAATTGTGCCTCAAGGTCAAAGTTCAAATTTGCAATCAAAATTACAAAATTACTAACTAAATTCGCAATTTTTTCTTAGAGTATGGGTATCAAAAGAAAGGGTTACCTATTCAGTGATATATAACATTTATAGCCCATTTTGAATATTTTAAAAGTTATGATCAAAATAAACAATTTGGAATTTTTTCAAAAACCGATTTTTAATCGAAAATAATCACTATTGAACTATAAAAAATTTAGAACTATATTCAAGACTAGACCTTTTCAATGATATATAAAACATCTTTTTAGAAAATTTAAAAAAAATTTTTTAAGTTGATACTTGGTGAAATTTTTTCAATATGGATGGCTTTAGATTGAAATAGACGGCCTTCGGCCGGGCACAAAAAAAAATAACCCTTATAGACCCTACGCCGGCTTCGCGACCATCAGTATTTCTGGTGAAAAGTGGTTCTTGATAGCCGGCCTTCAGCCGGGCGCAAAAAGAATTGCTCCTATAGGCCCGACGCCGGCTTCACGACCATCAGTATTTTCGGATAAAAGCGTTTCTTGATGGGGCGGAAAAAAAATTACCCTTATAGCCCCGACGCAGGCTTCGCGAGCATCATTTTTTTCTGATAAAATTTTTCCTTGATAACCAGCCTTCGGTCGGGTGCAAAAACAATAACCCTTATAGGCCCTACGCCGGCTTCGCAACCATCAGTAGTTTCGGATAAAAGTCTTTTTGGTAGCCGGCCTTCAGCCGGACCGAAAAAAAAAAAATTCCTTATAGACCCGACGCCGGCTTCGCGGCCATCAGTTTTTCTGAATATAAGTCTTTCTTGAGAGCTAGCCTTCGGCCGAGAGCAAGAAAGAGAGGCTTTGAAAAGTGTAATCGACGGCATATTTTTTATTTCCGGCCAACAACATTTTACATATTATATTATACAAATTTTCTTTAAATTCTTCTATTTATATTTATCACTATAATTCTCCTTTACCTCATTACTTTTCCGTGTACACTTAATTGCAGTAAACAAAGTATAAATATAAAAAAAAAAAAAAATTATAAATACATAAAATTCCTTATAAAATACATTTAATACACCATTGGAAAGAAAATTGAATAACCTTGAATTTGGTTAGGTTATTGTGGCTGCCCTCTCTCTCTAAAAGGACACACTTAGGCCAGAAAGGCCCATTGTGATACCACCGAGCTTCTCTTCCAATACTGTTGTGCGTATTAAATTTGGACAGCATCAGAATGGACCTACTTATATTAGTCGGTTCATTTTAACTTAGTTTTGTCACAGAGCTCTTTCAAATTGTTACTGCCGGAAAAATTGCCAATTGTACCATTCGATATTAAATTTTGTACCAACCACTGAGCTACGGCACCCACTTTTTTATAGGTTAATATGTCGCGAATAAACTCCAAAAAGGCATTAAAGTGCTGAAGATGCTCATAGACACCAATTGGGGAAAAGACAATAACACGATCCTTGCTACACAGAAAACTATTGGTATATCGACCCTCAACAATGTTTTTCCTTTACAATGGTAAACGGTCCAAGATAAACAAAACTCTGCACTACATATCATATGGGCATGCCATAATATGGCACACCTCCACCAAAAACCGAAATGGTTAAGGCAGAGAGCATAACGAGCTTTTCACGAAACAGTTTCTTCCATCTTAACCATGATCAAGCAACGAAATATTAGGGGAGCAATGATTTCATTCGACATGCACATTAACCAATATGCCACAGAACTTGATCTTGTACTGCTAACAGAGGTTCTAAATGCCTCACACCACGGCAGCATGACGTCTGCCTTGTGGACGCGTCCTTAGACCTACATCGATGATGACGAGCCGACAACCAACATAACCTCAGTAACAACGACACTAATCTGAAGAACGACAACAATAGTTAACATATTTCACATAGCGTGCATGTGGATTACGAATGCAGTTACAACAACAGCATAATAGAGTGGCTGCTGAATGATACGAGTCGGATTTTCCGAAATGGCCCCGAATAACCGATCCAGTCCAGTAATCCGAGCCGGTAGATTATTGTACCGAAAAAACCAAGTTTCACAATACTTTAACACTGTTAACAGTTTTGACACAGTAGTTGGCAGAGTAGTGTATCATCGAAGCCTTATCAAATCTTCAAACAAATCTTATGAACAACGTATGAACTTACCCCGGCACCAGTAGTCCATTTTCCCAGATGAAGCGCAACTCTCTTGTAAATGCAGCCCAAATTTGGGCTAAACCCTTTTTACCACCGAAATGGGAATAACACGTAGATAACAAACAGCTAAGTCGACATACTAGTGATTCGACGTGTGCTGATTTGATACCATGCGGATCACGCTAAAAGTATAAATTCGTGTGTCATTCATCGTAAATGAAATTTGTAATCATATACTAACCCGAAGTTGATTATAAAAAGGGTAATCGAACAACGCACTGCCGTGTTCCTCCCGTACATTATGAAAGGCGTAGTCAAATAACGGAAGACCATCTTCTGTCTTATAAGGGAACAAATATATGAGCATTTGTTGTAATTCCTTCTCACTCATGGGACCAGGCAACTTTTTCGAATTAGTATTTGTGGAAGAACTTGCATTGCCAGTGAAATGTCGTCCAACGTATGATTCCAAAGACTCAGTTTCTCCGTGTAATTTTTCAAAATCTCTCAAGCAAGTACTGAGATATGACGTGCAACGTGTCATTAGTCGCACATTGGATAAAGGAGCTCTTTTGGGTACAAAATCAGTACGCAACTCTGAATCAATGTAGATATTTGAATCAATTTCAGGCCATACATAAACAAGTAAAACTTCAGTGCACGAATCCAGAAAATAACCATACGGCAATGCAATGAATTGAGACACATCAATTTTTTGAAAATGATCCACATTCTCCTTTTCTACCGATAAGGACGTAGAGAATGGCACACGTATTGCAAAACGCAAATTTACAGTCCTATAAGTGTATGTGTTGCGTACAGAAACGGTGGCTTTGCACATATAGGTCGAATGACATTTCTCGCGGAAAGCTGTCATCAAACCAGAGAGATAATGAAGGTCTTTCGGAGATTGTTTGATAGTTACCAAATCAAAGTTAGTACGTAATCCTGGCGCATGCCCAACACCCACATAAAAATTCCACTTTGGGTCGAATATCTGTACGAAGATTGGTACAACAGCACCAACTTCAGCTGCCACAACCGTAGCAGCGCTAAGGAAAAAACTGAAGTCTGCAGAATTGCTAAAATAATACTTCTCTACGAAACGTGGCCGTATTATTACAAAACGTCTCAAACCATACCACAGTGCTAACGGATGTATAAGCTTGCTATGATTATCAAAGATTGGCCCAAAGGTATTTTTCTGAGACATCAGATCACAATGAAATGGAGATAATGTTTCTGCATCAAACTTTTTGCTGTTGTCCTCTGACGTTGGTTCATTTTTAACTTTTACCATAAAGTAGCTGACAGAAATTTCCTTTCCCAATAATTCCACTGATTCCGTTTTACTACTCCAGTCACTTGCAAAGAGCTCTTGGTCATCCAAGTCACGTCCCCAATCCGTTTGTGAAAGCTCCCATTTTTGAAAAATTTCACCAAGCTGAGCGTTAAAAACTTCCCATTCAGACTCAGTGCTAAAATCTTCCCGATAAAAACCACTTTCATCAATTTCTTCCGCCATCGTTGAATTCACAGTTTCAGCACCAAATATACATAAATAGCAAAACAATAATAAATTCAGCTGATCGAAATTACGAATTGATTGCAAAGTACAGTACGAATAGAAATTCTCTAATGGCAGCCACTATGATTCATGCAATCGTATAAAAGACGCGTAAAGTACGTAAACCTTATAAAATTATACGCTCGTAAACCAGTTGTCATATATTTATATGAAAAAGATTTTTCGCACCTCGTAGAAATTTACGCGATGAGTTCATCATGTTTACGCTCAGGACGCTTAACCGTATAGACCTTATAAGATTATAAGCTCGTAAACCAGCTGTCATATATTTATTTTAAATTTGTTCGCGTACATGACCATCACTTTCTGTCATTAAGAGAGTAAAAACAAATTAAAACATTAACGTAAGAAAATCAACAGAAAGTACGAAAACGAAAACCTATCAGAAACTTGCAAATTGACAATTATAGTACGTAATTGATAGCTGGATTTGTTAATAAGTGTTAATAAGTGTTGCAATTATTATTGACAGATTCCAGTGATCGGACAGGGTTGATTCGAATAGAATTAAACTTTCATAAAATAAAAACGTAACAATTCGTGTCAGAAGGGTGATTTTGTTAAGATGGTGAAAATTGACCAATTGAAAGTGGACCGTTTTAAAAATCTGTAAATAGTATTAATCTATCGTCATCAGGTACAAAAGCGGAACTGTTAGTTAGGCTAAGTGGGCAAAGAGTATTAATCTAGAAGAACATGCATTCTTTGAGGAAGCCGAAATACTCGTACATGCAGTTATGAACGCCAAGAGGACGTTAATCACTGCAATCGGGTCTCCGCCTCGAAACGGACGGCGGACCCTAGGTCGCCACCTGGATTCGGACCAAGAATTGCTACCCCAGATCATACCTTTCGAAATCACGAATCTACATACAAACGAATTCCGCTAAATCTGCATCAACCATATTCTCGTTTTTTCATTTAGCGAGCACACTCTACCAGCAAGTGTGCTCGGCATCCTTTTACTACGTGCTAGCATTAAGACAAACCCAGGGCCATCTTAGTTCTGCTCCGTTTGCAGAAGGTAATTTATCCCAACGCGACATCTGTCAAATGTAATAGAATCCGAAAAAGTGTTTACTCTTCAGGTGAGAAGTTAAATGTCTTGTTCTTAAAGGAACAACAGAAAGGCCACATACCGACGAGGAGAAAGTAGCAGCAGTACAAGAATGACCTATTCCGGCGAATCTTCTCGAGTTAGGAAGCTTCCTAGGATTGTGTACCTACTATAGACAATTTGTTCCTGAATTTGCAAATATCGCCAGCAGTCTGCGCAAGTTAACAAGAAAGGACAAATCATTTGTATGGGGCGAGGAACAACAAAAGGCATTCGAACAGCTGAAAGAAAGACTCTGTTCAGCACCAGTATTGACCATTACCTGGTCAAAAGTTTGTGTTGGAAATAGATGCGAGTGGATATGGAAAAGCTGGTGTGCTCTCCCAGATCATAGATAGGCAAGAAATAGTGATAGCATATTTTAGTAAAATCCTGTCAGAGTCAGAAAGAAACTACTGTGTCACTATAAGAGAGTTGCTCGCAATAATAGAATGTTTAAAGTATTTCCGGAAGTACGGTACCGTTAGTACTTTCATCTACGAACTGACCACGCAGCGCTAAGATGGTTATTACAATTTAAAAATCCATAAGGACAATTGGCGCGCTGGATTGAACAACTGCAGAGTTTCGACTTTACAATCGAGCATCGTAAAGAAGAACATCATGGCAGCGCGGATGCTTTTTCTCATCGTCCTTGCAAAATGGAATATAAACATACAACTTACGAACATCTTGCCGGAAGAGTCATGGACTGACAAACGAGTGCAAGAAGATCAGTGGAACGTCTCATATCTCGTAAAGGCTAATGAAAGTCCAATAGCAAAGACATACTGGGCACAATGGCAAAGCTTGCTCTTACGAGATGGGTGTCTATCCCGAGCATGGGAGAGTGAAGATGGAAAAATCAGCAATTATCTTCCAGTGGTACCCAAGGCAAGAATAAATGAAGTAATAGCTGAGTATCACAATGCTTCCAGTGGAAGGCATTTTGACAT
This sequence comes from Megamerina dolium, assembly GCA_963854835.1. Classification (NCBI taxonomy): domain Eukaryota; kingdom Metazoa; phylum Arthropoda; class Insecta; order Diptera; family Megamerinidae; genus Megamerina; species Megamerina dolium. The sequence goes on from OY978529.1 coordinate 8,643,997, forward strand.
CACAAAAACCGTCGAGAGAATAAAGAAACGATTTTATTGGGTTGGATGTCGCTGATTGGTTTAGAAAGTGTATGCAATGTGCAATAGCCAAAGGTCCCACTAAGAAAAATCGTGGTAAAATGAACCAACACAATTGAGCAAATTAAGCATTTGTTTCTTTTTTTTTTCGCTGTATAGTAATGAGTAATTTCATTTTGGTATTTCTCCAAAAGCTTTTCATCTGACCGATATTTATGTAGTTGTCCTTTAAACGTGGCATGGTTCGGCTACAGGTAGGGTCGTAGCTCTACCGCCAAGGTATGCCAGCCTTATTCGGTCGACAGTGCCTCGTTGGCGAAAACAGACGGTGCCAAGTCTGAAAGACAGGGGGTAAGGTTGTTGTTTAAACAGGAGAGGTTAACTTTTCGTATCACTCTCTCATTACGCCCTTAACAGTAAGCATCGTTCCTATATTAAATTGCTTATATTAGCATTCAAATTTCGAATTGCTGTTTATATTAAATAAAAAACACACGATGACACCTGAGAACACATTGCGACCTTTTTAACGATGTATAATATTTTGAAATATTTCCATCAAAAGCCAAAGTTATGATCAAAAGAGTTTTGCGTGTTTTTTCCACGGTCCAAAAAAAAAAAATTCTGCCTCGATGCTCTCAAGAGGTTTGTTCGCTGACAGCTTTCACCAATTGTTAACAATTTGCGACAGGAAAGCGTTCGGGTACTCGATTTATGTGACAAAGGATTCAAAAATGAGAGCGCAAAATTTAAAGAGAGTTTGTGATGGTAAAATCTAAACTTTTCATCACCTACAGAAAAACAAATCCAGCTGTCAATTACGTACTGTGATTTGCAAATGTCAAGCTATGACGCTAAGATTTAGAGAGAATATCAACAACAGATGTACCAACTTAACAAAAAAAAAACAAAACTAAAATTGGAACGATGGGAGCGCCACACGGTGGTTATTCCGGGAACTTTTTGATCAAGGTGGTATATTTTCTCACATCGATGTTTTAATTTGTTTCCACTCTCTTAATGACAGAAAGCGATGGTAATGTACGCGAACAAACTTAAGGTAAGCTATCAATTGTGGGGTGGCCATGTGAAACCATTTTGGTTTTTTTTATAAGTATGAATATAATATCATAATGTTGAGGTCTCACTTTTGAGCCCTTGTTGGATCTACCTCGTCATTATAATTAAATACACAGTTACTAATTTTTATATTCTTTTAATTTTAATTTATTTTTTATTTTTTTTTTCTTTCGATTCTTGCTTATACATAGCGATAATATTTGAAATATTTCGATAATTTTTCAAATAAAAAAAAAAAAAAAAAAGAAATAATAAATACATTCACATTTATGGTACGGAAGAAAGTAAAATTAAACACAAGAACGCATAATATAATGCGCCCCATTATGTAAGATTAAAGGGTATTCGATAGTTAGAATAAACATGTATGTACAAAATACTATTATCGTATTGATACAACAGATCATTTTCGTATCATTACATCTTACATAATAGGTACAGATAGAAATGTGCGATTAGTAAATGTAAGTAAAGCTGTTCGGTATTTGTTATTGTTGTCTACATACTTATATGAACAAAAAAAAAAATGCAGTACTGTACGTACAACAGAAGAAGAAGAAAAGAAAAAACACACAATAAACATAAAGTTCATTAAATAACAAAAAAATGTTGAATAATTATACATTTATTTTCATTAAAAGAAAACACATTATTACTTTAATGCCAACTGAGATCCTGCTCTGTTGAAAATTAAATTTTGAATTTGTTTCTTATTGAAAAAAAAAAAAAAACAACAAAACAAAAAAATTAAATAGGAAATTGTTTATAAATTCATAATTTTCGTTTTGCCCCAATGTGGCGGGCTAACCAAAAAGTGCAAAAATACAATATTACCAATGCATTGAATTTTATGTAAATATAATTTTGGCATAAACTTCATTTCGTGTTTATTTTCACAAATCGAGAAGCATATATTTCAGATTTTTGTTTATGCGTATGTCATCATATGACTACTAATTCCGCTACATGGCGATTTCTTTTCTCTAGAAAAAAAAATTGTTAATAAGAATATATTCATTTTTCCCCTCCGAGTGTAACATAATATTTAAAAAAGGAATATCTACAAAGATGAGTTTCAATTTTCGAAATGAAAATAAAGGCAGACGAATTTAACAGAGCACAGAGCAGAAAAAATCGTTACATTATTTTTGTTTTTTTTTTTTTTTTTGCGAGAAAAGAAAACGCCATTACATAGTTCAGTAGTAATTCTTGGAAAGAATTTCTATTTAAATGATTATCAAGTGAATATATGTGATACAAATAAAAGCAAAATTACTCTGATTAACAAACAGTTTCTTTGTGTGTGTGTGTGTGTGTGCTTTTTATTCTCTCCACTGGTGTTCTACTCTTCTTTTTTTTTCGACTTAATATTTAGATAAATAATTATAGAAGTTATTTCTTCTAATTATTATTGTTATTAATAATATATTGAGTTTTTTGTTTTTTGTTTTTGTGTTTTTTTCTTTCTGAAATATGTTTATTGTTTTACTACATTTTTATCCTTTCGATTCATTTTGCATTATCGCTTCGTGCTTCGTCTTTTATATATCATAGATTTTGTTGTTTTTCATAGTACACATTTACTTTGATGGTGTTTTCTATTGATTCATTTCATTGTCGATCAAACAATTCACAAATTTGTCTCTCTTAATGATGCTCTCTTTCGTGTATATAATGCCCAATTGCAGCACTACAACTTAGAGACGTTCCCGACGCTCCCTCCCAATTGGTCGCCCCTAGAGCGGATGCAATTTGGTTGTGTGCACGGTAAGTGCACTGCGCTGTGTGAAGCGCTTATCGCAATAGGGACACGTATATGGTTTCTCGCCAGTGTGTGTTCGTATGTGTTTGGTGAGGTAATCCTTAACGCTAAACGACTTTTCACAATATCCACAGTGAAATGGTTTCTCACCTGTAAGATTTTAGGGAAAACAAATTTAATCAAACAAAATGGTCATAAATGAGCAGTGATGTGTAGTAAAGGTGTGATTTTGTCTTTGTGTGCGCCAAAAATGAAAAAGACTAATAATGCGATGTAGTTATGCAGTAGCAGTGAACGAAAAAAAGCAGAACGGCGAAAAAATCGCAACTATGTCGCATGAATTCTCATCCATGGAACGTCAAAATCGTTTGCAAATGCAAACAATATGCATAAATCAAAATTTTGAGCGACACATTTTCAGTTTTTGACTATATCTCCTAAGCTCTATCTGATCTGGTGAAATTTTCGTTTCGTTTTTTTCGTTCACTGGTGTGTAGCACAAGCAAATTGATGGCTTCGTATCATTACATTTGAGAAGGAACTTTACAAAACGTGATAAAACCGTATTTCGATTAGAGTTTTTAAAATTTTTCTAATCGTTGGACTAAAATCTATTCGAATCTATACTGAAAACCGAAAAAATATGGTTTTTCATAGAAAAATTGGAATTTAAAATTAAATCGTTGCATGAAAATAATATAAACGTAATGTAATTATATTACCAATGAGCAAGAATAATGGAGATGTGGAGATCTATCAAGCTTTGTAATGTTACTCCTCATTCCATACTCATACAGAAGGTCAGAAGGTACACAATCGCAGTTTCGCATAGTTAGTCCTTTTCCTTTGACATTGTTTTTGTTTTTTTTTGTTTTTTGTTTAATATGTGTTTGTTGCAAAAATGAGAAATTAATATATCGTATATAGGTACTTTTTTTTTTAGAATATGAGTAGAATGTATAGGAAAATTGATTGACTGATTGTTGCTAATTATTACTTGGCGTTGCACGCTGATCAAGGCGAACTCAAATTGCACCACATACAAACGTATTGCGGAATTCATTACAATATATAGCACATACATACATACATACATACATATTTCAAATCTTAGCACCGAAATTAACATTTGAGTTAGCCATGACCATCATCATATTGAGCGAGAAAATTTATAGTGAGAGAAAGTGAGACAGAGAGAGAGAGAGAGAGAAAGATATGATGAAACTAATGAGATGATCAACTGATTGATGGTAATTTGCTTGAATTCAAAATGTGATAATGTAAAATTTGTATTGAATTCGCACAATTTTCAAAATAGTCAAATGTTCAATGTGTTTATCGATAGCTAACGAAAATTTATACATTTCCAAAACAAAAGATTTAGTACATTGTTGTTGTTTTTGTGGTTGTCTGAATTTTGAGAGGCTGAGTTGAGCTGAGCTGAGTTGAGTTGAGTTTGAAATTGGTGCGTGGATTGATTGATTGATTGATTGATTGAATCTGAGAATTGCTGATTGATTTGATTGATTGGTTTTGAAAAATATATTCTCTCACCGGTGTGAGTTGTTAAATGTTTGTTCAGGTAGTCCTTGACTGTGAACGCCCTGCCACAATAGCCACATCTAAAGGGTTTCTCACCTGTATGAATGCGCGTATGCTGTTTTAGAGTGTTCGATTGCGTGAACGATTTGCCACAATACGAGCACGTGTAGGGGCGTTCTTTGGGTGTAGCGCTTTATACATACGTACATATCGAGAGGAATGCAGAAAGTGGAAAAAGAGAAAAAGAAAAATAACATAACAATTAAAACAATTATTAAGATAATTGGCTAAAAATATGAACAGCAGTCGGTGCATTTGTGAACAACATTTTCTTCTTTTAATGTTAATCAATTAAAATTAAATTATTGTATTGTTCATAAATGCTCCAATTATACGATTTTAAATCGTTTATTTTAAATATCCTAAATCCATAGCGAAAACACAAAATTATTTGTAAGACCTTCAATTTCAATTTAATAAAAGAAAGCAATCAAAGTACCAGCCAATCATTTGCTATGGATGTAAGGTATTTTAAAATAAACGAAACTAATAACACCAAATACGGAAAATAATCAAAATTTGTGTTTACTCTGCTTCGCCCGTGTGCACCTTACGGTGCATTGCCAGTGTTCCGAGAGTCTTGAACGTCTTTGGACATTCTGGACATTTGTGACGTACTTTATTCCCAACCATTGTTGTACGCAAGGGATTTATATTCGATGCGGCTGCCATTGAGGCTGCACTAACGACCACACTAGTTGCACCAGCCGGCTGTTGTATTGTGTAAACAGGCACGGAGGTAGGCGTTAGCTCGTCACTGCCGCTTTCACTCATACTTGCGGGTTCCTGCTTTATAACGACATGCGGATGTCCTTCAATGCCACCGCTGGCATTTTTATTCAATTTCACTGTTATGGGTGGTACTTTCAATTGTACGTCATCATGGCGATCTGGTTGTTGTTGTTGTGGTTGTGGTTGATGCTGCTGCTGTTGTTGTTGTTGCTGCTGCTGTTGCTGATGTTGTGCTTGAGTAGCCAATTGGTTCTGCTGATGGGTTTGCTGTTGTTGTTGCTCTTGCTGATGCTGGCGTTGTTGTTGTTGTTGTTGATGTGTTTGCTGTTGCTGTTGTTGTTGTTGTTGTTGATGGATCTGCTGCTGGTGTTGATGCGCTTGTTGCTGCTGCAAATGTTGATGATGTGATTCTTGCTGTTGATGAACTTGCTGTTGTTGCTGTTGCAACGATTGCGGTTCAAGTCGCTGTTGTTGTTGCTGCTGTCGTTGCTGCAGGGTCAATTGCTGTCGAGAACGTTGTTCCGATTCCGACGACATTGCATTCATTTCTTCAGGAACTATCGGTTTCATCATTGCGTCAGTAGTCTGTGTTGTTGGCTGCTGTGCCATAGTATATGGTGGCTGCCCAGTCGTTAGCGATGATGCAGTACAAATCGACCCACATTGCATGCACTTATATTCATCCCCCTCTTGTAATGCCGATGAAGAAATGCCATATATACCACAGGCAAGACAGCGAGCAACAAATGCAGCACTCTGATGAACAAGACGTTGATGATCTTCCAACTCCTGTGCAGTCGCAAATTTGTTTTCACAACTAAGGCAGGGGTAGTCTATTTTGAGATGATCAGCCGCTGCTGCCGGCACCGAGGTACTTGTGCTTTGCTGATTCGGTGCTAATAACAAACCAGTACCACCCATACCAGCGAGTCCGGCGACCACGCCATGACACAATTGCATGTGCTCAGCAGCATGCTGTGGACGATCAAATTGTTGTCCACACATAGGACAATAGGGGACTGTGGTTACAGCGTTCGAGTCCATACTCAAATTGGGCAAATATGACGTTTTTAGTGCATCCATAGCTGCCGGCGACGCAGGAGTACTATGGTGAGGAGGCCGTACCAATCGTAGTTCCTGCGCATTGGAAGTGGACTTTAACATACTGTATTCCTGGTTGATGTAGAAATACTTAGTACAATAGCACAACTTTGAAGCGTAACACAATCAGTAAGCGTTAGTAATTGCGCAGCACCAGCTCTGTGGGCAAGCATGCATCAGTAAGCGTGAAGTATCAATTAGCCGAGTAATTAACAATTGTCACTCAATTCCGCCAATCATATATGTATATTTGTTATTCTTAATAAATTTTCGCTAGGCGCTTAGCAATCACCAACAATATATAGCGTTACCCTTTTAATGTTCGATTGATGTGTATTCGTCGCGTTCTATTCCTATTTCGGAATTTCACTTTTTTAAAATTTAATTTTTATTGTTTTGTGTATTTTGGTGGACTCACCACAATATTTTCTAGAAATTGTACGTTCACTTATTTTGTGCACATTGGATATTTCATGTCTTTTTCTGTTTGCTCTACAGTAGTTTAATATTGTTTTCAGCACCATCCCATAAAAAAGTGTAAATGAAAAGTGAATACATCGAATTGAAATTTTCAGTGCAAGAAAATATTTCGATTCTCTTTTCTTCTGACAATTGCTGTCAAAATTTATCAAATATGGCGTCACAAGGGAATTTTTTTGAGTTCTTTTTATAGTGTTGCCGGATGATTTTATTTTATATGGTGGAGCAATACAAGAGAGTAGTTATGTATACTCTCACTAAAGGCCGTATGACACTTCTTTTTTTACCACTTTTTTCTGTATTTTTAATGCATTTAAGACGATAATTTTCACTGAGAATAAAGAAGATACCAATATATTGTGTAAAAAGAACAACTTATTAACTTTTATTAACTTTATTAATAATATTTAAGAAACAAAAATTAATAATTATAATTATAATGTAGTAGACATTGTTTTAATGAACTCTACACATTTCTTGCCGTAGCTCAGTGGTTAGTGTGTTGACTTTCTGATTTGTAAGTCGTGGGCTCAATCTTCGGCTGACGCATAACAAATTTAATGTCGAAAAGATTTTTCTGTCGAACTTTTCGAACTTGCCGTTTTTTTTTTAGTTTTGACATTTTGCAGTAAATATTTGTAAACATTTTCATTATAAACACTGTTGTTTGCAAATTTCTCTTATTTAAAGTTAAAAAGACTATTTCATGAAATGGAAAACGTTTTAGTGGCGTTTTAGTGACATTTCATGGAGTTTGTAAATATAACTTAGCTACTAAATGTGTGTGACTTTGTGGCGGCGGCTACTCGAGCAATCGACAACCACGGCAGCAACAACATCACTTTCACACAAGGCATTATCGTCGCGCGGACCACCGGCATCATTCCCTCATAATCAATATTTATGGAAAATTTAAATTTAAAATACGACGTAACCTCCATATATAAAAATTTAGTGTTGATTTTCATTGGATTTGGTAGTAATAATAATAATAAAAATGTATGCCTGGCGTTTGGATACACCATCTCATCTCTCACACCATCGTCTTTTGATGACTTTGTATATTCCATATACTCATCAGACACCTTGAAACTTATTTCTGTATTGAATTCTATATCGTCTTCATTGGTTATAAAGGGTTATCCATTTCGCGGTTTCAAAAGTATAGGGCTAGAATTCGACATCTGTCAAACTGAGTTGTTAAAACAATTTCTTTCTTTTTCAGTTCAAAGTCTGACATTTGCGAAAATGGATCGCTTAACTATCGCACAACGCATTAAAATTGTAAAAAACCTACTATAAAAATGGTGATTTTGCTACAGCCACATATCGTGCTTTAAGAGGAGATTATGGTTTACATAATAGTCCAACTACGCAAGCAATTGGCAAAATTGTGAAGAAATATGAAGAGACTGGATCGGTTACAGATATTGTAAGGCCTGTGCATCATCGTTTCGCTCGTATCACCGAAAATATCGCTGCTGTAAGTGAAAGTGTTGCCGAAGACCCGAATGTGTCGATTCCTCGTCGTTCTCAGGAATTAGGACTGTCTTACGGCACATTATGGCGTATTTTGCATTTGGATCTACACCTACATCCATATAAAATCCAGCTCACACAACAACTGAAGCCAGCTGTCCATTCACAACGTCGTAGATACGTCGAATGTGTGCTTGAACAACAGGCGGTGGACGGTGATTTTTCGAACAAAATTTTCTTCAGCGACGAAGCACATTTCTCACTCGGTGGGTATGTTAACAAACAAAATTGTCGTATTTGGGGTTCTGAGAATCCTCAAGTAATTGAAGAGAGGCCACTACATCCACAAAAAGTCACTGCTTGGTGCGCTCTTTGGTCCGGAGGTGTGATTGGACCTTACTTCTTCGAAAACGACGATGGAACGACTGACACCGTCAATTCGGAGCGTTATGGTCATATGATACCCGACTTTTTTTTGCCTGTTATTGAAGAATACGACTTAGAGAATATATGGTTTCAACAAGACGGTGCCACATGCCACACAACTCGAGCGAATATGGCTTTATTGCAAGAGAAATTTTCTGTTTTATTTACATTTACTTTTGAAACCGCAAAATGGATAACCCTTTATTTTGTAGAATACAGGAAGTTTTTATGAAATGACAAAGTTTACTAACTCCCTTTAACTTACAGTGGGGGAATTGCCTGAAACGTTGTCCATTTTGAGGTGGATCTACAATATAACTATATTGGACGATTCGCATAGATCTTTGGCTTCGCTTTGCTTCAGTACTTTGCTTCGACAAGTAAATTCGCATTTGTATGAGGATGTTCACATAAAAAGTGCTTGAAACAAAACAAAGCAGCGGGAAGCAAAATGTTTAGCAACTTTTAACTTTTGTGCGCTTTGACAATTAGCTGTGTACATTTCTATTTTTTCATTTTCTTGCGCCCTTGCATTTGCATTTAAAAGACAGAAATCAAGGTAAATACAAATTATTATTGCAAGATATAATTCAAAAATGCAAAATTTGCAAGAATTACAACTCAGAGGAAATAATTTTCTCTCTCGATTTCCTCTTTTTTTACTGATTTTTGGCGTACACAAGTAAAAAATAGTAAAATTTGTAAAAATTAGTACGTATGCGAAAAATGTCAGAAAGTAAAGGGCCCCGCTATAATTACGTAGAGAAATAATAGAGTCAAAAGTAATGTTGCTGTTGTGTGGCAATATTTTTGCGATTGTGCAGCAGCTTGCGTTATATCAAATTGTCCAACCAACTAACACGTCGGATCACTACCTGGTTGCAGCTAAGGTGCGAATACGTTTATGTGTCGCAAACAACAAACGAAGCTCCACATAGAGAAGGTTGACGTCATGACGCCATTCCATGACTACTGCTCCCGAGTTAATTGGTTTCTGTCGGCCTCTGAGGTATGAGTGGTATGATCAGGAGTGTTGCGGCGCCACCGCAGAAAGGACCCCGCTTCCAGAAAAACCCAACGCGAGCTGTTAAGGAGCGGTACAGAGAAAGGAGGAGTTCGGAGAGACATCCTTTCAGGCGCTAGAAGAGAGAGAGAGAGAGAGCTAGAAAGACGTGCGTGCAGGGAGACAGAGAAAAGTATACACAGGAAAGAGACTCCAAATTTCTATGAAAAGATCAAGCGCCTGAGTGACGGTTTAAACCCCAGAGCTCCTTCCTGTCGTGACAAAAATAGAAATCTGGTTACAGATGTTCAGGGTGTACTGAGCTTATGGGGAAACCAATTGCCTAGGTAATAATATGGCGACGCTTCGATCAATTCCGCCAATGAAGGAGGTTTCTCGAACTTGTCAGTCAGTGATGGGCCTTACGGTGAACGAGGGCAAGACGAAGTACCTAGCCTCAACAAACAAATAGTCCCAGCGTCTTGGACAGCACGTCACAGGTGATAAATACGCTTTTGAAGTAGTGAAGAAGGCATTAAGACCAGTAATGACGGTAGCCTGGAGATATTTCGAAGGGTCACTCTTGCTAACAGGTACTACTTTGGGCTAAGTAAGCAATTGAGAAGTTGGGTTCTCTATCGAGAAACGAAAACCATACTCTATAATTCCCTGAAGCTTGGACAATTTCTAGCTCAGATGAGAGAATGCTCTGAGCTTTCGAGAGAAGTCCTACGCAAGATCTTTGAACCTATTTGTGTTGGTGGCGAATATCGAATAAGGTACAACCATGAGCTGTATGAGCTGAATGCCGACACCGACATAGTAAAACGCAAAAAAATTCGGCGGCTGCGCTCCGACTAAGGTGTTATATTCGGAACCCGCTGGTGGACGACACAGAAGAGGAAGACCTAAACTCGGGTGGAAAGACCAAGTACTGAAGAATTTGTCAGCGCTTGGAATCTCTAAGCATGCAAGATTCGGGCTAAATCGATTTTCGGTTGTCATGGCCACATAAGTAGGTTAGATTAGGGTATGGGGCTGCCCTCTCTCTGAGAGGTCTCAATTACGCCAAAAAGCCCATTGTGATACCACCGAACTGTTGTGCGTGTTAAATTTGGACAGAAGGGACCTACTTATATTACCCGGTTCCGAACGGCAAAACCCGTGTGACATTACTTTAACTTAGCTTTGTGACCTCTTTTAGGAAGCATTTTTGGCAAATTGTTACTGTTCGAAAGAAAAATCTTTTCGATATTAAATTTTGTTATGCTTCAGCCGGGGATTGAACCCACGACCTACAGATCAGAAGGTCAACGCACTAACCACTGAGCTACGGCACCCACATAAAAATAGAAACTTTGCCTTATTTTTAGAAACCATCGCGCAGAGTATTAAAAAAATATATTTTCCCCGCTGTATTAAGGCAACAGTGTTTAGCAAACAATTTGTTGCGATGGATAAAACTTATATTTTCTGTGAAAGTACAATCAGTTGTTTAAGAAAAACGAACGAAATACAATCATCTTTCAAAAAACCTGGCGAAATACAAGATGTGCTTTAAGAACCTAGTTTGTTTTCCGTTAGTTTTATGGTATATAGCTTACTCGCTTACACGGACACAGAAATCGTATGTCACCTTCCCTTTCTATCAAAATATACCATAAAAAACATGCAAAATACAGTAGAAAAACGTAGTATCATACAGTTATAACACATGGTATAATTAACAAAGTACTGCAGTCCCAGAGAGGAATTTTGACGCTCTCATTTTGAAATAAGTGTATGAAACAAAATCAAAAGATAGTATTTCGAAATCTATCAAAGTGAAAAATTCGAAAATATTTTGTTGTGTATAAGGATCAAACATCTCGAATGCATTTATCTACATTTTCTTTTAGTTTATTTCTAATTTTATTTTAATTACATTACAATAATAAAAAAAAAATGTGTAAAGTTCATTGTTTATCTGTAAAAAAATAAAAAAAGAATAAACATTTTGTACCCAATTAATAATAAAAATGTTAACAGGTTTTGACATTCCTCTTTCATTGATATTTTGACACTTTGAACATCTTTTGGCATATACTGTGAATGAAATGAAATTAAATATTACGATTGCCGTACTTTGTTAATTATACAATGGGTATTATCCATGGTATCATAATATAAGGTAGAGCCATTAGAGAGAGTACTCACGAATGAAGGAGAAAAAGTAAATAAAACACAATAGTTTGGCATTATAAGAAGATAGTTTCTCGACATTATATGCCGCAGCCAAGAGGAATCTTTTACAATTGCTCTACCTCGATTAAAAACACCTTGGGTATTACCTTTCTTTCTGAATCGTCATTTTGTTTGTCGTGTATGCTTTTCATAACGCAGCAAACTGCGCATCCATAGCAACATTAACGCATTTGGCGACAGAATATGTTTATAAAATTTTAAGGCTTGCCTTTAGGAACAAGTTGCAATGTATTACTGCAAAGCTACATGCGTTTAGGAAGTCGCCTAATATAACATACGCATGTATGCATGCTTCACTAGATGGCATAAATATCACAATGTATGCTATGGCACAAGTTTTAGTTACAATATTAGCAAATCCAAAAAATATTGTTTTAAAATAAAATTAAATTAAATTAAACATGTTAAAACAATTTAAAAATACAGTAAATGATTTATTTATTCTTTAAATGGTTTACTTTGACAATTATTGTTTTATTTAATAAAGTAATTCTTCTTATATACATTTTTGTATTAATGGCGCGTTGTCATAGCCAAAATAAAGACGGATTTAAAAATAATTTCCAATATTTTTTTACTAATGTCTCATACAGAAATCTATTAAAAAGTAGTAAAAAATTTAATTTTGACGCAGCAGTTCTTCAATTGGTGCATATATAATCTAATATATATTTACATATAAAACCAAATCAGTCACAAAATTACTATTTTTATTTGCATTATGTATAATATTCTATCTGCACAGATTTATATATATATATATATATATATATATATATATATTATATATATATATTATATATATATATATTATATATATATATATAATATATATATATATATAAATATATATATATATATATATGTATATATATATATATATATATATATATGTATATAAATATACATATATATATATATATATGTATATATATATGTATATATATATATATATATATTTATTTATATATATATATATATATATATATATATATATGGTATATATATATATACCATATATATACATATGTATATATATGATTTCCACAATTTGTTAGCTTTGAAAATGATGAAGTCTATTTGAGATTTTCGAAAGTATAAATCTCATTTAAGTAAAACATTCTTTAGAAACACTTACATATTAAACCGGGTACAGTAACTTAGTCGTTTGTGCGTTGGCCTTCTAATCCGAAGGTCTTGAGTTCGATCCCCGACTTAGACATTAAGCAATATTAGGTCGGCAAGCAATTGGCAATTCTTCCTGCGGTAGAGGCATAAATAGTTACTGTCGCACTGAGAATCACTTAACGAGTACTTAAATCGTCATTTACTGGAGATTTGAGAAAATTTACTCTCAATTAATAATTCGTTAGCGCTCCTTAATGATGGTTAAATACGGCAAAAACTTTACTTAACTTTTTAATGATCGATTTTGATATTGTTGTTTGTTTTGTTTTCTATTGAATTTACGTTACTTTAGTATATGTATACTATGGTAGTCCCTAAATGTAGGAAGAATTTTTTCAAAATCAGGTCTTAAACCTCACCATCTCAATCGATAATACCACGGTCAGAGATATCACATATATATTTTGGTTCCGATTGAAGACGGTTGAGCAATCTGAGCTTTGACGCATATGCGACTCGTTCTAGCCGTCTCCAATCGAGGCCATCTCTTCGACTATAGTAATATAGATTCTGGGTATTAGCTGGAAAGAAATTAATTTTACTTTTTAGAGTCTCCATAGAGGAATCTGTAATGCAATATCTGTGTGACATGACTTAATGATATTACCGATTGACGTGTGAGACCCTCACACCCTGTTAGGAACCACCCTAGCGTATATACTTTGCTTTGAAAATAAAAAGTAATTCAGATATTTCCTTTCACATTGACGTTTATAATTAAATGTCATACAAAAAGAGTCGCAACTGAGGGACATATTGAAGACATTCATTAACAAATGAACTTTTAAATTACGACTCTAAGATGTATCGTTCATTGCTGAATTTAATGATAATTAATTATGTGCTTGTTAGGAGAAATTTAACGAGGACGAGGTGCATACGGTTATTGATGATTGGCCAATCCGACAAAAGGGGTGAGTGAAGGGCAAAAGCATATATTTATATTTATTGTATACAAAATAATAAAAAGAAAAAGAAAAGTAAAGAATATTGGTCCAAAAACAATTAATCAATTAAACATTTAAAAAAAATTAAGTAAGGTTAGGTCAAGTTATTGTGACTACCCTCTCTCTCTCTCTGAGAGGACATATTTAAGCCAGAAGCTTCTCTTCCAATACTGTTATGAGTGTTACATTTGGACAGTATTAGAAGGGACATCACTTTTCTGAGCTTTGTCACAGAGCTCTTTAAGAAGCTATTATCATGGTAAATTCTTACTGCCGGAAAAATTGCCAATTGCATGCCGACAGGTGGGTACCGTTTGAAAGGAAAATCTTTTCAATATAATAATTACTTCAGCCAGGGAAATGTAAAATAGACTTACACCACTTTCAAAGAAAACGACTCAAGTGTTGATATATTTCAACAAAATTCAGCATAAGTTATATGTATATGATATAAAAGAAGCTGTTTTTTTGAGATGGTCTTTAACATGCACTATGTGTCGCGTCAAATAAATTTCCAGTGTGACGTTGTGTAATCGATCAGAAGTTTTTACCCCCTATTCTGGTCGGGTGACGCCAACTGGACAAATACAACATGAGACAGTAACAGATGTTGCTGTCCCCGAAGGAGCCATTAGGTCGAGGGTATTGCTTTGTGTCAGGAGATGTTCAAGAGTGCCAACTATAAAAAGGCTGCACGTGCAATATTCAAAAGCAAACACATTTCCCGTCTCTTTAATTTTTTGCTCTGATTTTGATTTTTTACATTGATTTGCAATATTTGACTGTTACATACTTTTCTCTTTGTTTTTTTTTTTTTAAGACACGTCTCAACAAGCCACAGAGAAAATGGAGACTTTGTTGCCAATAGTTTTAAGAAAATCAACCAATATATAAAGGAAATGAAAAAAAAAGTGATCAACTAACAAAACTAAATTATTTTTATTTACAAAGTTACAAAGTTACTGCTTCAGGAAATTGAGTTAGGACTATTGCTACACCTTCCACATGTGTAATACCGTTGTCATTCTTCCAAATATCTTCGACGTTTTTCTAGAAGTTCTTCACTTGGAATGAGACATCATAGAATGCGAAACAAAAGAGTGCGATAGCATCGAATGTGAAATTCCTGATATTTCCGCATAAGTATCCGTGGGCCCTTCAACACTACACACAGAATCCTCCGGCGTGCGAGAAGGCTCAGCTTCGGTTATTTCAATATCTTGATGATGCTTGTTACTGCGATGCTTCGCACTTAAAGCCTGTAAAATAGAAGTAGAAACGATGATACGATAAGATACGAAAATTCAATATAGCACACACTATTATAAAATATTGGCCAAATTATATAAGACGCGACAAGACAATTTACATTTTAATGTGAGAAGTCAACTTCGTAAGATTTAAAACCATATAGACATTTTTTTTTTTTTTTAAATTGTGAGTATCAGTTAAATCTATACATATTTTAATATTATATACATACACACAAAGAAAAAATCCCGTTTTTTTGGTAGTAAATGACTTTTCTATCTTGTGAACTGTATTAATGCCAGTAATGACGTTAGCCTGGACCAGCGAAGGACCACTCTTCCAAACAGGTTTCCAAATTGAATCTAAGGAAATAATTGAGATGTCGACTCATCTCTTGAAGAACGAAATTCACACTCTAAAAATCTCTCATCGTGCCTGCCCTTGCATATAGCGCAGAATCCTTGATACCTTCTACCTCGGTTGAAAGATTGATTAGTGTTTTCGAAAGAGAAGTCCTACGCAATACCTTTGCACCTATTTGTGTCGGTAGCGAGCTGCGACCATTACTGGATATGCTCTATGCCGATAAGCACATCAAAAACAGCGTCGATGCTGGGACGTCATATAGAGCTACCTCGGTGTAGGTTTTCTATGTTTTCTATGTTTGCTTCCACCTGTTTTGTGAGTTCTTTGTTTTTTATTTTTCGTTGTGTATATGTATACCATCGTTATATATCCCAGTAGCAGAAAAAGGAGATGAAGACGCATTGAAAAAATGTATTTTCTTGCATCTTGTAGACCTTAGCTGTAGAGAGCAAAGGCCTTACCATCTCGCTTTGCATAAAAGGCCTTAAAAAATACTATGATACAAGTAAAAGAGCAAAGGCCATACATTCTCGCTTTCATAGAAGATCTTTTTAAGCGCTTCTATACAATGTCTGTAAACGTAATGGAGTGTGTTTAAAAGGCATACGTAGGCAAAAGCCTTCAGTATTCTGCTACTGGGACATTGCGTATTTTACAGTGTAACAAGTACATAAACGTTATTATTTGTCTCATCGTATTGTCACAAGAATCTATGTTGAATTTGTAAAATTCTCGAATAATGGGGAACACGCCAGAGTGCAAAGAAAGTATCGAAACGAATGTCAACTAAAAGTAATATACAATCCAATAACCAATAAGAAAGAAAACAAATTCGATAGCGATAACGGAAGATTCTAGTGTTGCCACAGGTGTAAATAGGCCGAATTTGTTGAGGAAAGAAACAATTCAATTTTGGAAGTCAAAGTGCAAACATCGAGAGATAAGTAGCAAATTAAATTTGAAATACATTAAAAAGTGATTGTAAATACAAGTATTGATTAAATAAATTGCTGTTGCATATATTGTATATAGTACAAAACGATCACAAAATAAAAACGTAATAATATGTTAGTACCGACAATGAAACCATGCAATAGATAAATGGAGTCACAAAGAAAATCAGAAAATTTTAAAGAAAGAATTTGTGCATTTACACATGTGTGAAAAGAGAATTTCTAGAAAGGAAATTTGATTTTCGCATTCTTTGCGTTTCAGACCTTCTACGCGCTCATGCGCTGCTTTTTACGCAAAAAGTTTTTTGTTGTTTCTTTATTTAAAAAACCTTTTTAACACAAAAATGAAAGTAAAATCATTTCTACGCTTTTTCGCATCCTACGCATCTGTCAAAAAATTAATATCAGTGTAGTCGTATGGGGCAAGTTCCAAAGCGCAAGTATGCCTAAGACGCGTAGAATGCAAAAGCAGGTATATTTTCTACTTAAGCGTTCTTCACGTCGTACAAAGACGTCAGTTGATTTTGATTGCCAAGCGTGTTAAATTATGTTTTATTTTTAATGCTTTCCCCGTAAAAAGCGTCGCAAAGGTATGAAATGCGTAGAATACGCGGTGACGCGGAAGGGCGTGATGTGGACTTTCAGCATAAGAGTTACCTAGATTCAATATATTTAATTACCGTAAATTAGAAATTGCATGCATATACCAGCCATTTTCAAAATTCATACACACGCGATTCAATTCATTTGATCATTTACGCGTTAACGCTACACTTAAAGAAAATAGGTACAACAAACATCCTTTCAAATCAGGTGATTTTCTCTAGAAGCGATAGCTTGAACTGTATGAAACATTAAACTATTTTTTTCCATTTACATCTAATGTAGACCACGTAGTTAGCGTAAGTGTTATTTAAAAAATCTCCTTACAGTCGGCTGGGGCCGACCAAACTATACCCTGCATATGTAGATTTGTATATAAAAAGTTTACTCGAATATCCAACTTTTCTTTTATTTCCACTTTTCGAGAAACAATTTTTGCATATACTACTAATTTACACCCGAAATATGGTTGACTTTGTCGAAGTAAAAGGATTTTAAGATAATTCCGAGGCTTAGTATGGGAGCTATATAAAAAGTGGGCGTGGCTTACCACTTTCTAGTAAATCCAATTAATTTTTCAATGTTAATCCACACCTTAAATTTGGTGTCCTAAGTTGAATAGTTTCTAAGTTATGGTGGTTAACATTTTTGTTTAATTTCCTCAACTTTGTATGGGAGCCCCAATAAGAAGTGGGCGTGGTACGCTGATTTTTCACCAGATTATTTCCGACTACGATATTAATTTAAGTGTCAATTATGGTTATTGTAGACATAAGATTGCCTAAGTTACAGCTGTTTCAATTTAAAATTTGTATGGGGGCTAGGATAAACACTGGGCGTGGTGCGCCCATTTTCTGTGAGCCTAGTTGCTCGTACAATACTAATCCATACCCTAAGTCTCGTTGTCCTAGGCTAAATGGTTTGTAAGCTATGGAGCTTAAAATTTTAGTTTAATTCACTCGACTTTGTATGGGAGACCCATGAAGGAGTGGGCGTGGCACACTGATTTTCTGCCAGATTTTTGCCGACTACGATATTAATTTAGGTGTCAATTATGGTTATTCTAGACAGAAGATTGCCGAAGTTACAGCTGTTTCAATTTAAAATTTATATGGGGGCTACGATAAACACTGGGCGTGGTGCACCCATTTTCTGTGAGCCTAGTTGCTCGTACAATACTAATTCACACCTTAAATATCGTTATTCTACGCTGAATAGTTTGCAAGTTATAACCGGTAACATTTTTTTTAATTTCCGCAACTTTGTATGGGAGACCCAAAAAGGAGTGGGCGTGGCACATTGATTTTCTGCCATATCATTTCCGACTACCGTGTTAATCTAAGTGTCAATTATGGTTATTCTAGACAGAAGATTGTAGAAGTTACAGCAGTTTCAATTTAAAAGAAGTACAGACACTTTGTATGGGAGCTACGCTAGAAAGTAGGCGTGGCTCACCCACTTTTGGCGAGGTTATATAGTAGTATAATATAACTCTAAGTGCAAAATATTGTTGTCCCAAGTGGTATATTATGTGAGTTATAGCAAGTTAAAGATTTTGAAAATTTCGAGGTTAGTCGCTTTGAATGCTTGGTGTGGGCGTGGTCATTGACCGATCATGCCCAATATCAATCCCCTCCGTACCCTTGGATCATAGATTACTTATGCCAAATTTCATCGAAATAGCTCAATATTTACTCAAGTTATCGTGCGAACCAGCCAGGTGACAGACAGACGGACGGACGGACGGACGGACGGACGGACGGACATCGTTAAATCGAAAATTTAATCGACGCTGATCACGAATATATATCCATGTCTATATCTCCGGAGATTCCTTCAAGTGGACACAAACATCTGACCGAAATGAATATACCATGCATATTGCATTATGCAGGGTATAAAAAAAAGCAAAGAAACGAAATTTATTTATGTTGTTTAAAATACATTCTTCATATCATAAACAACGCAGCATGTTTCAAAACGCAGCCGACCAAAAATTCGCATTTACTGACTATCGCAAATTATGAACAATTATCGAAAGAATTTTATCGCTTATTTTTAGTTCTGGCGAAGTTCGAAACACTTTCGTAAAGGATGAGCAATTCTCGAAAGTTTTATCGTTAGTGTAACATATGTACTTTTGAGCGAATGTCTTCTCGAACTATCGCATATTACTCGTTTTATCGAGTGTTTTACGAAGTCTACATATTTGTATTTGAACGACTTTGACAACAGAAAATTTGACGTTACCGTAGCGCAATTAGTTAGTGCGTTGTTTTTTTGTACGTGAGATGTAGATCGTGAGTTCTAATCCTGGCCGGAACAAATAATAAAAAACCAATATCTCTATTTGATAAAACAGTTGATTTTATTGAATAGATTTCAATATCATTTACGATCATTTTGGTGGTATCGTAAACGATCGTTTTTTTTAGGGCAAATTAAGAACGAAAACGTGTGTGTTTTCAAATAGTAAACGAGCTCGAAAACAAACATTTTTTTTTTCGAGAAAAGCGAGGATTTATTATCATTTATGATATCGTAAACGAACTTTTCGTCGTTTGGGAAGTCATAACTTCAAGTTAATGAAAATATGAAGCATATGAGCACCTTTCTTATGCCATCACCATCGAGTATCGATTTTGACCGAATCTTAAATTAGAAATGCCAAGAAAAAGTGAAAAAATGAAAATATTAACTGCTTTGTGCAAAAAGCAAGCATTGGATTTATCGAAATCAGGTGACAAATTGAAATAAAAAAGCTGTCAAAACAAGTAAAAACAAACAATAAAACAAATTTAGCTACAGCAAACATAATATTTTTCAATATGACTATGATTATTGAAATAAACTAAAATAAAAGTAAACTTAAAGTAAAATTAATAAATACATACAAATTAATTTAAAATTGTATAAAATTTTAACAATAACATTTGAGTGCCTAAAATTTTCTTGCGCCTAATTTGTTAAAAATGTTCGGTAACCAATTAGAGTGCAATTTATTGCTTATGCTTCTGATAGGGAGAAAGAGAAATTCACATAGCACAATTCCCTCTCTGCACTACGTGACATATCGAAATTGTAATAGTATGAGTGTGTCCATCAATGCGCATCCAAATCGCATGAAACGAAGCACATGCAACGCGTATTGAGGGAAGTGAGAAGGAAGCGCTTCCTCGCAATGACAGATCAATGTTAAATTCAGCGCTATTTGTAGGGAGAGCGATGCGCTTCAATGCTATTTTGGAGCGCTTCAGAAGCATTACTGATGCGCTCTATTGCCGATTGAGTCACTTCATTCGGCTATTCCACACTAGTGTATGACTACGACTATGCTCTTTCATAATTCGTGTACGACATCAGCTTCTATTTTTTTCATTGTCTTGTGAAGTCGTAGATTCGTAGATTCCACATGCAAGAAACAATAACAAAAAACAAAGATGACGCCAAAGAATTTCGTCACTTGCAAAATGACTTTATCTGTATAATTTTGTTAACATGCTTTCAAAATCTTTTAAATTTCTATCGTCTGTAAGCTTACTCCAAGCATTATTGTGGAATGCTTAGTGTACTGGTCTACAACCGATTACTTGTGACCACAAAAGACAGAATACTAAGATTGCGGCCATTTTTTACCGTTAATCGGTTGTGAATTTAACATAACGGTGGGCATAATCTCCTTTTCTATCATTCATGGATTGTCACAATTGTTGATCTTTTTTCATATGCTACAAATTATTACTAATAGAAATTAGCAGCTACTTTTTTCACGAATGAACTTATAGTGTCTCTTCCTTTTTTTTTAAACTTTTTTCTAACCGCTTCTATAAAATACCTGAAAAGCAATGCAAACTTATAAAATGTTAAGAGTGCTTGAAACAGGAATTTTAAAATGTATGCCTTGAGCATTCTGCTACTGGTGGTATTGAATTGTGTTTGTATGAGTTTTGACGACGGCTGCACTATAGAGACATTTTACATATATAAACAAAATTTAAAATATAAACATATAGATAAAAGTATATATATATATATATATATATATATATATATATTTTTTTTTTTTTTTTTTCAAACAATTGTGAATAGTATTTAAAGGTTACTCTACTAAGTTATAAAAAATTTACGTAAATGTACTAAAATACAATATATCGGGCATATATATTTCAATTCTTACCTTATCTTTGCTTCCTTTTTTCTACATTTATGTAACATTAGAAATATTGAATGTACGAAAACAATAAATATTTATTATCAACAAACACACACAAATTTATATATGTAAGTAAATACTTCTTTTATATAAGCAAAATATAGTAATATAAATTTTATAGTAAGTTAATATATACATACGAGTACCTCTGTTGCATATATATATATATATATATATATATATACATATATATATATATACATATATATATATACATATATATATATATATATATATATATATATATATAAATATATTTATACACACACACATATATATATATATATATATATATATATATATATATATATATAAATATATTTATATACACACACATATATATATATATATATATATATATATATATAAATATATTTATATACATATATATATATATATATATATATATATATATATATATATATATATATATTTATATTTATATATATATATACACACATATATATATATATTACACTGGTCAGAAAAAGTTTACGTACAAAGTAAAAAGTAATTTTTGTTATCAAATTATTACTATTAGCAAAATTTATTTTTGTAATTGCATTTTTGAGTTTAAACACCTAAGAGGTAATTAAAATTGTTTGTGTTTTAAAATAATGTGGCAACATCTATTTAATCGATAAATATTTTTAAAAGCACCACCGCTAATGCAGAAAAAGTTTACGTCCAAATATTAACAAGGGGATTCCCAGCGATGTAATTCAAAGAAAACTGTAATTAAGGTAAAAAACAAACATTTTTCTAATTGTTTAAAACATCTTTGTGGAAATAAAATAAAAGCCTCAAAGTCATTCCATTCGGCAGAGAAAAAAAGAGCAACAAGCTCCAGTGAATGGGAGATTTTAAAATATAGCGAGAAGGGAAAACATTCCGAGAAATCGGTAAAACAGTTGGCAGAGCTCATTCTTCTATTCAACGAGTTGTTAATAATGACAAAACAACCGATTCCACCATTTCTAAACCTCGTTCCTGGCGCCCACCTAAACTAGATCTCCGAGAAAAACGTTACATTATTAAAGAAGTGCAAAAAAATCCAAGAGTCAAGGCTTCCGAAGTAGCAAAAGATGTCATGTATAGATTCCAGAAGTATATTTGCAGTGACACCGTATGCAAGATTCTGGTTATCGTAGTCGAGTTGCATTAAAGAAGCCCTTTATATCAGTGGTCAATAGGCAGAAACGTATTGGTCTTGCTAATGCGCACACAAAAAAAGCCACTAGACTTCTGGCTGCGCTGGCTATGTCATGTCGAGCGAATGGAAGAACACGCTTCGGCTAAGAAGGGGTTATATTCGGAACCCGCTAGTGGACAACGCAGAAGAGAAAGGCCTAACCCCGGTGTAAAGACCAAGTACTGGAGAACTTGTCAGCACTTGGAATTTCTAACTGTCGTCAACTAGCGAGGGAAAGAGCTGACTGGCGAAGCATCCTAGATTCGGCCTAAATCGATTTTCGGTTGTAATGGCCACATAAGTAAGTAAGTATATTTATAAAAGACCATGCCAGGCTAACGAGGATCGATGTGCCACAAAAAGGATTGAAATTATTGGTATGCCAAAATATTAGAAAAGCTTAGGGTAGGGTTGCTAATCGTATTTTCCTTGAATTTTTGAGTGAACGAGCGGAAAAAATTAAGCACTTATGTTTTGTAGTGTATTATTTTTGTTATATATTTATCTTATAGCCTAGACAGACGGCAGCCTAATTCCGGATTACCGGCACACTTAATCCGAATAAAATAATAACCTGACAGATGGCAGTATTGCGGATTAACTAAACGGCTGATTGCTGTTTTATTAGGTCTGCTCACTTACATTACTATCACTATCAATTTCTGTCATCTGTCACTCTCCATATGAGAAAATCTACAAAAAGTATGTGAACTGAATACTATCAGAAACTTGTAAATTGACATTCACAGTTCGTAATTGATAGCTGGATTTATTTGTTCGCCAACGATTTTCATGTTGAAAACTGTTAACAATTGTTGAAAGTTTTTTGTTAGCGAACACAACTAATATTTTGTAAAATGGATCGAGAAAAATTCACAATAGACAATTTTCAGCAGTGTTGCCATCGCTGTCGAAAGTGGCTTTATAATCAACAAATATATTATGTATGTCGATCAGTTTTTATTGGGTCTTCTCCAGGAATTGGCGCAGTGTGAAAATCTGGTCGATGGTAGGCGTGGCATCAGCACCTGCAACTTTAGTGTTTTTCAGTCAAGAAATGGCCTCTCTGACCTCGTTATGGTTGGGCTCATATAATTAAACATATTATAGATATTAATTATACCGATTACTAGAAATTAACAAAAGCCTAGAGATTTTGTTATTATCTAAGAATTCACCATTCTGTTAGTATAAATGGAATCATCGTCTTTGGATGATATTGAATAACTACCGTTGTGCAGTGAACGGGTTTCAGACAAGGTGATTCGTTATCGTGTGGCTTCTTTAATCTTACTATGGAAAAAATAATACAAGCTGCTGATCTACGACATAATAGCATTATCTTCAACAAAAGTTCCAAGCTGTTCGCGCTTGCCGATGACATTGACATAATTGGTATGAGCACGCAAGCAGTTAGTGCACCATTCTCAGAGTTAGAAAGAGAGTCGCGTCGAATGGGTCTTACAGTGAACAAGGGCAAGACGAAGTACCTAGTATCAACATACAAAGGATTCCAGCGTCTTGGACAGAAAGTTACTGTTGATAACTACGCTTTGCTACGTCAGGCTTGAGATATTGCGAAGGATCACTCTTGCTAACAGGTGCTACTTTGGGCTAAGTAAGCAATTGAGAAGTTGGGCCCTCTCTCGAGCAACGAAAACCACACTCTACAAGTCCTTACATATGGCTCCGAAGCTTGGACAATTTCCACCTCAGATGGGAGAATGCTCGGAGTTTTCGAGAGAAAAGTCTTACGCAAGATCTTTGGACCTATTTGCGTTTTTGGCTGGCGAAGCATGCTAAATTCGTTCTAAATCGGTTGTAATGGCCACATAAGTAAGTAAGTAAGAATATGGAATCGATAATAAAATGGAAATGGAAAGATAACAGTACCTGGTTGTTATCGTCGGTGTATTATTGTAACGGCAGGTTGAGGAACCTAGCCACTTCTATCGGAGCTGTCCACAGCGACTGAAGATTCAGGTCAGTTGGATTAACATTGAATGAGAAAACATGAGCAACCCGGGCACACCTCAGAAATTTTAGGATTAATACGTGAACGATGACTCGCTAGCATACGACACCATCTAGATCTGAAGTGGGTTAGGGCCACCCTGGTGCAGCGCGACAAATCCCTCTCAAACAATGAGATTGACGGTGCGCGTTATCGTTCTCACAGCAGTATTTAGGTAAATCTGAAGGCTATTTCAATGTGTGTCATTGAGAGGTCTAGATGGCAGCGGCGTAGTTAGCGATAGGGCGACATATCAGAACGTTGTTTCGTTTGCTTAGTTTGGCTTTTATATTGGCTGCGTGGGCTGCGAACGTTAGCATGTTGTCAAGGGTCACAACAAGAATTTTAGGTTGTGTCACTGTGGGCACTAGTGATGCGTGATTTTTCAATATCGGCGACATAATCACCATGATTGAAAAATCGCTTATAGTGATTTCTACAACTTTCTTTTTGGCAGCACTGTTTTTGGCAGCTCAGCTGTTTTCGTGTAACATGTTACTGTCAAACATGTTCAGTTTGGTTTATAATTTTACCATGAATCGACTTACAAACAAACTTACAATTGCTGTATTTGGTGTGAAGGGCAGCCAGGAGCATTGCAAGAACTGCCCTTTCCATGCATTTGTGCATTATATTGTAGAATATATTGCAATGAAATATACTTTTAATGCTAAAGGTACCGCAAATTTTGAAACAATTTCTAATGTACAAATTGAAGTAAAAAAGGAATTAGAATTGTTTTTTATTAGAATTTCAAAAGCAATCCTCAGTACATGTCCGCGAAAAAGTGGAGTATGCGTAGAAAGGTCAAGATTTTGAGCAGGTAATTGAAAGATTTTTGATTATGAAAGCTTTGAATTTAATTGAATTATTAAAGTTAAATTTCAATTACGTTCTCCATACAAATATTTTGTTCATATTTCTCAAAGTTTTCCAAACTTTCTAATAGTCCTTCATTGCTAAACTTTTTTTTTTATTATTGATAAAATACTAAATATATGAGTCGGAAATAAAGAATTTTTCTTTGCTGCGAAATAGCAAGTTGATAAGAAAGTGACAAAATATTTCAATAAATGTTAATGAACACTAGGTCTGTTCGCGTACTTTACTAGTAAAATTTCTCTATCAACACAATTCAAGAGCGTATTAAAAATCCTCTCTAAAAATGAGAAAAAAGTACGCGAACGGAAAATTTGTAAGATTTACTATTAATTTCCAAGCTCCTTCAGTTCTGTCACTTGCCAGTAAGAACACCTGTTTTTTCTATGTTACGAATTTTTACTAGTAGAAATATTACCTGTAAAAATTTGCAAGAATTATCACAGAGAGAAAATAATTTTCTCTCTCAATTTCCACTCTTTTACTCGTTTTTGGCGTCGCGAACACATTTCCAGTAAAAAACAGTAAAATTTGTAATAATTTGTAAAAACTATTACGTACACGAACGGAACTACTGATGAAATTGGTCTGATTCTGTCTGATTGGTCGATAACAGCAAGCAGAACTGACTGGCATGAAAGTGTTGATCTTTGGAGTTAATATTCCATTTTGTATTGAAACTAATTTTTTTTATTTGCAAGCAAATGACTGAACTTTGTAAAGGGCAGACCGGAATGCGAAGCGAGAATTATAGCTACACATTTCTCTCGAATAGAATGAAGCATAGTAATTGGTGTAGCACGCGAAATAAAAAAGTCAAACAGAATAATAGCCTAGACAGACGGCAGCCTAATTCCGGATTACCGAGTTAATTCGAATTAACTCGGGCATTAACTGCATCTAATCCGCATAAACTCTATGAGTTAATTCTCAAAATAAAAGAGGATTAGGGCAATTTGCTATGACAACACTGCTGAAAATTGTCTATTGTGAATTTTTCTCCATCCATTTTACAAAATATTAGGTGTGTTCGTTATCAAAAAACTTTCAACAATTGTTTACAGTATTCAACATGAAAAGTGTTGGCGAACAAATAAATCCAGCTGTCAATTATGAACGGTGAATGTCAATTTAGAAGTCTCTGATAGTTTTCAGTTCACGTACTTCTTGTAGATTTTCTCATATCGAGAGTGATAGATGACAGAAATTGATAGTGATAGTAATGTAAGTGGACAGACCTAATAAAACAGCAATCAGCCGTTTAGTTAATCCGCAATACTGCCGTCTGTTATTATTTTATTCGGATTAAGTGTGCCGGTAATGCGGAATTAGGCTGCCGTCTGTCCAGGCTATAATGCAGCTTGCGTAAGCGTCAAACGGTTGTCAACTGAACTCCTTTTTTCATAAATACATTGATTTAATTCTTTAATAAATCAAAAAATTTTCTTAATAAATTTATTATTTTTAAGATGAACTTAAAATTATAATTTAAGCTTGAATAAGTAATGTATTTTTCAAACAATCAATTTTATAAAATATAATTATGGCAACACTACCTTCATGTTCTGGTTCCCACGTAAAACGCGGTGCGACAAGTCACTTTGATTTTGATGCATTTTGTTTTTGTATTTTAGAAAGAACAAAGTGACTCGTTGCGATATAAATAGTTAATTGATTCTTTGCATTATTGTAATGGTAATGTTCAAAGGCACTTACTTGCAATGAGAAGCGACGGTGTCCCGCCTTACGTCCACCGCGTCGTTTGCTAATATGCGGATTGTCTTGCCTCAATGTTTTATTCTTTAAGATTTCTAATTGTGTATACAGTCTATGGACAAAAAGGATATAATACAATCGTTTAAGAATTATTTCCAATTGCGACAAAATTGTTTTATCAAGTACATTAATTACCTTTTTAGTTCAGCACGAATATCTTCTGGACTCATTTCGGATATAGTTAGCTCACCAATATCGGGATCTCCTAAACAGAGTCCGGCGTAACCACCACCCAGACGTTGTCCAGCATCATGGGAA
The DNA here is from genome assembly GCA_963854835.1 of Megamerina dolium. Taxonomy (NCBI): domain Eukaryota; kingdom Metazoa; phylum Arthropoda; class Insecta; order Diptera; family Megamerinidae; genus Megamerina; species Megamerina dolium. The sequence goes on from OY978529.1 coordinate 8,671,564, forward strand.
CCCTTAAAAGCATCCACAGGTAAACGTATTGATAGATCATAGGCAAGGGAACGAACCTGCAAGCTATGAAGATGCAACAAACACCGCAGTATACCACAAAAAAAAAAAAAAGAAACAAAACACAAAAAAAAGGAAGAGTACGAAGAGCAAATACAACGGAACTGAATGAGATAAAGAAAAAAATTAATAAATATAATTAGAGGAATGCGAATCGCAAATTGTTCGAAAACACTAGGCGACTAATTGGACTCCCCGAATTTGGCGTGTGAAAGTAGCACTCATGCATTTCTTAATGACAATGTTAATTCAGATACCAATAGTGGAGGAGAGTGCCTGAACTTTCTAAATGCCGGAATTGGTATTGATGCTCCAATATAGAATAAAAAAATAAAAAATCTACAAAGTAAGGTAGCGTAAGTGCTCTTTTTGTTAGAAATATTTTCCGTAGTTTTCACCAAGTTTTCACAAAAATAGTTTGTGGCACTTATAGGCACCGAAGGCCCTTAGGCCGAGCTTCTCTTCCAGTATTATTGTGCGTGTTTAATTTTGAACAGTAATTGAAGGATCGTACCTATATTAGCCGGTTCCGAACGGCAGAAGCCTTGTGTCACCACTGTTTCATAGCTTTGTCTCAGAGTTTCATGGCAAATTGTTACTGCTCGAAGAATTGTCATTTGTTTCCCAACAGGTGGGTGCCGTTTGAAAGAAAAATCTTTTCAATAATAAAGTTGCACTTCAGCTCACAGATCAGAAGACCATCCCACTAACCACTGAGTTACGAAACCCACATGCCTAAAATGAGTGTGTTTGAATGATATCGCGCGATATCTATTCAAATACGACGACATTTCAACAGCTGATTTCGATAGAGAAATGGGAAAACCTACGTCTGACCTATATTTTAACAGTGGCTGCCTTAAAGCAAATGTGCCAATTTTAAATCACTGAATACAAATCATTAGAATGACAGATAAATAGAAATATTCGTTTTACTTGATTACCAGGAATTGTGGTTTATGTTTGAGTCATAGATTTTGTAATAGTCGAACTTAGAAAAATTGCCTATTATGTAGTTTGTCAAATATGTCTACCCTTTTCGGCCATTCTTGGACAAAAATGGGATTAAAAAGTGGTCCAAGAACTTTGGCCTTTGGTCAAGTATTGTTTTTACTAATAAAAAAAAAATTGCAATCAACAAAACGATGGTGTTTACTTAACGAAATGTTCGCACGCAAATGTAGATATTCGGCCGATCGACCATACCTAGGCACCACCGCCTGTAATGATATGGGACGTTGTCAGTGCCGATGGCAACTCTATGAGTGTGGTGTGAATGTGAATGTATAAATTTACCGTTAAGAAGTCTAGAAAGCAGCCTTAAAGGCTTGGCTACACAAGCATTTCAAACGAAGGCACACATTTCAACAGGATTCAACACCATTATTCGTGTAAAAGGAGATTATATTGAACAAAACTAAGTTCATCCTTAAACTTTATATTATTTCAGAACATTTCGATGTTTTTCAAATAAAATTTTGAAGAAATAGAAAATATGCAGTGTCCCTACTGCAAGTGTTGCAATTTTTCCAAGTAAGCCTATATCTAAATAGTAAAATTGTGTGAAAATTAACAAAAAGTGTTTATAGAATATGGTTTTCGATATAAAAAGTGATTTCCAATTACGTGACCTGTAATAATTAGACCATGTGGTAACTGCACCAGAAGCAGTTTGAGGGTACCGTAACAGGAACCGTTACTCGATAGCTTTTATTACATTGTTACGACATCGCAAAAAAATGAGATTAAATCAATTTATTTATGAATAACAGTGGAGTATCTACAGCGAAATGTGCCAACAACGAGATAGCATATCAAAATGCTGAATTGCTCGTACGCAACGTTGCAGTTGTATATGCTAGGTTACCGATGCTACCTATGACTAAGCCCAACTTAGAAGCGTGGTTTACCACTATGGAATTCTGGTTTATAGCAACAGTATTGGCAGCATTAGATCCAAATGTAATCGCTCGACTAATAGAGGTAATTTCAACGTTGCCGCAAATTGACAAATTTGAGCACATCAAGGCCAAAATCATTGAGCAATTTGGTGACAGCGAGCACCGACGTCTAAATCGCTTTCTGTCCGAGTTGCTACTGGTGATGAGAAATCATCCAAATTTTACTATGAGATGAAGCGTGTTGCAGGGGACACAGGAGGTGGCAAACGTTAGCGATTCTGCCACACAACGCAAATTATTCCGCTTACATTGGTTTCCCAATTAAGGTTATCGGTGAACAGCGAATAAATTTAAATATTGGATTGTATCGTGACTTTTATTGGTCTTTTATAGTTGCCGACGTTGCAAACCCCATCATCGGCGCAGATTTTATTCGTTTTTTTTATCTACTCATTGACTTGCGTCCCAACCAACTGATGTACAATGTCACCCCACTAAAGTCGCTGTTAATCACATCAGTGATATGTATTTCTAATTGTATTAAAACGTTCCATACGACCAATTCATTGTTAAAATACTTTCTGAATTTGCGCTATGACAAAATCAACCACTTTCCACCGAATCGAGACTACAGTCTTTGTTTTCTCGCCCAAGAAGTTGGCAGCATTGAATTGAATCCTTAACGAGGCCAGGAATCTGTAGAAAATCAAAGAGCAACTGCACAAACATTGCCTGATCGCTACCCACTCCCATACTTATCCGATTCACGAACCATTTGCAAGGTAAACAATTTTTTTTTTCCAAAATTTACCTCCAAAAAGTCTTCCACCAGGTACCCATTCACGAAGACAACATTTCCAAAACAGCTATAACAACACAATTCGAGTTATTTGAATTTAAATTAATGACTTTCGGGCTTTGCAATGCAGTGCAGCGTTTAATTAACGAAGTTTTACGATGCTTGGTTATTTCGTTCGCCTACATAGACGACGTTTGTATAGCATTATCATCGATCCAACAACATTGGCATGACCTACGAACAGTTTTCGAACGTCTTAGAAAACACAGCCTCGCCATTAATTTAGGCAAATGCGAATTCCGTAAAAGCGAAATCAAATTTTTGGGTCATCTTGTCAACTCACGAGGAATTCGACCAGAAAAAATTATCGCCATTCAAGGCTATCCGAAACCTACGGTGGTTAAAGAATTGAGAAGCTTTATCGTTATGATATAGTTTTGCAGAAAATTCTTGCCACATGCTATGGTTGCACATGCCGGAAACAGAAAGAATGATCGTATTCCGGCAGAACCCACACCACGAAAAAACCACTAGCGCGCAGTGTAAGTACAGTACGTACGACCGCGAATTGGCCGCCTTATCAATTTCAATATTAAATCAATATTAAAAGAAAACGATTCCAAACAACTTGCCTCAAGGACGCATAGTTTTTTTTTGCTGAATACTGGTTCAATAACTTCAATTAAATAATAAAACCTAATCCATTGGTAATTTGTTATCTTCTTATAATTCAAGAATATTTTGTTATTATCATATGTTTTTCTTCCTTGCAATTTCTTACAAGTAAACATTTATCCAGTAAAAACTTGTAAGTTCTGTCACAGTGAACTGCCATTTTACGCTCTCATTTTCTCTACCGTTGTTTTTGGTGTTAACAAACACTGTTTGACAAAAAATGATGATAATTTGTACAAATTTTCTCTAAACAAACACACCTAATAACGGTAAATTTTGACAGTTTACTGCTTGTGTGCATAATGTTCGGTTCAACAAGTTTTAATTGTAATTACTGGTTTCAAAACGTAATCTAATCCACCAAAATGGCAAAATCCAAGCAGCTATCAAAAGAAAACCGGCTCAAAATGTTTCTTTGCAAAAATTCCGTCATTCAATGAGAAAAATTGCACAAATTGTGGGTATTTCATTGAAGACTTCTCATAGCTTTGGCAAAATACGCTTAAGCGAACCCATTTGATGACAGAACACGCTCTGCTAGACCCAGAAAAACAACCAAACAGAATGATCGTCTGTTCCAAATGACCGTGATTAACGAAACCTTTGCGAATCCAACCTCCGAAGCAACGGTGGTACGTCGGTTACATGAAGCCGGTTTGTATGGTCGGGTTGCTGGCAAAAAAAAACATTGCGTCCTATAAATGGCAATGGACAAAATGGACAATGGTCAATTCGTCGATGGATCAATGGAAACAGGAGTTATGAACCGATGAATCCAAAATCGTAGTTTTTGGAAACAAACGGCGAATGTTCTGTCGTACACATCAGACGAACGATATCAATCCGGATGTATTAAGCCTACAGTCAAGTTTGGAGGTGACAGTATGGTGGTCTGGGCTTGTTTTTGCTATGATGGTGTAGGCGATTTGATGAAAATCGAAGGAATTTCACCGAATACTTCAGAACACCGTTATTCTATCTGTCGTCGGTTTGATAGGTGAGGCGTTCGTGTTTCAGTAAGATAATGACCCTGAACACACGCCCAAACTTTGCACAAACTACACCAAATCGAAAGAAGACTGCGGCACTCTTCAATTCATGAATTGGCCACCCCAATAACTCGACGCAAATCCGATTGAATTATTATGGCATGAGCTCGATAGAAAGGTTCGAAAACTGTGTCCAACCAGGGAATCTCATTTGTGGGAATGAGCGGGCTTGGCAACAAATACAACCAGAAAAACTTCAATAATTGCTGGAAAGAATACCCAAAGTTTGTGTGGCCATCATCAAATCGAAAGACAAACATATTGACAAGAACCGTCTCATTCGATATATCAACATTTTTTTATCATTTTTAAGGGGTTATTTTTTAAGGAGTTAGACTAATAGGGAAAATAATGAATAAAATTAGAAAACATCCACTCCTTAAGGCTGGATAATGTTAAGGTTTGTACATTGTGAAAATAAATGTAGGACATATCTACATGCAAAAGGTTATTTTTAATATTTAGATGTTTAGTTTAATTTCACAACTTAAGAAATAATAAGAAATATAAAGAAAACACAAACAACATAAATTCTACATTTGCCTAATGAACCAGCAGGACTTGCAGCAACTTCATAGCTTGTATGTTTTACATGCCTAAACTTATATAACGAATGTATGTTTACCTAATATTTATATATTTGTACATGTACACACGCACATACACACACACACACACATATATATATATATATATATATATATATATATATATATATATATATATATATATATATATATATACATATATATATATATATTCGCAGTGATAACAACCCACGGCTTTGATATAATATTAAACGGTAAACCGACTTACTGGCCGTCGGACAGATGCAAGATTCCCGATCTTATAGATTTCGGCATCTCTAAAGGTTTGCAAATGAAACACATTACTGTAGAATCGAAATATGATCTCTCATCTGATCACTCACCCACTATTATTGCAATCAAATCAACCTCACGCAAGAATAGTAGTATCGTGTTAAAGAAATACACAAGGTGGTTGAAGTATAAAAAATATATATCCACTCATCTTCCACTAAACACTGTGTTAAGAAATCATAAAGATGTAGACTAAGCACTCGATAATTTTAACCAAATGCTTCAGTTGGCTCTAAACTCAGCCACTTATACCAGCAGACATTGAAAGCCTGGTAAGAGAGAAACACAGAATAACACGACAATGGCAAGAACACCGATCTCCAAACCTGAAGAAACAGTTACAGCGTTGCACTCGAAAGCTCAAGCAAGCCCTCACAGAAAGTAATTCAAAAGAATTGGAAGAATATATAACCAATTTAAAAACTGGTGAATCGAATGATCACTCATTATGGCGAGCAGCAAAAAATTCAAACCGGCCAATTCTCGCTGAGTCCCCCATTCGTTTGACTGACGGTAATTGGGCTAGGAGTAACTGTGAAAAGGCTTTGGCCTTCGCAGACCATTTAAAACATGTGTTTACATCCAATACACCTTCTTCACAATTCTCACTACGAGAATTAAATTCTCAGCCAAATCCAATACCGCTTAAAATTAAAAAAAAAAGGATATTTTCCAAGCAGTTTACAAACATCTCAACCCAAAAAAGTCGCCTTACAGACCCATCAGTATCCTGCCTCTACTGTCAAAAGTATTCGAAAAACTACTGCTCATGAAAAGAACTTCATTTATAAATCTCAACCAACTGATTCCCCAGCATCAGTTTGAACCGTAGAGCAAGTCCATCGCATTGTGACTCTTATAAAGAAAACTTTTAAAGAAAAGAAGTATTGCTCAGTTCTCTTTGTCGACATCACTCAAGCTTTCGATAAGGTACGGCACAAGGGTCTTATACATAAGCTCAAACTTTTACTACCCGCAAATGTTTCGTCATTGCTCAGCAGCTATCAACGAAAAGGAAATTTCTCGTAAATCACAAAGATTATATACTAAACTCATCGGATATTTACGCTAGCGTTCTACAAGGCAGTGTATTAGGACCTCTACTGTACTTACTGTACACAGCAGATATACCCACTAACTCCCGTACATTTACATCAACTTTTGCTTACGACACGTCCATACTGTGTGTTCTCACTCTAACCCCATAGAAGCTACAAAACTCATGTCCTACAAACTCATCTCGATTCTCTCGAAACTTGGCTGTCTAAATGACGTATATTGGTAAACGAATCCAAATGGGTACATGTAACCTTTACACAAAGGTTCGAAACATAAACTCCACTGCAAATTAATAACCAAAATGTTCCTCAATGCTGTTCCACAAAATACTTGGGTATTCATCTCGATAGAAGACTCACATGGTGCAAGCACATAGACGCCAAGAAAACTCAAATTAAGTTCAAGATAAATAATTTATGGTGGCTTTTAAAAACTCCAAGTTAAATCTTGAATACAAAGTTCTCGTCTACAAAGCAATATTGAAACCAATCTGGACTTATGGTATTCTGTTATGGGGCACCGCATCTCCTTCTAATATTGAAAAACTTCAGCGAACACAATCCAAGTGTCTGCGAATGATTGTAAAAGTACCCTGGTAGATAAGGAATGAAAATATCCACAGAGACTTAAATATCCCCACTATCTTGGAAGAAATTACAATCTTCTGCAGAAGTTACTCTCTCAAACTTCATAACCATCCAAATTCCTTAGCTAGGCGTTTACTGCTATTCCTGGGACACCAACGAGTAAAAAGGACCCATATGTTGGGTCCAAAAAGATATAGGCGATAGCCAGAAGAAGCCAATGAGAAAGAAATAGAAGAAACTCGACTACGATAAAGTAAGATTTTGGAGTGTTGCCACAAATAGAGCCAGTTGTTGACAAATAATTCAATTCAATTCCGAAAGTGATTGAGGCAACATAACACAATATATATTAAAAAAAACTTAAAAAAAAAAAAATATATATATATATATATATATATATATATATATATACAATATAGGGTTTCAAAAACACAATTTCTGCGAGTGTTAATGAATTCTATAAAAGAAAATAGAAGATCATAATTGGGCCTCTGTCACTTTGACCTGAGTTGTGGGTTATCGTGGATTTGATGGAGCGGAAATTGCAAACGTATTATCCAGAATGGGCTCTCACTTGCTCTGTCTGCTCACTCGTTGCTGATTGGCCAAGAAGCATTTCGAATGCTAGACAGCTCTCAGTCCAACAGATTTTAACAAACCTAACATAAGATTGCTCACAACCTAAATTTCAAATTATCTCACCCTCATTTCAGCATATTCTCTGTAAATGTCCTTCGTTAGCTATTTCCACCGTGAAAGGGCTGTCAGTATTAAAATAACCTATACACACACCAATACCATGTGCTACTCTGTACATTAACTAGAATTAACTACCTCTTTGTTTAACAGTGGCAATAATGATATACACTGCTACTAAGTTCGTTTCCTTTTTTCACAATTACTATGTATAATTTTCTTTTATGTTTCAAAATCACTTCACTAATTAAGCTGTTTGTTTCAAACATGACAAATTTCCATAATTCGTGTAATAAAAATTTTGTATTCTTTCATTATTTACAACTTAGTTTATACAAAACAGAAAAAATAATTTAATATTAAAATTAATTTAAAAAAAATTAATTTTTATATTTCAGCACATGTGCACATTCTTACCTGCTTGTGTTGATACCACAATTTTGGTACAAAAATCAAACCCAGCGTAACCGTATTTGTTAGTTGTGAACGTATGAAGAGCGCCAGCAAAATGGCACCAGGACTCATTTCGGGTAAGTAGAAAAATCGCAAAAAATAAAATATACCCGACACTAAAAACTCAATGAACAATGCTCCAACAAGAAAGTACCTTTCCTGTTTTGTAAATAAATAAATAAATAAGTTTATATATATATGCATATATATATATATATATATATATATATATATATATATATATATATATGTATATATATATATATATATGTATATATATATATGTATATATATATATATATATATATACATATATATATATATATATATATATAAATATAATATATATATATATATATATATATATATATATATATATATATATATATATATATATAGATGTATACGAGTCCACTATATATTAATGAAAACATACCTGAAATTGCGTTGTAGCGTTACGACTGGTATAGGCTAAGTGTAATCCAAAACACAAAATTAGTAATTCACTTGTTTGGGTCACTACTTCCCACTTGAGGGGATGACAAGTATTAGTACGTGCTTCACGCAAGCTCTCCCATTGCCCTATCTCAAGTAAATCCATTGAGGAGGCCGTATATGCAGTCATGTAGCAAATAACAGCAAAGACCATCGTACCAAGATATTTCAGCAGATCCACATCACGTAGTACCCATCGATGCGCTTTTCGCGTACGAAAATCCACTAAGTGCCTATACAACTTTAGAATAATTGCGCCATAACATGTTATAAAGCCAAGCTCGCGCAACCATGGTTCAGTCAGACAACGTTCCGTGGAAGCGGGAAAGAAGTGGACAACAACCTTGAATGAGTGTTGAAATATACATTTTTTAACGACTTTGGCGTAAAGCATATATAAAATTTACTTACCGATGTATATAGTAATACAATCCCTAATAAAATTATCTCCAGAACAGTCCACATACCTGAAGCGATTGCCTATAGTTTATTCGAAAATAGTTTATTTTTTTTGTATGCCTCTTTTGTTTGCCAAATTACCGAGTCGTACCTTACACTTACGCTGTCTGAACACGATTATACTTAAAACGACACAGCATAGAATGCATGCGCCTAGCACTGAACCCACCGATAACTTTAGTAAAGTTTCAATAGAAACGGATTCTTGTAAATCTCCATAGGCGCAAACACCATTTTGATCGCAGTTGGTACAACCCCCGGGGCATGGTAGACACGAATAATTGTCGAAGCCTTCGGACATTTCAACTATATCTCCACGAAAACCTTGTACGGTCGAATTAGGTAAATAGAACGACTCACGGCAAATGCAAGTGTAAACATCCCGTGTGGCAGCCGGCTTGTTTTCAAGTAATAGGCAAAATGTTGTATTACGATCACAGCTACAAAAAGAAATCCAACAGCAAAAATACTTTATCAAAAGATATGAAATTGAAGAAGTAAAGAAACACACCCATGCTTTCTTCCAAAAACTTCTTCTAGACTGTCGTTACAGACATCCTCATCGGCGGCTATGAATGCAGCAGCTACAATCCTAAATAAATACACTGAAAATAAAGATTTATAGTTTTGCTTACAAATCAGACTTACTTGATTTTAAACTCTGTGAATGATATACGAAAAGGCCACAACCAACGTCCTTTCATTAGATTACAATCCCTGAACGGTGCGCCCCATTCTTGATCGCCATCACTGCTATTCCATGCATAGCCCAGTTCACGCCAATATGAACCGAGGAATCCTCTATTGTGAACTTGATCTGGTGGTACTGTTACATTATCTCTGAATTTCACCACAACTGTATGTATGCTGGGAGCTGCTATAGCGAACGCCAACAAGTTTTCATCCTCATTCAGTGCATATGTGGCAATACTATTGGCACGACGACGCACCTCATCACGTAATTCATCGGTAATCTGCGGCTGCTGCTGAAGAGGGTTCGTAGTTGTGGTAGGAAATTTAATCGACAAAAACTCTGTAAATTGTCGCGCTGCATCCTCAACAATATCAGTGCAATCATAAAACTGAAAAAATATATGCAATATCAGGTGTGTGCATATAAAATATGCTTTTTTTTATACGAAGATAAAATGCTTTTTGTAATAGCAAAAATATTTTATTCAAAGTACTGTCCATCGCTTATTCAGGAAATTTGTGAATACTACTCCAAAAAATGTTCCTCTTGATGAAAACCATTCAGATACCCAATTCTCCAGTTCTGCAGATGTATTCAAGTGCTTCTCTTTAAGTGCGTGTGCTATCAGAAAGAGCTAAGGCCGGTGACTACGGTGGGTGGGTCTACTTCTCCCAGCCAATTGTAAAATTAAAAATAATGATTATTTTTTTGCCTTTGCCCTTCACGCACGCCTTAAGTCGGACTGGCCAATCATCATTGAGAAATTGGCCACAGCACGTATCAAAGCTGACTGAAGATAATCAATGTTGGGGTATGAGCAGCAGAAATGTCAGTAAATGCTAATGGCCATACCTGATTGATCCGCAGTATTTTAATTAGCTACCACCTCGACCGGGAAAAACGCATGGTGTAAAAATCTTGAAGAAACACCAAGGAAAGTTTTGAATTTTTAAAAACACATTCGTCGAGTCGCTTTTTATATAATTCGGATGCTAGTGTTCGACTATAATTGGCGCCCAACGGAAAAAAGTGAGTAATACGGCCTCTATAAGGGGAAAAATTAACCCAATGTTTATCGGAATTTAAAACTCAAAATGGCTGACAATCCAAACCATTTTTAGCGCTGCCATTCAGATGGCGATAGATGTCACACAAAGCTATTTTGATTCGAAAATTAACTGGCGAGCCGATTAGCACTCTTAGAACAGACAGTAGAAGTTGAATCACTAGACATAAACATAATAGACTCTACCAGAATTCAGCGATGAGAAAGATTGTCGCCGCCTACGAATGTTTTGGTGGATATAGTGGCAGCACCAAAAATCATGATGCAGTCGCTACCGTTAAGTAGTTGGTCATGTTCTCTTATCTTGCAATAGGTTTTTCAATTTTAAAGCATTCTCTCATCTGAGGTGGAAATCGTCCAAGCTTCGGCGTCATATGTAAGGATGATGATGAGAGACTTGTAGTGTTGGGTTTTTGTTTCTCGAGAGAGGGCCCGACTTCTCAATTGCTTACTTAACCCAAAGTAGCACCTGTTAGCAAGAGTGACCCTTGGCAATATCTCCAGGCTGACGTTATTACTGGTGTTAATGCTGGTTACAAGATAGATAAAGTCCATAAGATTGAAAAATTCGCACGATAACGAATCACCGTGTCTGAAACCCCGTTCGGTATTCAACGTCGGGGAGAGGTCCTTTCCAATTTTCACAGCAGAACGGGAGTTACACAGTGTCATTATGCAAAGCCGAATGAGCTTTGGCTTTGAATGAGATAATCCCTTACCAGACTGTCGAAAGCGACTTTATAATCAACAAATAGATGGTGTGTGTCGATCTATTTGTCTTGGGTCTTCTTCAGGATTTGGTTTAGTGTGAAAATCTGGTCAATGGTGGATTTATCAGGTCTGAAGCCGAACTGATAAGGTCCCATCAGGTTGTTAAGGAAAGGCTTCAACCTCTCACACAATACGCTCGATAGAACCAGAATCTTGTACGCGATGATAAGAAGACCTATTCCACGGTAGTTGGCGCAAATTGTGGGGCCTCCTTTCGTTTTACGGGACAGAGAACACTGAGCCTCCAATCATCGGACATACTTTCATCCGACCATATTCTGCTTATGAGCTGGTGCATGCTGGTGAGCAACTCATCGCCACCGGTCTTAAACAACTCGGCAGAAAGGCCATCTGCAACTCTGTTGTTTTTCAGCCTAGGAATAGCCTCTCTGACCTCATCATGGTAGGGTGGTTGAACATCTATACCATCATCCATGATTGTGGAGTTCGGGAGATCTCCTCTACTGGTGGGATTGTTCGAGGCGCCGCCATTCAGTAACGTGGAGAAGTGTTCCGTCCATAGTCTCAGTACACTCTGGACATCTGTAACCAGATTCCCATTTCCGTCACGACAAGAAGAGGCTCCGGGATTTAAACCGCCACTCAGGCGCTTGATCTGTTCGAAGAATTTTCGAGTCTCATTCCTGTCTCTGCACATCTCTATCTCCTTACACTTGCGTCTTTCTAGCTCTCTTTTTACGCCTGAAAAGACGTACCTCCGCACTCCTCTTCTCTCTGTACCGCTCCTTAACAGCTCACGTGGCGCCTGCATGCAGGATTTTTCTGTAGGCGGCGTCTTTCTCTGCGGTAGCGTCGCAACACTCCTGATAATACCACTCATTCCTGAGAGGTCGGTATAAACAGCATAGTCATGGAGTGGGATATGTGTGTGCACTGTGTGCATGTATCATCAAAATGGGGAGTGTTCTGCATAAGCAGATCCTATAATCAAGCGGTTATTTACGTCGAACTTTCACTGTGTGGGACTTCGTTTGTTGTTTGTGACACATAAACGTCTTCGCACCTTAGCTGCAACAAGGTAATGATCCGAGTCGATGTTGGCACCACTGATAGATTTCACGTCCATCATACTGGAAGTATGCCTACCATCAATTGGAGACAGCCACGACGCATTATGGATGTCGAAATGGTGAAATCTGGTACTACTAATTACCATGGTTCGTGCTGTGGCGAAATCGATCAACCTTATTCCGTTATCGGAGGTGTTCTGGTGGAGGCTGAAGTTTCCGACAGTTGGACTAAAGGTACCTTCGTAAATCGTGGTTCTAATTGCATTTGTGGGGGTTGTCAACAAGGCACGGTTTGATTTTTCACTAGGTGAGAGTTTTTATATGATGCGTCCCAAGCTCAACGCACAACCTCTAACCGAGGAGGTTTTCCCCACTCACTTCAGCCGCCTCCCAACGGGTGCCAGGAAAACATTGTGCCGGTAGTCACCACGTGGAGGACGCCCAGAACAAAAAATGATACCTTAATCATACTTTAAGTAACCATAATCGCGATGAATTGTTTGAGTGATTGTATGTCGAACAAGAACAGGCCTTACTCTTTGTAGCTATTTTACTGTTTATTCTTAAACATAATTGCTAATCGAATGCAAAAGTGTTATGGAAGACCGCCCACGCGGAAGTTATTTGAATGCGAACGTTTTGAGGAATGGGTAGCCGATGTGTTAACCCTGCACCTCGCCGAAGGTTGGCCATTTAAAATATATTTGAATTACTGAGTACCTGTAATTTCACTGGTACTTCTATTTGAATTTTACAGCTCTGTTTTTAATGGTCCATCATCTCTGTATTTCAATCAAAGTAATGTAATCAATAATTGGAATAATAATTGAACTTACCGGTAGCGATGGTACTTCTTCTAAAACTTTTGGTTCACATTTCTCATCTTCCGCTGTTACAGAATCAGGCTGAAATGTTGTAGTTGTTCTTAATGTTGACGATGAAGATGATACCGATGTTGTTAGATGCGGTTCTGATAAATATACACTTCGTTTGCTAGCATTTGTTTTCTGTTTTGGCGCGGTTGTAGAAGAAGGACTGAGTGTAGAAACAATACCTGCAGTTGGCACAATGTCATCAAAATCCACCGAAACCGACAGCGCATCCGCCGGCAGTGATGCTGAGGCTAGTGGTAGTGATTGTGGCGTTTGCACCAATGGCGGTGCGAGTGTCTGTTGTGGAACGTCCCGTTGATGATTGTGATGATGATGACGATGCTGAGGAGCAATAAACTGCGATTTTATTCGATCATCCTGCTGTTGGTGTTGATGTTGCGCTCGCTCAAAGTACTCAAGCAACTGCTCTTCGTTGCTGTTAATCAGTTTTTGCAAACGTCGCTTCGCTATGACACTGTCCTTTAATATTTTCTCTCTGTCCTCGCCGTCCTCTTCTGCATTCGCTTCTCCTATTTGAAATTCCAGAGATAATAGTGGTTCATACGTAGTGGTAAACATCGTATGTGATCGTGCCGTAGTCATTGTCGTCACTGCAGCTATTGCAGCAGCTGCTGCTGCCACACCAGCAGTTGTAGTTATTGTGTTTGCAGTCACCGTTGAAGCTGCGGCTCGCATCGCCATCAGTGAAGTTGCCGTTGGTACAATACACGAAATGGTAAGCAGCAATAGAAATGCAAACCATCTCCAAGATAATTGCTTTTGAGTACGGTGTGTTAAATTTCCTGCTGTTGATACTGTTGCCGTTATTGTATTCAAATAATACGAACTTTTCCAGGCAATATTTCGCCATGTACACCATCCGTGGTGGGAATGGAAGTCGTCGTGATACTGAGGTCTATGCTGTTGTTGACTTTCTACTTTATATGACACTATTGTCCCTACTACTGTCGTTTCAATTTGATTTGTTTGTTTTAATGTGGCACCGTTGATTTTCATAGTATAGTGTTCTTCTTCTTGTTGTTGTTGTTGTTTCTGCAATTCTCCTTGCTCTTTTTGGAATAGTTGGTTTTTGTGTTTTAGATTCAAATTCAGTTCATTTTTAAATTTCATTTCATATGCCACCTTTTGTTCCTGATAGTTTATTTCTTGTTCACATTCCTCCTTTGACCATGCTGATGATTCCTGCTCTATTGCTAATATCGGTGATGAATTTTGTTGCTCTCTTCGATAATGATGCCGGTGGCGGTATCGGTGGTATTGGTGTTGCTGTTTCTTATAGTGTTGCCGACAAAGGTTTGATACTTTTACATCCATTAATGATGACCTTTCTTCCACCACTTTTACTCTACTTTAAAACTGTTTTTACACACACAGTATATGCACAAGCATGACCGAATGATAAAAAAGTCAATCATGATTTATCCAACAGTAAATTTAACTCCAAAGCCAATGTATTTCATCAAATCTAGCTACAATAATGTTCTCTGTAAAATAAAATAAGTCACATCGAGAAAACGCATATAATTAAAAACTTTAGAATCAAGTTCAAATATTCAAAAATGGTTTTATAAAAGTATCACAGTCCAACCAAAACAAACACGCAGCGTGGCATTACTTTGGCCTCACGCAATAGTCATTTTCATCAATTGTTTTCGCCACGATGCAATAATATCAACGTAGAGTAAGCAAAAATTCATTTTGCGAATTCATTTGCCATTTTTAACTATAACCGTTTAAATTTTGGCTGTTTTAGTGTGTTTTTATCATAAGATTTTATCAGATTCATCCTCAATACTCTATAGCGTGAGCCATTTTTCAATCGAACAGGGAGAAGCTCAACTTATTATAACCCTTCAGAGCATCCAACCCAGTAAAACCGTTTCTTTACGTTTCTATACGGTATCGTCAATTCCCGTAAACCCTCTAGAATTGTAGCACTCCGATATCACGTTTATTATAGCACTTGAATAGCACTAGATTTTCCCAGTTTAACATTCCCAAGCTCAAAACAGTCAATAATTTCGTAAGTGCAGCCTTTGAGTATTTCTTGCTAAACTTTATTTGCTCTGCTCCTTATATTCTATAATATTTGCGAAATAAGAGTCACTCCATTGATCTTTTTGTACAATATGCTCCTTGCTTTCTACTCTAGAACATTTCCAAGGACGACTAGATATACCGTTATCAGCGTCATCATAATGTTATCCTTTACGATACTCAATCGTAAAGTCATAGCTCAGCAGCCATTCCATCAAGTACGCTAAATGTCCTGGGTTTTAAAACTGCAAATAACCATCTTAGCACAGCAAGAGCAGCTCATAACTACAATAGAATGGCCGCCATTTACTTATGAAAGTGTTTCCATTCATATACAGGGGACCCTCTGTCAACGAACGCCTCGCCTAACGAACAAAATTTTTTGTTGAAATTTTAAAAAACTTACTGACATCCAAAATCGTGAGCAAACCGAATTTTTTTGGGAAAAATGGTCAAACAAAACTTATATAACAGCAGAGGAGAAAGCAATGCCAAGCCACAAACTAATGAAATATCGCGGTTTGAAAATAAAACTACTCTTCATCTATTATTCAAAGGAGCCAGGCACCTTAAAAAAGCATATTGTCGACAAGAGTAGGCTAAATGTCATATCGAGGTCCAACAGGAATGTTTGGTTGACATGTGACGTTTTTACTTATTGGGTCAATAAAGTTGTTTCTCTGTCTGTGATGAAATATTTTGAGATGCATTTGCCATTTCATGCCTTGCTTGTTATGGACGACGCTCCTTCCCATCCACCAGGGAGCTCGTTGAAGAAGTCAAATTCATTAAATTAACTTAGCCTTCTAACACCACTGCATGACTTCTGCCTATGGACCAGTGAGTTATTTCTAACTTCAAGAACCGCTATACTAAAGAACTTTTCCAGCGTTCCTTTGAAGTGACTGATGGAACCAATCTCGTGCTAAGGGTTTTAGAAAAATATTTGCCACATTGTTGTCTGTGTCAAAATCGTTAGAAAGGCATGGGAATCTTCGAATTTTCCTGGAAGAAACTTTGTACTTTACAGCAAGATAACAGAAGAACAACAACCGTCTAGTGCAATTAAAGAAATGCTAAAATCATGGGTGTCTGTGGCAACATACATTAAAAAGCAACACCCCAATCAGATAGTGGCTAAACCCCTAAACAAACGACTCGAGACAGATTTTTTTTAAGAAGAACTAGCTATTCATGTAGTTATTATAAAACAGTTCATGGCGCGTGATTTCCGCCTACGACGCAAGCAATCGAAATCGAATTCTTCAGGACAACAAAAAGAAGAGCATGATGTAAGTCATCGTAGTAATGCTGATATACAATCTCGTCGTACTTGCAACATGAATAGGAAACGTTGTTCTCGAGTAAGAAGCCAGGGGCACATTGTCGACATACAACTTACGAATCAACGCAGGGAACAAGTACGTCCTGGTGGTTATAGATTACTTCAGTAAATAGCCTGAAGTATACCCCATTCCAAATCAAGAAGCTAGTACATTTGCTATAATCTCATGTGGTCCTTTCCAATGAGTCTGCAGTTCAGGGCACAGGCATTTCTTTCGTTTTGGATTATGAATTTGCTTTCAAGTCATTCCTGGCCCTCATCTTATCGCTTATCATCTGTGATCGCTCTCTGATGAATAAAATAAAATTTAAATATGTGGCACTTAAAGCCCCGAAGGGCTCTTTGACAGAGCTTCTCTTCCATTATTGTTGTGCGTGTTAAATTTTGGACATTATTAGAAGAAGCCTACTTATTTGAGCCGGTTCCAAACGGTAGAACTCTTGCTACAAATCACATTTTCTGAGCATTGTCACAGAGTTCTTTTAGAAGCTTTTCCATAGCAAATTATTACTGCCGGAAGAATTGTCAATTGCTTGCCGACAGGTGAATACCGTTTAAAAGAAAAATCGATATTAAATTTTTTATGCTTCAGCCGGGAATATAACCCACGGACTACAGATCACAAAATAAAAACCTAACACTATTATTTCTTGTTTCCATTAAAATTACATTTCTAATAGTTGCATTCTTTTGTAAGCGAGTTGCAAAAGAACACAAACTCGGTTATAATTTCCCTTTAGTTACTTACCAACGCTGGTGTCATATATGGTTATTTGTGAAATTTGTAAACAAAATCAAATCAAAAAAGTAAGCAATTCTGCGGAATCTTTTGTAAATGTATCCATTTATTTAAAATAAATTTTTACTTGCACTTACTTCATTTTGCTTCGTTTGTTTATATTTACAATAAATAAATGTTTAATTGAAATTTCCCAAGCACATTGTAGTTGCCTATTCACAATAGTGCTTTTTTTTTTTTTTTACTTTGCAACCCTACAACTTAGTTCGGTTAATATTTAAGCGAGCTCGCTTATTTTTGTTGTTGCTTTGTATGTAATTCGATAAATAAGCGAGTGTTATTTTGTAACTCGTGTCCAAAAGAATGCAACTAATGCTGGTTATTGGGAAATTTATAAAAATTTGTAACATTAACTAAAATAATTAATTCTTATTTTGATTTTTGTATGTTAATTGGGCGACTATTTCATTTCTCCTAAACTTAGTAACCTTACTAGCACCTCTTAACATACGATGATGTAAATATTATATATTGTGCCACTATTTTTGAGCAAAAACAACTTTTTGCAGGTACTCCCAAACCATTAAAAACAGTTTTCACGCCACCTTAATTGAATTCGTAAACTCCATAAAAAAAAAACCGTTTTAAAATGGATAAATAAGTAACGTAATTACAATACAATTATGAAAAATATAGATACTAGCTAAATTAGCACACGTCGAAGGACGAATAAATTGAGCATAAGGATTACGGTATATTTCAACGAGTCGTTGTCGTAAAAACATTGACTCGCATTTATAGTCAAAAAGGGTATAATAAAATTAAGTATAGACTTTTTAAAAGATTTTACATGGAAAATGTGTCAAATTAGTCGATTCTATTTTCAACTACGGACGATTATTATATCTCCTCCCGTTTTTTTCACGCCTTATTGAATTCATAATATACCCGTTTTCACGTTTCTGCCAAAGCACGCACACAAAACACCGTGGAATGGGATCCTTTTCCACAAAATTTTTTTAACAGATAAACTAAGTAATTTTCACCAAAAACTATTATAACAGATAGATGTATTAATTATGTGCATCATTGCATGATTTTGTAACCATGACCTCAATTTAAGATTGACAATAACTACCAAATTTCTCAACTTTTTTCTTTCAATCAGCAAATATTCTTGTATATTTTTAAAAGCTACTATACTTTTAGTCGTCTCGATTAACTTACACTACTTCTGCAAATCTTTTTCCCAACTGATGAAAGTATGCTATCAAAAATCATTTTGTAGCTGTTGGCAACATGGTAAAATGCAAGGAATACGAATATAAGGTAGAGATTTTGAAAAAGCTTTCTCTTTGCTTCGGCGCATGGCATCTAAATTAAGATAGAGCAATAATAGAGAGTATTTATATATATTCTCGTAAATGAAGGAGAATAAGCAATCAAAATAACAACAAACACATACGGGAACAGGAAGAACAGGTAAAGAAAAAATTAACAAATACTCGATGTTGATACTATAAGCACTCTTTCTGACATTATACATCGAAGCCAAGAGAAAGTATTTTCAATTTCTCTGCCTCATGTTCCGATAACTTAGCTTGGGCGTAGAATGTCAAAAGTATTTTCTTATGCCGTGGTTACATGTCATTCAATAGAACCCCAATCATTGCGTTCATTTTCCGTTTCACCAATTTAGATTATTGGGTGGTTACACATGATTGCTGAGGCAAAAGTGTAATATTTTGTACATGATGCAATTGCTGTGTTTTCACTTTTGCTTTTCCACTCAATCACTTGTGTTTCCGCAAACTTGAATTCGTCAATAAGGGAAGTGAAACGAATGCATAATTCGTATCTTTTGTCTTCGAACTAGAGTTTGCCGAAAGACAAGTTCCCGCGTGGAAAATCAGATGAATTTAACAAATATTAAGAATACGAAATATAGGCCCTTATTAGTCGAAATAAAAATAGTAAAATAGTTCAAATTTAAAAGTAGTATTGACCTTTTTGACAAAATTTTATCACCAAAATCTGTCAAAAAGCCGATGCTAAAATTATGTTGGAACTTCTGTTTTCAAAGTTATCAAAATAATTGTGCTGCATTAAATTTCAGTTGATTTCATAATGGATACCGCGCTGAATGATTTGATAAAAACAACCATATAAGCTGAGAATGTGTGTTTTTTGAACGATAATCATAGAAGTGTACTGGGAAAAATAATTGAGTTAATAGAAAAAGTATCATCGCAAATCGGCAAAAAACGATAACCATCATGTGGGATAAAAAAATACAATGTAGCCACCTAAATTCTTTCTAAGTTGCTAAAAGCTTTTTCATTTAGTTTTGACAGTAGCTTAAAGCAACTTATTCATAATATAGTTAGCCCTTAGTAGATAGAAATATTTTTCAC
This sequence comes from Megamerina dolium, assembly GCA_963854835.1. Lineage (NCBI taxonomy): Eukaryota > Metazoa > Arthropoda > Insecta > Diptera > Megamerinidae > Megamerina > Megamerina dolium. The sequence continues at coordinate 8,691,665 of OY978529.1, forward strand.
TCTGGCTTTATCGATATCCGATATATATATTAGCGCCCATCCTAACAAGTAGACTATTGGAAATGGGGTTATTATTAAAAAATTGTAAGTGTAAATATTTTTTCAGACATATTTTAACCTATTAATTTTTTTAATATATAGTTGGAAGGTTTTGTATCGCTCGGAACAGGGCGAAACTGAATACGCAATGCAGACCACAATCAACGGTAGCTGCTGTATCAGAACCATCTGCATCAACCTCAAAACCAGTGGACATATCTACAATTGAGTCACAGATCCTGGAACATCCAGATTTCTTCCAAGTGTATAATATATTTAGCGTCTCTGATCTGTTTAGAGCTCGTGTTCATTATGGTCATAAAGAGGGATCATTAGATGATCGCATGCGACATTATGTGTATGGTAGCAGGTTGGGGCACACTATATTTGACTTGGATAAAACAGCTGCACTTTTGCGTGATGCTTTGAACTTTATAGCACATGTTGCTTTTCGCGATGGCATTATACTATTTCTGAATCGTAATGCTCTCAATGCACATATAGTTGAGGAGAAAGCCATGGAATCAGGTGAATTCGCTCACACACGCTTCTGGCGAGGCGGAATTTTCACTAATGCTAATGTTCAATTTGGTGCTGTTACACGGCTGCCTGATTTGTGTATTTTCCTAAATATTCAAAACAATGTATTGGCGCAACATGTGGCTGTGCGGGATGCGGCCAAAATGGCTATACCGACTGTGGGTATAGTAGATAGCAACTGTAATCCAAATTTAATTACTTATCCAGTGCCTGGCAATGATGATTCGCCCAAGTCCATTGAACTGTATTGTAATTTATTCAAAGAGGCGATCTTGCGTGGAAAAAAGAAACGGCGCGAACTTCTCGGTGAAATAGTGAATTAAGATAGTTATAAATAAATTATGTATAGCAGTAGGTATACATTTAAAACTATATTATATAAAAATTTATAAATATTGGTTTACTCTTTTATGTATGTAGACCAAGAAACGTCATTATTAAGCAAGTTATTTGAGAATTATCGAACAATATAATCGTTTCCAGCGAAGCAGAATAAGGGATTTTAATATGACATTAGTGCATGGGTGTTGGGCGAAGAAGTGTTTCTAAATTGCCATTATATCTTGTTGAAACTCGTAGGAGATGCATACTGTTATGGCTGAACCCATCTCTTGTTCAGCTATCACTACCAATCAAACTATTGTAATGATATGTTCAGATTAAAGTGGAAATGCCAAATTTCGGTAGTTTCCTGAATTGAAATAAAGTTCAAATCCTCCACTTCAGTATGGAAAAAATTATGATATACAGACATATGAAAGAAATCGTTTCCGTACAAAATAGCAAGCGAAACACATTTGACCTGTGATGTGTCTCATTTTCACTTTCGAATTTGAAATCGTACAAATTGCCTTGTGATGAAATTGATTTTTAAAATTTCACAACGAAATGAATTCGTTGATATTTCTTTAAGCGATTTCAGGATAAATTGTAAATGAGCAAATTCTGTGTGGACAAATTGTGAGCGTAATGTTAATAATTATTACATATAAATAATTACAAATAATGTACATAGCAAAGGGCTTATGTCATGCTTTCAATCTGGATTTCGTGCCGGTCACAGCTGCACCACTGCAGCGCTGAAAGTTATTGACGACATACGTGTTCCTTATGATCAGGATAAGTTAACCTAGCTTTGTCTCTTAGATTTCTCAAAGGCCTTTGTCTCAGTATGCCATAGGTTGCTCTGTCTCAAGTTGAAGCACTACTTTAACTTCAGTAAGGGCGCTGTCGATCTAATTGCTAATTACCTTAGTAATAAGCAACAAAAAATAAGAGTAGGGGGAGACTCTTCATCCTTCTCTATGCACTTTGCTGGTGTACCTCAGGGGTCAATTTGGGACCATTGCTTTTTTCCTTATTTGCTGATTCTATTCTACATGTTTGTAAGCATTCTACGATCCATGCTTACGCTGACGATATTCAGTTATATATTTCAGCAATCCCTACAGAGATTGTTGATATGATCATAAAACTTAATGCTGACCTCCAGTCCATTAGTTCGTGGGCAGACTAAAACATGTTGAGACTTAATCCTTTGAAATCCAAGGTATTTCCTATATCGGGAAAGAATATATGCTCTCTAGTTATTCAACCAATCTTAATTGGAAATTCATAACTTGAACTTGTCGATACTGTCGTGATCTTAGGGTTTTCGATTAACTCGAGGCTAACGTGTTGTGACCACGTTAATGGGATTGTTTCTAAAATATATTATACTTTACGATCCCTTCGGCATTCAGCTGAATACACTCCGTCTTCAGTTAGAGTTAACTCGGTAAAGCAAGTAGTAGTTCCCCACATTACATACTTCCGTGTTGTTTATAGTAAATAGGAGTCCACACCTCAACGTAAACTTACACTAGCATTCAAAAGTACGATTCGATATGCTTTTGGTCTGCGTTTCTATGATCACATTTCTGACAAATCTACCGCTATTCTAGGGGTTGGATTAGCTGACTTTTTGGAAATTCGTAATATAATTTATCTTCATCGACTTATGACTTGCAAAACACCGGGCTATCTATATGAGAAATTACGATCCACTCAACTCATTATCCCTAGGTTTACTCATTTGAATTCTAGTCGTTTCTTCTTTCTGAACGCCATAAGAATATGAAACTCGCTTCCATCCGGGCTCAAGCGAATTGTTTATGCTGGCGATCTCATCCGGCACTACGCCCTTTAACTTCCTCTTCCTCTAATTTCTACTTCCTTATATTTTGTCCATATTTCCTTAATTTTTTTTCTCTTTTAATTCTATCCTTAATTTTACCTTTAGTTAAGTTTCTTAGTGCAATATTAGTTAAGTTTCATTAGTATGTAAGATTTTTATTGTAATTGTTCTTTAAATGTAATGTACTATATAAGAATGTGCTCTATATGTACAGTTCTGCAGCTTTGATAATAATAATATATGATATTTAAGGGGAAAACATAAGCCCTCACCTCAAGAAGCTATATTCATTAGTTTTATGGAGCAGAACCTCCACCTTTCCAAAAATTTTAACGGTGATGATCAAGTTGGCATGGACACGTTATGGACGGCATTAACAAAAAAACGGAATTCGGAAAGACCTCCACAAAAGGTCACAAGCGGATGGAAAAAGATAAATGCTTTAGAAACAATGTAACTTTGGTTATATTCAGGTTTGGTCAGATTGGAAGGTGTGCATCCGGAAGAAACTGCCCCACATTAAGTTAGAAAGAACAGCAAGCGAAAGTGGTGCCTAAAATCAGTGCATCTTAACACCAACCGAGGAGAGAATTGCTGCTACTTGTGGACTACATATAAGCGTTGACCGCATTCCAAATGCTAAATTATTTGATAATCGCATCAACGAATAGACTGCGCCTGAGCACGAAAATTCTGAAAATACATCTGCAAATTTACCCAGCTCTACTAGAGTAAAACACAGGAAAGAAATTTAGCAAAACTCAAGGACTTAGAGGCAACATCAGTTCTACTCGAATCATCTCTGTTCGATCACTGGATTCTGTCAACACAACAATACTTATTTTATACTAACTATGTCCAATAATAATTCATTTAATCAAGTATTTACAATCACTCTTTAATTTAACCTGCGATCGTGTGATGTTGCCTCTATCACTTGATGATATTATATTGCCTCTATTACTTTCAGAATCGAATAGATTCATTTGTCAACAACTGGTCCTATTTATACTCTGTGGCAATACTCCAGAATCTGCGTTTATCGTAGGCTAGTGTCTTCTCTTTTTTTCTCGTTGGCTTATTCTGGTTATCGCCGATTTCTTTTTGTTAACATTCGTTTCGATTCACTAATTGTGAATGACACGAATACTGCCCTCCTCTTTAAATCATACCGCGCCTTCATCTTGTCGCTTATCATTTGCGACCGCTCTCTGATGAACTGATGTATTTCGTTCAACTGTTCACCTCGTTGGTGTTGCTACTCCAAATTATAAATCAGTTGGCAGTCTTAACTCGTTTCCAAAAATTGCCATTGGAGTAGCCGTCGTATCATGTTGTGCTCATCGATATGCCATGAAGAACATTGGTAATCCCAATCCCAGTTTTCTTTGTATTTATCTACGTCTTTCTCAGATATTCCTCCAAGTTACGGTTGAACCGTTCAACCATGCCATCAGATTGCGAATACAAGGGTGTTGTACAAGTATACCCAACATACGGCGCATCTCTTGGAATACAACTGATTCGAAATTTCGGCCTTGGTCTGAGTGTAACTCCATCGGTAAACCAAAACGAGTAATCCATTGGTTGACGAATACATCCTCAACTGTACTAGCTTCTTGATTTGGAATGGAGTATACTTCAGGCCATTTATTGAAGTAATCTATAACCACCAGAAATATTTGTTCCCTGCGTTGCTTGTTGTAAATGGTCCAGCTATATCCATAGCAATTCGCTCAAATGGAGCACACACGGGGTATTAGTGGATTTTACTCGACTTTTCTTAGTAAGACCTTTGGTAATTACACATTGCTCACGCTTTCGAATCCAATCAGCAACATGGTCATAAAATCCAACCCGTTTCTTTATTTTCTCGACGGTTTTGGTGATCCCCAAATGCGCTCCACTGAAAAAATAGTGATACTCAGCTATCACATCGTTTATTCTTGACTTGGTTACCATTAGGAGATCATTAGTGATTTTTCCACCTTCACCTTCCAAATAGCAAAGGCACCCACTGTGCCTTTGGAATACAGCCAGGTATTGAACGCACGACCTAGAGTTCTCAAGGCCAACACACTAACTACTAAGATACGGCTTCCTACTAAAAGCAACAACAATTAGGAAGTTGATCTTTTTGTTTGTTTTCATGGTAAAAACTTTTGCCTGCGGAGATTCACAGTTATTTATTTTATCTTGTTCAATTACCACCTCATGAATCGGGTGCGTCTTGTGTCATCTACAGAAGGTGACTTTTTGGCCGAATTTTTAGTGTGGTGTGTCCCCGTTGAGGACACATTACAGATGTTTTGTGTAATTCAATGGCGTGTATGTCTATTTAAATGAGATTCAGTTCTAGGTAATCGTGATAAATACTATTCAATACTGGCAACACTCCAAAAGATGATATTTAGTTAATGCAACCTATAGAAGTATATTTTTATTTGGATACCATATTAACATAAATATGACTGCAAGTTAATATTTTTTTAAAGAATATAGAAATAAATGTGAAAGTTTTGGTCATGAACTTAAGTTATATATGAATCATTGTTAACACACACGGAAGAGAAACAAGCACAGAGGACATGGATGTTGAACCGCCCACTAACTTGAGCGATGTAGCTTCAGGATCGGAATATTTAGATGCTGAAGGAAATACAGGGAGCCAGTATGACTACTTTGGTAATGAAGAACATACACAGAGGGACCAAGAGCATAGTATTATATGTGAAATTCGCGAAGAGCTTGCTATAAACAAGAATACATACAATGCCTCAACACAACAGAAACCTGAAAGAAATCAAAATATTTCATTGCTATCAGATGATAAGATGCATAAAAACGTGTCTCCTAGTTGTGATATCAATGAAAAGGAATTCACTGAAAATGGAGCAAGTACATCGTCACCCGACTATATGCATGATGTAATTTGGAGAGCACAGAAAAAACACATATTTATACTTAGTGAAGCGGGGAAGCCCATATATACTTTGCATGGCAACGAGGATAAACTGGCGACATTATTTGGCATAATACAAGCTCTTGTAAGTTTTGTGCAGCATGGCCAAGATGCGCTTACATCTATTCATGCACGTGGCATAAAATTTGTATTTTTGGTGCGTAATTCAATAATATTAGTTGCGGCGTCGAGAACAAATATGAGTGTGCAACAGCTACAAATGCAATTAACGTAAAATAGAGCAGAATCTGTTTTGTAAAGTATTTACTAATTTCTCTTAATAACTTTACAGTGATGTTTACAATCAAATTTTGTCTACGCTAACTTATTCACAAATGGCGAAAATATTCGAGAAACGTAAGAACTTCGATTTAAGACGTCTATTGGGTGGCAGTGAGCGTCTTATATACCATTTGCTGTCTAATGATTCGAGCACTAAACGAAGTTTGTATACTAATTTTGCTAATACATATCTAAATTTCCACTTTGAAATGAGCAATCGCGATCCTACTAAGAAAAGTCGAGGTAAAATCCACTAATAAACCGTGGGTGCTCCTTTTGAGCGAATTTCTAGGGGTAGAGGTCCTTTTCAATTATCACTGCACAACGGGAGTTATACAGGATCATTCTGCAAAGACAAATGAGCTTCGCGGGAATACCGAACTCAGACCTTGTTGTGTAGTGGTAATCCCTTTAAGCCCTGCGCCTACTTCTTATAATATTTTCCAAAAAATGTACGGGGCGACACCACTCTGGTCTCTTTATAGAGCGAAGTATTGTAGTAGCTCAGCAAGCAAACGAAAAACATTAAATTTGAAATGTGTTTATGAATGTTGTGCTCGTTAGTTCGCAAATTTTACAATATAAACATATAGGTAGCGGTAAACATCGCTCCATTGTTTTGCAAATTTTATATTTTGTAAAGATGTATGGCGCGTTCATTGGTGCGGTCAAGAAAGTCATTTGCCCTTGGGGACGGGCATGAAAAAACCCGTTTGAAATTTTAATTCAATTTATACATTTATTGTAAATCGTAAAAAATTACGATATATGAAAGAATTAAAGTATGTGAAATTATCTATCCAACGGATGTAGAACGTACTAAATCGGACCAGTAGAACCCGAGATATTGCGATTTAGGTAACACAGAAATTGACAAAATTTTGACCCAGCGGTATTCCGTTAAAAATTTTTCCTAGAGAAATCCTGATACACGCGTAAACTTCTTTATGTAAAGTACTAAACAAAATTTTTCGGCCAACTTAAAAATGGCAAATTAATTTTTTGCCGAATCCGTGCGAATTAAAAGAGCATGACCCATATATGAATGATAATTTTTAAAAATATTTTCAACTCAATCATTTATCAATCGATAACAAAAATGTATCAAAACTCAAAAATACAATTTTCTAAATTTTATAACGTTTGCATTATTTCGTTTTAGTTTCAAATAACGTATTCACATTTTTAACGAACTCCATAAGTGTGCTACCGCTACCTAGTGCTGTTCGTACAAATATCGTTAGCGCCATACAAAATAATTGCTCAAAAATAAAAAATTTAGTATTTGCACTTCTAATAGCAAATAACAAATTAATTACGTTAGTGCGCATGAAGAAGTATTCAATTCATCCGATGGATTTGAGGTTAGTATTTGCCTTTTATACGCATAACCACACACACACACACACACACCATATATGTAATTCTACTATATTGACTCTAACTACGAATACCGAGAGAGAACATTACAGTACAGAAATAACGCTTTATTTGAAAAAAATTCTAGGAGCGTTAGAAATTATTTGTCAAACAAAAAGTAATATTTGCGGTCTTTTGTCGCACTTTTTAAAGATGGTATCAGAAATAATCATAAGACAGTTTTTACACAAAACACCATATAAAAATGCCAAATCTATTTTAATACATAAGATATTTCAAAATGTAGATATAGCTTGTGCCAATAATAGTATGGACGCCCATATCAGAATGGAAGACTTTTTACAATGGCTTCTTAAATAACCAACGTACTGAATTATGTAAATTAATAATAAATTTTCATTTTGACACACGTTTTTTTAAAGCAGAAAGGCGATTGAAACAAAAAATTATATTTTAGTTACCCTAATTCCTATACCTTGGATCCGCCCCTGGATTCATTTGATATTTGCATGTGTGTATTAGTTGTCGATTATGCGCACAACTTCCATTTGCACTTATAATTCAATAATATTGATTGTGCTGAAGCACATTGCGCAGATTGGTTAGTAGCAATATAGAAGAATTACATATATGGCGCACACATACATATATACACACACCCACACACATATACATATATATACGTATACGTAGGTTGCTTTTTATATTTTTTTAAAAAGTATGATCTAGTATGTTTTCGTCAAATCTGACATTTCCATTGGAAAGTTTGACATTTTTTACCATAAACGTAATCAGAACATTTTGATGTACAAGCGCTGTTGGTGTTGTGTACACTGACATGAACAATTAATCTGTCAAAAAATGGATTTAACTCGCGAACATTTTCGAACTATGATTTTTGACGATTTTCGAAGTGAATTATCTCAACAACAGTGCTTCGAGCATCTTCATGCGGCATTTGGCGATGATGCACCAACCCTCCAGACAATTTATAACTGGTTTATCGAATTCAAGCGTGGTCGCCGTTCGCTCCAGAACGAATTTTAGGAATTGTTCGTGAACTGATAATGAAAGATCGAAAGATCGTCGTGTGGTATACCGTGAGATAAAAGCATAATTTAACAATCGCTCCAAAAAAGGCTCGTGTCGATTGGTGCAAAAATGATGAAAAAAATCGATCGCGGAAACAAAACAGCAATCGACCGTGTGGGTCTTCCAAGACAAGCCAAACCCAACAAAAACCATATTTTGGAGGTGTCTCAGTCGGAGTGGCAAAAATGCTTCGACAATGCTATAAACCTTCATGGAGAATATTTTGAAAAACAATAAAACTATTTTTGATGATAACCAAATTCATTTTCATACTTTAAAAAGAATATATAAAAGGCAACCCTCGTATTTATATATGTATTACCATATATATATACCATACCATATAGATTATATATATATATATATATATATATATATATATATATATATATATATATATATATTAGGTATATATATACATGTACATGTAATCTACGAAAAATTCGAAGAATATGTTACCAAGAAACCATGAGTTTAATGATTCCCAAATCAATTCCTGGCCAGTACTGATCGACCTCTAAGGTGCACTTGCAGAATATCAAGTTATATTTTTAATCCTAAGTTATCTACTCAGGTCAGGTTAAGTTGATAAATTGGCTTGCACAGCAAGGGGTTAGGAATTAATGCAGGGTTAGAACGTAAAATATTGCTACAGACCAGTTGCAGAGCGAAGTAATGTGTTTCATAGGAGTTTCGGCTCCAAGAAACAGACCAGTTTAAATCGTGTGTTATCGCAAATAAGGATCCGCATGATTTTTCCTACATATGTATCATATGTGTAAAGAAAATATACGTACGTATACCAGGTGTACAAGCTTAAATCCGCTGTTTGAGCTATTATCGACTGTGCATCCTATCTTTTTATGAGTTCGACATCTGTTTACATCAATTAGTAAACATCATCAGTGATTTCATACAACAACATACATTTTTCCTCGTATAATCATGCCTAGTTTAGTGCCAGAAAAAGATAATATGCAGGAAGCTTTATTTTTTTGCTTCAATTTGAAGAAATCTGCTGCTGAGTCGCATCGAATGCTTGTGGAGACAGTGCGCTATCGGAAACCACTTGCAGGCCATTTTGACTTGAGTGACAGGAAGCGTGAAAATAGACCCAGAAAAGTTGAGGACCATGATTTGTAGGCTCTTTTGGATGAGGACGACACCCAATCGCAAAAAATGCTTGCCGAACAGTTAGGTGCTACTCAACAAGCCATTTCCATACGTTTGCTAGCCATGGGGAGGGTTCAAAAAATTGGAAAATGGGTACCCCATGAATTGAACGATAGGCAGATGGAGCGACGCCAAAACACATGCGAAATCTTGCTTGCTAGATAAAAAAGAAAGAAAGGTGACTTGCGATGAAAAGTGGATATACTTTGAGAATCCTAAACGAAAAAAATCGTGGGTCGATCCCGGCCAACCAACAACTTCTTCTCCAAGACTAAATCGCTTTGGACTCAAGACGATGCTGTGCGTTTGGTGGGATCAGCAGGGTGTCATCTACTACGAGCTGTTGAAACCTGGAGAAACTGTCAATGCTCACCGCTACCACCAACAACTAGTGAAATTGCGCCGTGCTTTGGGTGAAAAAAGGCCTGGTTATGAACAAAGACAGAAGCTGATTTTTTTCCACGACAACGCCCCATCGCACACGTCAAAACTACTTGGACACACTCAATTGGGAGGTGCTACCTCATCCCGCTTATTCACCAGACCTGGCCCCTTCTGACTATCACCTGTTTTCGTCGATGGGTCACGCGCTCGCCGAACAGCACTTCGATTCGTATGAAGACGTCGGAAAATGGCTTGACGAGTGGTTTGGCTCGAAAAATGAGGAATTCTTTTGGCATGGTATACACACTTTTTTTGGCTTTCTATGTATAAAAAGTGTTTTTTTTAACCAAAAACAGCGGATTTAAGCTTGTACACCTGGTATACAAAATATTGTTATAGAACATTACGAAACTATCACTGAAAATATTCAATTAGAAATTTCAAATAGTAGACGAATATAAATAACCACAACAAATGACTCAAAAAAAGAGTTAGTGATGCCGACCAAAATCAAAAATGAACGAATTAATTAACTCGGCTTCAAACACATGGTTGGAAAAGTAACAATCTAATAGCCTAGACAGACGGCAGCCTAATTCCGGATTACCGGCGCACTTAATCCGAATAAAATAATAACCTGACAGACGGCAGTATTGCGGATTAACTAAACGACTGATTGCTGTTTTATTAGGTCTGTCCACTTACATTACTATCACTATCAATTTCTGTCATCTATCACTCTCGATATGAGAAGATCTACAAGAAGTACGTGAACTGAAAACTATCAGAAACTTGTAAATTGACATTCACCGTTCATAATTGACAGTTGAAAGTTATTTGTTAGCGAACACACCTAATATTTTGTAAAATGGATCGAGAAAAATTCACAATAGACAATTTTCAGCAGTGTTGCCATCGTAAATTGCCCTAATCCTCTTTTATTTTGAGAATTAACTCATATAGTTTATGCGGATTAGCTGCAGTTAAAGCCCGAGTTAATTCGAATTAACTCGGTAATCCGGAATTAGGCTGCCGTCTGTCTAGGCTATAACTCTGAGCTACTTAACTCTGAATTTATACAATTAATTTAACCTTGGATATTCTGCAAGTGGGCCTAAATGTTCTATTATATTTCAATGAAAAATCCGTTACTTCACATTAGAATGTACTGTTGTAAAATACGAAAAGATCAACATTGGTTTTGGAAATTTCACTAGCTTTTCATCTCAAAAAGTTACGACTATGACATCAATTTGTTGAAACCTTAGGTTGAAAAATGGACAAAAGTTATGAATAAAAGTGTTTCCAAATTTGATTATTTTTTAGATCTTAGATAAAAACTTAGAGATTTAAGACTTTTTTTACAATCCATTCGGTGCGTTCTAATGCGACATTCTAAAGATACTGTCGTAACGGAATCTCTATTTTTTTATTATAACGCGTCGTGAAACATTGGTTAAAAGCTGTATGATATGTCGATCAGTTCCTTGAATGTGCAACAGAATGTTTGGGTTAGGCAGAGGTGGATCTTTATACAGATGTTCGCATGGAACGTTTACCGTGAATGAAGGCTCAGATATAATGCTGTCTATCAACATTTATTGAATGCTTTTTGTAATCAGATAATACCATCTGGTGGCGTTTTCACAAGGTAACGCGTCTAACTGCCTCAACATGGTGGTGCTAGTGAATCCTTGTTGAACTCATCATAAGTCAACTCATTGGATCGCACCTTCATTCTGTAATTAGGGTGCCATCATGTAGCTAGTTCTGCTTTCTATGTGACGGCACCTTCACATTTAATCGGAAGCTCGGCTTTGATTTTAGAACTATGGTTTCTTGGGAAAATTTTCTCCAAATTTTCCGTAGATTACATTTCTGCTATTCGCTTGGTCGGGAAAAAAAATCTACGCTCCCCAATATATACATAAGTATTACATAATGATCAAAATATATTAAATATGATTACATACATACATACATATATAATTTGCAGGTTAATTTTCAACTTAGTTGAATGTTCAGAATCATTAAGATCGTCCGAAAATTGGACACCGATTTGTTTACCGAAATTCGACATGAACGGCTATTTGCATGCTTATGTATCCTATCTAGCAGAGGATTGCCAAGCATGCCTTTTGTTACTTTCTGTCGATCGTGATGTTTTTTATACATTGTCGGATGCAAAGAAACGAATTACTGAGCGTCTGCAACGAACTCAATGTTTGGAAGCAATTAATGAAGAGCTGAATACACATTGTATTGCTTCTAAGATCAATATGAAAGCAATCGGCATACCAGAATTGAGACATTTCCTATATAAACCGAAGTCCATATCGCAATTACTTTGTGCCGAATTGATCCCGCCTTACAATACGCTTGTAGAATTTGAGCGATTAGAGGGTATTTACTGTAATCTACTTCATCGAATACTTAACAGCGTTTGTCCTCTCAAATTAATATACGAGGCAAAGAAAGGAGAGGTGGTTTTAGCGTGGGTAACCACAGCATATGAGTTGTATGCAGTTTTTGAGCCACTAGTTAGCAGAAGTGTTGTTATAAAATATGTCGATAAACTAATAAAATGTATCGAAAAGGAGCATGATACATATTTTATTCGTAATCATCCGACTTTTTGATGTCGTCAGAAGGAGCTGATCTGAATAATTTATATAAAATCCTCTGTTGTGGTTGCCACCTCTTCAATTGCGAACTGTTCAAAATTACTATAACAAGAGATGTATAATTATGTATATAGTATGTAAGTATATATATATATATATATGTACACATGTATATATCTACTATAGATGACCACTACAAAGTAGTTAACTAAATACAATAGTCGACAGAAAAAAATTATGTTTTCTATACTAGGTTTTGCTCGCTAAACAAGAAAATGGCACTCGTTTATTTTCCAAAGAATCGTTTTCGAGATATTCGTGAAAAACGTTTTTCGCAATTTTTTCAGTTACTGTAAGAAATCTCGAAAATATTTTATCCATATACCATGATTTGGCCATTCGAAAGGTGTGGTCTTCTTCCTTCCTATGGTATGCTATATACATATATTTATGTTTTCAAACTTTGCGCGCGAAAGTATGAAGTTATGAAACTGAAGCTCAATGTACACGATTAAATTCGTCAATAAATGGACAAGCTCGAAAATGGGCGGGATCGGTTGAAAACCAAGTCACACAACCCTCACACCAGTGGGTGAGATTTTCATCCGATTCCGCCCATTTTCAGATATATTAGCTGCTTTTAGCAATATTGTAGTTAAAAATTTCGCCATTAAAATATATTTCACCTGCAATCTAAAAAATATATGAAATCATTTTTTTTTTTCTAATTTCATCGCATATAACTCAGTCAAGTTTAATCAAATTAACACAAGCGGCTTTCGAATGGTGTGGAAATCATATTATATGGAGACATCGTTATCGAGATTTTTGCCATAGATTAAAAAAAAGTACAAAAATCACGTTTTTCGCGAATATCTCAGTAGGCAGGCCATATAAAAGGTCAGTTCGCGTACTTTACTAGTAAAATCAACACGATTCAAGAGCATAAGAAAAATCTTCACTTAATATGAGAACAAAGTGAAAAAGTACGCGAACGGAAAATTTGTAAGATATACTAGTAATTTTCAAACTCCTTCAGTTGTGACACATGCCAGTAAGAACAGCTGTTTTTTATATGTTACGAATTCTTACTAGTAGAAATATTACCAGTAAAAATTTGCAATAATTATCACAGAGAGAAAATTATTTGCTCTCTCAATTTCCCTTCTTTTACTGGTTTTTGGCGTTCGTGAATACATTCCCAGTAAAAAATAGTAAAATTTGTAATAATTTGTAAAAACTATTATGTACGCGAACGGACCTAAGAATACTACCACCATAATCTAGGACTTTGTGAAAATTCCGTTAACTTTACTCTATGCAACTCTGTTGCTTATCGATTTTTTTTCATGAAGAAGGGAGTAAAATCAAAAACATATAAATCGTAAAATCAAAATATCAATTAATTAATCTTTTTGGCGTTCTCCCAATTGCTTATTACTGGCGGCCAATTGATGTATTAAATAAATTAATGCACTTCTTTGTCTCTCTTCCATATCATCCAGTTGACCAAATTCAATAATAATAATAGAAAAACTTCAAAATAATTCTGACAGCTAACAATCCCTTTAGAAAAAAATCTTACTGTGGAAACGAGTAGATAGATTTTCGTAATCTACTTGTGGTAATCTCTATGTGTTAACATACTATTACGTTGTCTTATAGACTAGACAGACGGCAACGTTGATCCGGATTACCGCCGCACTTAATCCGAATAAAATATTAACTTGATAGACGGCAGTATTGCGGATTAACTAAACGGCTAATTGCTGTTTTATAAGGTCTGCTCACTTACATTACTATCACTATCAATTGTCTCTCTCGGTATGAGAAAATCTACAAGAAGTACGTGAACTGAAAACTATCAGAAACTTGTAAATTGACATTCACAGTTCGTAATTGACAGCTGGTTTTATATGTTCGCCAACGCTTTTAATGTTGAAAACTGTTAACAATTGTTGAAAGTTTTTTATAAGCGAACACACCTATTGTTTCGTAAGTTGGATCGAGAAAAATTCACAATAGAAAATGTTCAGCAGTGTTGCCATCGCAAATTGCCCTAATCCTCTTTTATTTTGAGAATTAACTCATAGAGTTAATGCGGATTAGCTGCAGTTAATGCCCGAGTTAATTCGAATTAACTCGCTAATGCGGAATTAGGCTGCCCTCTGTCTAGGCTATTAGGCACAAGTCGATATCTCGCTCATATTTGGATCTACTTTAAAAGTGAGTTTATTTGACAACTACTTCATTTCAACTATCCGAACAACTTATATTTAGTCAACTGGTTTGTTCTGGTCCTACAAAATATAGATGTGGAATGTACATAACAATGTTTGCGAAACTAAAATACAACAACGATTACGGTATTATAAAATGTAATTTTATTTAACATCATAAGTGTAATTAGCCATAACTAAATGGTCATGAGTACAGCAGAGAACTGCAATTATTATATTTTTTAAGTCATTAGTTGACTAACACAAAAAAAGTATTAATGAATATTAGTTAAAAAATAACATCCACTCATATTCGTTTACGCATGCACACATATTTAATGTGCCAAAAAATGATGATGATATGAACCGGCTTAGTGCTCAGCTCTCTCATTGAATGGTTCGACTTATTGTATTATGCCGTAATCACTCACAACCCCAAGATACATTGAGTCTTCTCGTACTCCAAAAACTTGCAAAGTAGGGGAAATTGAGAGAGCAAGATGACATTTCAGTTTAAGGGGAAGTTGCTAATTTTTACAGGATAAATTTGTACTTGTAGAAACTTGCAAGTTAGAAAAACAGCTGATCGCAAACAAACGAAACAAGCAAGCAAACGAACAATTGCAATTTACTTAGTGGAATATCAGCTGTTCGTGAAACTTGCAGGTTTTTGCTGGTTTTGCGTTCTCGTCAATTGTCATTTCCAGATTTTCTTCTTGTTTTATTAATAAATATAATATTTTTTTGTATGTATTATTACATCAATCAAGGCATACTGAACAGGTAGCAGCAAGAGAGCAGCTGTTTTTATTATTTTTTTTTTTTTAATTTTTGTGTGACCTCTGAATTGTCAAACTTTGTTTACATTTTAGCAAACAACTGTTTAGCAAAAAGCGCAAAGCAATACACAAATGATTACTTTACTCATTCATTCTTATTACTAAAAAGGAAGATTCTGGAGTGTTGCCACAGAGTATAAAAAGGGCTAGTTGTTGAAAAAACCATCAATTTTATTCCGAAAGTGATAGAGACAACATAACACTATCAATTTGGAAAGTGATCGAGGCAAGTTAAAAGCAACAAGTACATTAAAGAGTGGTTATAAATAGTTGATTAAATAAATTATTGTTGTATATAGTTAGTACAAAATAAGTGTTGCAAATATTATTGACAGAATCCAGTGATCGAACTGGGGTTATTCGAGTAGAATTAAACATTTACAAAATAAAAACGTAACAATATATATGTACAGTATTGTGCAAAACAAATTTTACATATTCTTTAATAAAAATATAGTTAGTTCTACAACAGAACCTGCTAATAACTGAGTTTCAAGGTTTGTGCAAAAATTTGGAAAATTCAACAAATTTTCATCAAAAAGTTCACCTTTTAATCAGATTCTTTAGACAAATTTCGAGTATGCAGTTTTGTAGCCCATTGAATTTCAGTATAATGAAGGGCAAGTTCCTTAGAGCTAAGGAATTCAATGGTTCCGAACTAGTTTTTTCACTGCAATTTAATAACATTTACATTTACATAAGAAAGTACCTGCGATGTTCAGTCTTACTGCGTGGGGTATTTGGCCTAAAAGTTACGATATATTTTATCTCCATTAAAGCCTGAGAGTTGTGAGGTGAATAAAAATTCGTTGCCCATAGGGCTAGTGAAATTCATGAAAGAAGAATAGAATTTTTGACAATCAAAAATTTAAACTTATATGCCATAAAAAATAATTAGGTTTATCCTGAACAAATTTTCACTTGCCAGCAATTTAAATACAAAAATATTCATGCCAAAATTTGTTTAAGATAAGCCTGAACAAAACGTGCCAGAATGGAGACGGCAAAAAAAATTCGGAGGAAAATTATACGACATGTAAGTATTTATAGGTCGATTATCGATAGCAACCAAACTTTGATTGCGTTGCCAGTTGCCAAAATGTTTGCCGGTCACAAAAGTCGGACTTTTGTCCGACCAGTCCAGTAATTTGGTTCCCCTATAATTGCAATTGGTGGTCTGGTGGTGTTTTCGCAAGGTAACGTGTCTAACTGCCTCAACTGGGTGGGGCTAGCGCAATCCTTGTTGAACTCATCGCAAGTCAACTCACTGGCTGTCATGTAGTTTGATCTGAGCGCTATGTGATGATACCTTTATTTGTTAATGAGGGGTAGTCATATAGCTTGCTCTGCTTACTATGTGACGGCGCTTTCATTATTATTAATGGGGGCCCTCCATGTGGCGACCACCGGGCAACGTCTTCCTGGCACCCGCTGGGAGGCGGCTGAAGTGAGTGGCGAAAATCTCCTCGGTTAGAGGTTGTGCGTTGGGTTTGGGACCCGCCACATAAAAAACCCCCCCAATGAAAAAAACTAAAATGCCTCGGATAAGGACTACCGCTTTTGTTGATGACCCCCGCAAACGAAAAAAGGACCACGATTTACGGATATGCACCTGGAATGTCCGGTCCCTTTATAGGGAGGGTGCCTCTATCCAGCTGGTTGATGTCCTCGAAAAATACAGAGCTGACATCACCGCTCTCCAGGAAATGCGATGGACAGGACAGGGCTGCTCCAAAAGAGCGTCCTGTGATATCTACTACAGTTGCCATGCTGAAAGGCACGAATTAGGATGTGGATTTTTGGTCAGCAAGAGACTAAGACATCTTGTCTCACAGTTCAGGCCTGTGAACGAACGGCTGGCCACAATCCGCATCAAGGCAAAATTTTTCAACATCAGCCTTATATGTGCCCACGCTCCGACGGATGAGAAGGACAATGTGACCAAGGAGAGCTTCTTTCAGCGCCTCGAAGAAGCTTATGACCGCTGCCCCCGCCACGATATCAAAATCGTGCTTGGCGACTTTAATGCCAGGGTGGGCAAGGAAGGTACGTTTGGTCCAACTGTCGGAAAATTCAGCCTCCACCAGAACACCTCCGATAACGGAATGAGGCTGATCGACTTCGCCGCAGCACGAAACATGGTAATTAGTGGTACCAGATTCCAGCATCTCGACATCCACAAAGCGACATGGCTGTCTCCAGATCATCGTACAAGAAACCAAATTGATCATGTGGTGATTGACGGAAGGCATGCTTCCAGTGTGATGGACGTGAAATCGATCCGTGGTGCCAACATCGACTCGGATCACTACCTTGTTGCAGCTAAGGTGCGCACACGCTTATGTGTTGCAAATAACAAGAGAAGTCCCACACAGAGAAAGCTCGACGTCAGTAAGCTGCGATCACCAGAGACAGCATATGCATTTTCCACTCGACTATCGGATCTGCTTATGCAGAACACTCCCCAACTTGATGATACATGCGCACGGTGGACACATATATCCCACTCCATGACTACTGCTGTCGAGGAGGTAATCGGTTACTACCGGCCTCTGAGGAATGAGTGGTATGATCAGGAGTGTCGCGACGCTACCGCAGAGAAAGACGCCGCCTACAGAAGAACCCTGCGTGCAGGCGCAACGCGAGCTGTTAAGGAGCGGTATAGAGAGAAAAGGAGTGCAGAGAGACGTCTTTTCAGGCGCAAGAAGAGGGAGTTGGAAAGACGTGAGTGTGAGGAGATAGAGATGTGTACCGACAAGAATGAGACTCGAAAATTCTTCGAAAAGATCAAGCGCCTAAGTGGAGGTTTAAATCCCGGAGCCTCTTCTTGTCGTGATGGAAATGGGAATCTGGTTACAGATGTCCAGAGTGTACTGAGCCTATGGAGGGAACACTTCTCCACGTTACTGAATGGCGATGCTACGAACAATTCCGCCAGTGGAGGAGATTGCCCGATAACCCCAATTACAGATGATGGTGTTGATGTTCCACCACCCGACTATGACGAGGTTGAAACGGCCATTTTAAGGCTGAAGAACAACAAAGCTGCAGGTGCTGATGGCCTGCCTGCCGAGTTGTTTAAGACCGGAGGCGATGAGCTGCTCACCCGCATGCACCAGCTCATAAGCAGAATATGGTCGGATGAAAGCATGCCCGATGATTGGAGGCTCAGTGTTCTCTGTCCTGTACATAAAAAAGGAGACCCCACAATTTGCGCCAACTACCGTGGAATAAGTCTCCTGAGCATCGCATACAAGGTTCTATCGAGCGTACTGTGTGAAAGGTTGAAGCCTATGCTCAGCAACCTGATTGGACCTTATCAGTGTGGCTTCAGACCTGGTAAATCCACCATCGACCAGATTTTCACACTGCGCCAAATCCTGGAGAAGACCCAAGAAAAACAGATCGACACACACCACCTATTTGTTGATTATAAAGCCGCTTTCGACAGTCCGGTAAGGGATTACCTCTACGCAACAATGTCTGAGTTCGGTATTCCTGCAAAGCTCATTCGACTTTGTAGAATGACACTGCATAACTCTCGTTGTGCAGTGAAAATTGGGAAGGACCTCTCCGCACCGTTTAATACCGAACGGGGTTTCAGACAAGGTGATTCGTTATCGTGCGACTTCTTCAATCTTATTATGGAGAAAATAATACGAGCTGCTGATCTACGACATAATGGCACTATCTTCAACAAAAGTGTCATGCTGTTAGCGTATGCCGACGATATTGACATAATCGGCATGAACACGCGAGCAGTCAGTGCAGCATTCTCAGAGTTGGAAAGAGAGTCGCGTCGGATGGGTCTCACGGTGAACGAGGGCAAGACGAAGTATCTAGTGTCAACAAACAAAGAGTCCCGGCGTCTTGGACAGCACGTCACTGTTGACAACTACGCTTTTGAAGTAGTAAGGGACTTTGTCTATCTTGGAACCAGCATTAACAGCAGTAATGACGTCAGATTGGAGATCATGCGTAGGATAACTCTTGCTAACAGGTGTTACTTTGGGCTGAGTAAGCAATTGAAAAGTCGAGCCCTCTCTCGAAGAACGAAAACTACACTCTACAAGTCTCTCATCATGCCTGTCCTAACATATGGCGCTGAAGCCTGGACAATTTCCATCTCTGATGAGCGAATGCTTGGAGTTTTCGAGAGAAAGGTCCTACGCAGGATCTTTGGACCTATTTGCGTTGGTGGCGAGTACCGAATAAGGTACAACCATGAGCTGTACGAGCTATATGCCGATATTGACATAGTAAAGCGCATCAAAATCCAGCGGCTGCGCTGGCTAGGTCATGTCGAGCGAATGGAAGAACACGCTCCAGCTAAGAAGGTGTTATATTCGGAACCCGCTGGAGGACGACGCAGAAGAGGAAGACCAAACCTCCGGTGGAAAGACCAAGTACTGGAGAACCTGACGGCGCTTGGAATTTCTAACTGGCGCCAGCTAGCGAAGAACAGAGATGGCTGGCGAAGCATGTTATTTTCGGCCTAAATCGATATTCGGTTGTTATGGCCACATAAGTAAGTATAATTGCAATTACTGCTACCCCAAATAGTGTTCTGTAAATTTGCATCACATCCTACTGTTTGTCCCAAATTGTTGGATTTCGCAAATAGCACCACGTCCACCAATTCTTTGGGTGGAGGTGGCGCTTAGGCATCGTATGGTAAGTAAGCCGAAACCACTAAAAAACAACTACACTATCCATATTGCGGTATTTAATTTTGACTGCAACTACGTCCTGAGAACAAAACTGCCTTTAGATCGTGCAGTCAACCACCTGCGGCATTGTGATGCAAGGTGGACGAGCATGAATTCCTATCCACAAGCGCTTTGAATGCACCCATGGTTCTTGTATTAGAATTCTCTGAGGATTTGTCTGCAGTGTAGCATGCGAAAAAGTAATGCTGAATGATGAATTGGTCATAGAACGCAATTACTTATTTTTCGCCTTGCCTTCATTCGAACCAAGACCCGTAACAATTACGCGTCCAAGACCCAGATGAAGACGCATACCAAACAGAGACCTCATAACTTTTAACGACTCTGGATCCACACCAATCACCAGGCGGGAACCGTTCCCGCATCTAGGGTCTGCTCCCGCTTTGGCGTATTGATACGTTATCCAGTAGGTCGTATCAAGCTCCGCGTTCTGGGTTTGGATACAGAAGATAATTACATGCGGCTCCCTGGATTGCCCCGGAATCAGCATGCTCACCTGCTTTACGACAAATCAACGACCCTCAAAGGCTGGCATGCTAGCCACTAGCCTTCTCAGCCACTCGAGTGAATGAGTATTGAAGCATTGCACAAGAACGATACCATGCTCCACCCTCATCCTCTCAAAAGTAGGGATCTCCGAGGAATCCCCTATGGCATCCCAGACCTGACTGTCAACAAAGTCTATCTGCACTTGCGACAGAAGACCCTGCTCACCGTCTGCACGAATCTCAAACGTCAGCGCACTCCCAGCGGCTTGTGCATAGCCACCGCTCGCGACTGTTGGTTTACCTCCGCTCGACGGATTTGGTCTACCACTGCTGGTGTTCAGAGCCTTACCTACCTTACCTTCCACACGAGCTCTGCCTGCTGCAGTAATGGTATGAACAACCCTGGTGGATCGAGCTTTGCTCATACAAGCAGATGCTGTGCTTAATGCCATAACAGCCATGGCGCTAGCAGTCGTGGTGACCACTTTTCGAATCTGCCCGCGGGAGTTAACCCTCTTCTTGACCCTCTGGAGTGTTCACTCATGGCAGCCAGGCCCATGGTCGCATTTTCCGACAGTCCAGGTTCAGAATCTGAGGATTTCAGCTTATTGGCTTTCCTCATCTTTGCCTTGCTCTTTCGTGTCGGAACGGTAGTCGTCGCATCACCTGACAAATTGACTAGACCAGACTGATAGTCATCCGACCTGTTCCTTATGCCAGTTTCTGCAACCAGAGTAGAGGAGCGCAGAACCAAGGACGGTCAGCGTGAGCTAATCCCATTGCGAAATCCTGTTCCCCAACCACAGTCTCCAAAGCCTTAACTGCTTGGCTATGTTTTTACTGTCTTTTGGACAAACCTACTCCGGCAGCCTGTGTTGACGTAGCGTCCATTAGCACCATAGTACTTTCCATACTTTCGCATGAATTAACCACAGCACCAATGATTCTTAGCGGCAGCATCGGAAAAGAGACTGAAGTGGTACGCTCAGACACCAGACTAGATTCTTTTGCGAAAGAGTCACAGGAGAACCTGATGAAGAGGGCCAAACTGAAGGATTGTTCCCTTCAACCAGTAACTTGCGTCTTTTAGGGCCCTGACCATCCTAACCTGCAATTCGATGGCCAAGCAGCCAGAGAACCGGCGGGGGGATTATCACAATGGCAGGTAACTCTTGTAGAGATATCGCGGTTTGCACTCATCTCTAGCATGGTTTTTTTGGCACAATTTATACTCTTCAAGGTAGCCACGGTTGAACTTATAGACTGCTTATGTCCAGTAAATGAACTGCCGTCCCACAACGATCAGACGCAAACCATGGAGCCACTCAATCTGAGGCAAACGCTTCTGGGTTTGAAAGTGCTTGCCTTACTCTGACACCTACAGGCTGACCTCTCCAACATGGGTGACCCTTCAGAGTACCTAAGTACTCCGTTGGCACAGCCCAGCCTTTCAGAAGTGTGCGCAAGCTCAACCACCGTGACAAAGTGCAGGTACAGGTAAGCTTACTCCAAGCATTGTTGTGGAATGCTTAGTCAATTGTTTATTGGGATGATGAGGGCCCAGTGCATATATTTTGAGTAATCGCATTCGTGTGTGTGACTATTTTAAAAGAGATTCGGTTCTAGGTTTTCAAAGGTGCAAACTGAAACTCACCGAACAAAATGCAGTGAGTTTTGTTGACAGCCAGTGTATACAGTATTGATGGATAAAACTGACACTCATTGTTACAGAATCGGAAAATGTGTATTTCCACATATTTCAGTGTACTCTTGAAAACGCACATTAAGAGAAAAATGTACTTTTGGCACACAGCCAAAAACCATATGAGCGACTAATGAAAATGGATTAGTATGTAACGTAACGTTTGAATCTGTAGAAATTGAATTTTCAACGGAACGTATGTCTAAAAATTAGAGCGAATTGTTTTTCTCTCAATCATATAATATTTCTATTTTGAGTGGCAAATTCTTCTATGGGGAAAGATGGTGAATAATATATGGTGTGTGAAATGATATATTTATTGACCGCAGAAAATTTTTGCAAATTGCAAAAATAAATAATAATGTAATAAATGCTCAATTCAATTCATTTTAATCAGTCTTCAGTAAATTATAATAAGCATAACTATTTGTACTGCGTCTTAAGCAAGTAATTCACTTTATTTAATATAATAAATTCTTACATTATAGAAAAATGAATGTTAGCCCGAACCAGGATCGGAGACATTAATAAGTCCGACGCATCGATACAAATATAGTCCTTTTGAACCTTCGTTTCTTATTCTTTCATTATCTCATTCAAGTGTGTTTTGCAAGCAAGTTTTTGTCTGTGAATCACTCATTTCTTTCGATACACTTTTGTATCAGAATGTAGCGGTATTTGTTGCTCGCTGTGGAGAAAAAAGTAAGTTTTTGAAAAATTTTGCAATTAAATAAAATAAAAAATAAACGTTTTATTATGCTATGGTAAATGTTTACATATGATTAAATTTTCTGATTGTCAAAAATTTCTAAACTTCTGTCAAAAATTTCACTTTATATCATACCGTCGATGCATACGAAGAAAGACGCACGAGTGTTTTAACGACGAAGAAAGACGCGTAATCATTGTTGACGGCGAAAAATGATATGTAAGCAGATTTATTTTTTAAGCAGATTTATCACTCGAGAGTTGGCGTCGTTGCATTCATCTGACTAACTATTTAATCATTTTAAAATTTAATAATAATATTTATTACTTATTATAATTTATTACTAGTTAGTTACTATAA
Organism: Megamerina dolium; assembly: GCA_963854835.1. Lineage (NCBI taxonomy): Eukaryota > Metazoa > Arthropoda > Insecta > Diptera > Megamerinidae > Megamerina > Megamerina dolium. The sequence goes on from OY978529.1 coordinate 8,715,364, forward strand.
TTAATGTATTTATTTTTTTTAAATGTTTTGCCTTATGGATTTGTTGAATAATCCTTATATTGTATATATTTTATTTATTTTACCGATTCATCATCGCCCAACCAAAGGAAAAGACATTGTATTCATAGTATACAATGTCGAATTTTTTTGTTAATTATGTTTACGGGTCTTTCTTCGCCGAAGTTTTTTTTTACCTCGCCTTTCTTCGCCGTTAATTCTTCAACTCGCGTCTTTCTTCGTATGCACCGACGATATTTAGGTATCTAGCTATCGCACTCCGTTTTTAGATTATTTTGCTTTACTTTCTGTTGTGTTACATATTTACTAGTCAATCGCACATGTACCCACCACTATTATATAAAATTCTCTACTGGTAACGCTCTAACTAGAGATTTGCACAAGAATTGTTTCTAGTTTCAGGTACTCATTTTTTAGTTACTTTCGTTAACGTATTCTTCGATTTCGATTGCAATTGCATAAAGTTAGAAAATATAAAGATAACTTTGTGTATGTAAACTATACAATTCTTCCATGGCTCATAATTATTTACAAAATAAAAATCTATTTCGCTTTCATCTTTATAAAAAAATATAAAATACATAGTTACATATGGTACAATCATGTACGTACATTCAGTTACAAGTATTGCGAATGATCGGCTATCAACGTTTTGCTGTTAACCAACAGGTGTTGCAGCACAACAACAATTGCGTTGGTTCGACAGCAAAACATTGCTTGTGTAATATCCCCTTATCGAGAGAAATGAACAATAATGGTAACAGTAACCGAAACAAAGAATACGTGTAGGTAACCGAATCAATTCAACTGTGTCCGGTATTAGCTTATTCGGTTAATGATTATACTTATGTAGGCCTATAACTACAACACTGGCAATGCTAATTTTTTCGTGTTTGCTTTTGTTTGATGTTTCAGATTGTCCGAATAACGAGTAAGAATATATTCTCTTGTCTGAATTTTCAACAAAACAGGTAAGTTTGGATAAAAAATCCAAGAACTATAAAATTAAAATCATAATGCATGACTAATTGACAAGAAAATATCGCGTCAACTTACATTAAAAGTTTTATTCGGTTTAATACTACATTGAAGCAGCAGCGATCGAACGAAATAGTAAGCAGTTGTGTACGAGCTGAAGAAATTTTTTACAATCTACATTTACCCTACCGTGAAAACAAAAATTCGTTGAAAATGCCGTGTATGTGATTACTATAGTTTTGCCCTAATTGGTTTCACACTTCATGATTGGGCGGGTTTCTAAGAGTAAGACCTCAATTCGTAAACTGCGACGCATAAGTTGTAGGTTGCAATGGCATTGCTGCGGATGCTCTGTTGCTATTTTCAGTTCAGTCAGTTGTATTTTGCGTTTGATTTTCTAACTCGAGTAGTTTCTATCTTTAACCGATGATTCAACTAAAGTCCGTCTGTCCATTCTTATAGTACAATAATATCAGAAGTGAATTCATAATTAGCAATGCAAAATGACATACCTTTTATTACAAAAATTTTGTTTAAGGGTCACTGACTGATGAATCATGGGTCTGAAATATTAATTTAAAAAAACGCAACAGAGGCTTGGTATGTGGAAGTAGTTATATTTGTGTCGTGGTTGCAATACCAAACGTTTGAAAGTCGTACGTCGAGTCCTAACATACTGTAATGAGACTGATCACATTAGATTCGCGACCATGGGAATTTACATTCACTCCTAGACCATGGGAATGGGAAAGGTTACGTGAGCAAATGTTTTTAGTAACTCTCCTACTTTTTTACATATTTTGATATAGCAATAAAACTAAAATAGAGCCGCAAGAATGACCACATGAATTAGAAAAATAACTCGGAATACCCTTTTTAAAATCCATAAAAATTACCACCATGTTTTATGTAACAGAAAACGGTTGTTAAGCAAAAATTCTTTTAATTTCGAGTTTGTTTATCTTTAATGTACCTGATTATTGTTAAATATACATCATAAATACATATTATAAATATAATTGTGCTGTAAATGTAGATATCGCTCTTTACACGTCTTCTTACCGACACCATCCACAAGAGAGTAAACTATTTTCCTTCTAAACGAAACTAGTAAATAAAGTCAGTCTACAATATGGGTATCAAATTGAGAGCCGGATAATATAAGTTAGAGAGCTGATTATAATAGAATCTGTCTTATTCTCTCTAAGCAAATATGAATTGTGTATGTTTTGTTTTCATAGAATGAAGAGAATCTCAACATATGTGGAAGCAAAGTACTTAATAATACTCCAACATTCGTTTTGATTTTCTATGTTACATTACAATACATACATTATTATATAGCTGCATTCTATTGCACGGGAGTTGCAAAAGAACACTCGACACTTGCGACATCGCTTATGTTAATCGAGTTCAATTGAACTCGCTTATATTTTAAACGACCTGAGTTATAGGGTTGCATAGTAAAAAGAAATAGCACTATTGTGAATAGGCAACTGGAATGTGCTTGGGAAATTTCAACAACACGTCAAATTATTGTAAATATATACAAAAATAAGCAAAATAAAGCGAGTGCAAATAAAAATTTATTTTAAATAAACGAATATATTTACCATAGATTCCGCAGAATTGCTTCATTTTTGTTTTTATTTCGTTTACAACTTTCACGAACAACCACATATACCACCAGCGTTGCTAATTAACTAAAGGGAAATTATATGCAAGTTGGTATTCTTTTGCAACACGCTTACAAAAGAATGCAGCTCATATAAGCAAAAAATACAATAGATAAGGCAACATGACGCGGCAAGACGCAGTAATACAAATCAGTGCCTGTCATGTAAAGCAACAACAATTATAACGAACAACACAAGAATGATAGAAATAGAGATTGCGCCCTGAGTGAATAGTTATCTATTTTGGTTTGAGTTTGACAGTCAACTCTTCGTATGGTGACGTCATAAACGAAAAGAAACCCAAAAAGGGCAAATAAATTTTTATAATTCTTGCACTTCAATAGTTCGCGGTTATTTAAGATAGGTGAAGTGTGTTCCAATAACGATAGTTCCGACAAATCGCTATTAAAGAACTATTTTTCTTTTCCGTGTGATGTGGATTTGGTAAAAAAGAGGATTAGTTTCTGCCAGTGATCGAGTCTTTTCAACCACAAAAATAGTGTGATTTCGAAGGACTGTTTCATAAATGATGAGTTTATAGACCTCAAGCAATATGAAATGGGTAAAATCAATTTATTTTATTTGCACAGCATTCGCATTTTTGAAATGTTTCTAGTTTTCCAGGTTTTGCGTCGAAACTTACATTGAAGCGCGGGGTTGTGTCAACTGGCTGCCGAGTATCTGGTGGGACAACTCTTCGGGAACAGAGGGTTAAGCACATCGTTGCTAGGTTGTTGCATCAACAAAGTTTGGAAATTCCAGTTAATGGAAACAAAAAATCGTTGGTTATTGTATGGAAATATTCAACTGCTTAAATTAACTTATTAACAGAGGTAGTATTCGGTACTATTACTGCAGAAGCCAGCATGGTAATCGAGGAAAATAAAGAAAATTCGTCCTCTTCAAATGTACTTGACTTCTTCAAGTACATTTGAAGAAGCCAAACTCTCAAACTCTGCTCTAAATCTGCATAACACTAGCAACACAAAGAGATGGAAGAATTACGAAAGGAAGTGTAAGTAAAGCGTACAGTTGAACAAATAAATATATTGTATATGTTTATTACAAACGTATTTAAGTGAAAAAGCATTCCGCAAAGTGTACCGCCTTGAAGCTCTCCTTTAAACAGACGGAAAGGAAGTATGTATATAACATACAAGTTTTAAAAAGGAAATAAGAAAAACTTGCCCAGTAATGTAAAAAATTAAGAGGTTATATACCTTTTTCTCCAGAGAAATACAGGGTTTTTATTTATTTTTTTAAGCATGTTACCATTGTTTTATTTAAATAGAATACAAATTTTATTAACGTACGTGTCCTTAAGTAAATTCAAATTTCGAGTGAAAATTTTAGTAATTGTTGAAGTTATAGTCCTTGCCGCAGAACTCCTTTTTTCAGTAGTGACTAACGGTGGCATGAAAACAAGGAAACGGCTCAACTGAAAAAAAAAAAGAAAAATTACGTTAGTATATAGTGTTACCTAGTTCGTGAACGAAGGATTTTACGAAAAAATTTTTTTACAGTTACAGTGATATTTTTTTCAAAAAAGTCGACTTTTCGAGGTCGAATAATTTAGTTTTTTGCCCAAAAAAAATAGAAAAATTTTTCGAAAATAAAATTCCTTCGTTCACGAACTAGCTATTGTATATACAAACAATCCGCCAAAATTTCAAATCGATCGATGTAGTGGTTACCGAGATATCGTGCTCACCGCAATGACCTTTTCTCAAAAATGCGATTCCGAGATAATCGCGTTTAAAGGTTTAGGTGGACATTAGGTAGTTATGGACACCGCGCGCTATGAACGGCTGTATCTTAGGTTCTAGTGCCCCGATCTCTATGAAATTTTGCAGAAAAATTGTTAAAAGTATGTACATAAAAAAAATCATAAAATTTTTTTCGATATTTTGAGCCAGAAAAAGGTATATAACCCCTTAATGGAAATGGGTTGCTCAAAACAAATAATTTTGTGTAAAAACATATTGAACTATCTTCCAGTATTAATTGCAATATTAAGGTAAAGAAATTGTTCTTCCGGGCGAGGATGTTTTTCAAGGTTAGAAATCTAAACAAAGAATTCGAAGAAGCCACTCACAAGAAAAAAAAAGAAAATTCGCTAAAATAGTAACTTAGTTTTTATTAGTTCTTTATAATTATATTTAATTCTTTTTTAATATTCATACATGTATACATATGTGCACAATAAAACTGACAATGAAAACAAGAAACCACTTCGCTTTTATTTACATATTTTGTCCACAGATTTTCCATTTAGGCAACATCTGGTCACTTTAGGTTACATACATATTTTCGCGGTATATTTATTTACTTGTTTCTTCTAATATTTTTTTTATAATAAAGTAGTAAATATTGCTTATTTGAAAATTTTATATAAATGTTCGCGGTTTTATTTTACTTTTGTATGGGATTTTGATTTTCTTATTTGCCTACTATTCGTACTGTCGTTCATGGCGTCACAGGGCGCAATATTTATTCTATTATTCTTGGAACAACTACGTCATAACTCGTAGTACTCTCAAATATTCGTTTATTTGACGAGAGAAAAACAAAACAGATAAAATCGGAACGAATATATGGAGTATTTCTTGTACAAGAAACGAATGTAAACACCTCATAACAGCTGCGTTCTTTTGCACGCGAGTTACTTATATTTCAAGCGAACTGACATAGGGTTGCAAAGTGAAAAAACAGCACTATTGTGTATAGGCTACTGGAATATGCTTGCGAAATTTCAAGAACACGTCAAATTACTGTAAATATAAACAAAACTAAGCAAAATTAAGCAAGTGAAAATAAAAATTTATATTAAATAAACGAATATATTTACCACAGATTCCGCAAAATTGTTCCATTTTTGTTTTTATTTCGTTTACAAATTTCACGAACAACCACATATACTATCAGCTTAGCTAAGTAACTAAAGGGAAATTATATGCGAGTTGGTGTTCTTTTGCAACTTGCTTACAAAATATCGCAGTCATAATTGTATGTGATATTTCAATACTTATGGTGCGATTCATTCATCATTCATCACAGCTGTTACGATCTATTTCATACAACAGCCATAAGAGCGATTAGTCAAACCGGATTGGTAGGTAACGTAACGTAGGAATCTGTAGAAATTAGATTTTCAACAGAGCGTATGTCAAAAAATTATAGTCATTCTCTTTTTCTCAATTATATTTCTTTTTTATCTAGTACCAAGCCAGTGGCGCGTGATTAAAACCTACTTGGCCGATGGACTTGTTAAAAAAGAAAAAGATAATATATAGAAGTAGAAAAAACATTAATTAAAATTTTTTCTCATACTTCTTTTTCATCTTACCTCTCTATTGCCAAAATTCTGATTACACCACTGTACCAAGCTATCTTCCTGTTACTTGTTGTTCTCATTTGGCCTTGTAAAATAAAAATGCAAGAGAAAGTGAAAAAACGGAAATATTAATTGCTTTGTGCAAAAAGCAAACATTGGATTTACTCATGATTGTATCAAGTAAATGTTTATAATGTTTTAGTATGAGATGCTTTTGCATGAAGAAGGAGAAGAAGTAAAGAGAAACAACACCAAAAAACTTAGGTTACAGAGATGTATATTTTCAAGTCATTTTTGTATAGAGAACAAAAACACCCGGAGCATGTATTTCCATCGCTCGATATGACCTAGCTAACGCAGCCGCTGAATTTTAATGCGCTTTACTATGTCGGTGTCAGCATACAGCTCATGGTTGTACCTTATTCGGTACTCGCCACCAACCGAAATAGGCCCAAAGATTTTGCGTAGGACTTTTTTCGCGAAACTGCGAGCATTCTCTCATCTGATGTGGAAATTGTTCAAGCTTCGGCGCCATATGTAAGGACAGTCATGATGAGAGACTTGTAGATTGTAGTTTTCGTTTCTCGAGGGCCCGACTTCCTAATTGCTTACTTAGTCCAAAGTAGCACATGTCATTACTGGTCCTAATGCTGGTTCCAAGATAGATAAAGTCTCTCACTACTTCAAAAGCGTAGTTATCAGCGGTGACGTGCTGCCCAAGACGATGGCACTCTATTAGTTGATACTAGGTACTTCGTCTTGCCCTCGTTCACCGTAAGACCCATTCGATGCGGTTTATGCCGATTATGTCAATATCATCGGCATACGCTAACACCATGACACTTTTGTTGAAGATAGTGCCATTATGTATAAGATCAGCAGCTTGTATTATTTTTTCCATAATAATATTGAAGAAGTCACACGATAACGAATCACCTTGTCTGAAACCCCGCTCGGTATTAAACGGCGGGGAGAGATTCTTCCCAATTTTCACTGCACAACAGGAGTTACACAATGTCATTGTGCAAAGTCGAATGAGCTTCGCAGGAATACCGACATAGTTGTGTAGAGGTAATGCCTTACTAGACTGTCGAAAGCGGCTTTATAATAAAAAAATAGATGGTGCGTGTCGATCTGTTTTTCTTGGTTCTTCTCCAGGATTTGGCAATTAATTGCAATTATTGGCAAATAAGTGATTAATTTCAAAATTTTTTCAAATAAATAGTAATTTTAACTAGAGAAGCCTATGAACTTATGGCAGAGAAAAGAAATTTACAAAAGTAGGTACCGCTATGTATAAAGGTACACTTGTATATACACGAAATAAATATTAAAGGTACATATTTTTCGAAAAGAGGGTTAAAATAAAATATAAAATGAAACTAAGCAAAGCAATCAAGGGAATTAGAGTAGTGCAGGAACATTGGGCGCGATATGATCAAACAAATTTCTTATGTGATTAATTAAAATTTTGTTTAATCAGTTTGTTCAACTAACCGATTAATGGCATAGCCCTAATTAAAACTATAAAATAACTTAATTACTACCCTGCAAAAAATGGTTTGTCTTAGAGAGGATTAATCTTTTGATATATTTAGATATCAATCGGAGATTAATTAGTATCCGATCAGTCTCTTTAGAGGTGCATTGGGGATCAATTTTTAAATTAATTAATGTATTTAGAGATTTTCTACACTTTCAATCGATTCGCTTCTAAGTCAGCAATAATATGCTACAGATTTGCGTAAGTGATAGAACGACGATGATGGATGATAGCAAGACACACACGATAGTCAGTACCCAGGTTCGAATCCGCGGCGAGTAGCAACAGAAAATAGGTAAATTTTGAAATACATGTAAATTTGAGATTTTTGAAAAGGAATTATAATGCAATGAATGAAAATAAATTGATCTGTACCCAGGCTCGAATTACGGCGAATTAAACAACTTTTTTATTTATTACATGAGAATTATAATACAGTGAATGAAAATTTCTAACCGTACAACTAATCTATATATTTATAGAAGGCGACTAATCTACAATTATATCCTTTCGAGTATAAAAGGGTACAATTACATAGTCGCTTCATAGGAAATGCTCGAACAAAATGAACAGTTCATTCCATATAAAGAGATCAAAAGTGCGATTAGTCGCATATTCCTTTGCGACTGAACCCGGACACATCCTTGACAAGTCGCATTTTTTGCAGGGTACACATAAAGTACACACACACACACATATATATATATATATATATATATATGTATATATATATATATATATATATATATATATATATATATATATATATATATATATATATTGTAACGAGTATCGATAGTTGATTACTCATCACTATTGTGACTGACTCTATTGGCAGCATCGAAACGAATGTCAACAAAAAGAAATAAGCGATAACCAGAACAAGCCAACGAGAAAGGAAGAGAAGAATCTCGATAAAGGAAGATTCTGGGGTGTTGCCAACAGAGTATAAATAGAGCCAGTGTTGAGAATTGACAATCAATCTACTTCCGAACGTGATTGCGAAAACATTGATACAGAGGCAAAAGTTGCAAGTACATTTAAGTGTTATAGTAAATAATTGATTGTAAACAGTGTTGATTGTAAATAGAGATTATTAAATAAATTGTTGCTGTATATAGTTGTACAAAATAAGTGTTGCAGTTATCATTAACAGAATCCAGTGATCGAACAAGGTAATTCAAATAGAATTAAACGTTCACAGAATAAAAACGTAACAATTGGTGTCAGAAGTGGGATTCTGTAAAGATGGTGAAAATTGACCAACTAAAAGTGGACCAGCTTAAAAAGCTGTTGGTAGAGATGAATCTATCGTCATCAGGTGCAAAGGCGGAACTGCTGGTGAGGCTGAGGCAAGCTATGGAGGCTAAGGGAATTAATGTAGAAGAACATGAGTTCTTCGAGGAAGCCGATATACAAGCAGTTGTGCACGCTGAGGAAGAGAGCAAAATAGATTCGAGTGGTCAACTCATGGATTTCATGAAAACCATGATGCTGCAGCAACAACAACAGTTACAAGAACATTCGGCTGAATTGCGTACGGAAATTCAAGGAAATGCGTCTCGCATTGACTCCAAGTTTCAAGAACATTCGGTACGGCAAGAAAACGCTATGGGAGAATTCCAGAAAACAATTGACTACAAGCTTCAAGAACATTCGGCTGAATTGCGTATGGAAATTCAAGAAGGTTCGGCTCGACAAGAACACGTCATCGAAAATCTACAAAAAGGAATTGAGATTAGATTTCAGGAAATTTCCGGAACCATTAATGAAAAAGTCATGGATCTCAAGGAACATGTAGATGACTTGGAAGATAAGTTCGAGAAATTACAGCACGATCTCAACCAACTAAAAATAAATGGACCAGCCACATCAGTGATTAGAGATTCAAGTACAATCAAATTAAAGCCACCAACATTTGACGGAAGCACGCCATTCAATATCTTCAAGCTTCAATTCGAGACAACAGCTTCGAAGAATCAATGGGATGATAGCGACAAGACTGCTGCTTTAATAGTCGCATTAAAAGGTAATGCTTCCGAGGTGTTACAGATGATTCCAGAGAAAGATCGTGGTAGCTATCAGTCACTGATGGACACACTCCAGCGAAAATATGGAAATGAATACAAGAGTCAATTACATCGAGTGGAATTGAGATCGCGAGTGCAACGGAGTAATGAGAGCCTTCAGGAATTCGCTTCCGATATTGAGCGCTTATGTCATCTAGCGTTCTCCGGTAATTCGGAAGAGTTCGTCGAAAAAATAAAAATAGAGGCATTCATAGATGGCATACGTGATGGAGAGACAAAGCGTGCCCTAGTCATGTCACCAAGGAATACTTATGCCGAAACAGTCAGTAGTGCCTTGACATATGAAGCCGCCAGTTTGATGTGTCGACCAATGCCACGGGTACGCCAACTAGAAACAGAAACAGCAGATCTGGTTGAAGCAGTGTGTCAGGCATTCAAATCTGTAGTGCAGCCTGAAGGAAGAACAACAGGTCGACGCGAAAACAAATTTACTGGTAAGTGCTTTATTTGCGACAAACCAGGACACATGGCGCGTGACTGCCGTCTACGACGAAAGCGATCAAGATCCAATTCTCCAGGAAGACAAAAGAAGGAGAATAAGGTGGATAGCGATCGCTCCACTAACACAAGTCCATCGTTAAACTAAATCGAGTCAGTTCAGCGGGGCGTGAACTGACTCCAACAGTGGGTGGCCCCATCATTCACATTTCACAACTACAGCGTGTGCCAAGCAGCTTGACTATTGATGGAAAATTGGACAATATGGAATTCATGTTAACCCTGGACACTGGTGCATCACATTCTATAATCAAGAGCGATTTGGTAAAGAGGTTTGAGCCTTTAATGGGAATAAAATTGCGTACAGCAACGGGTGAGGATGCACAAATTCTGGGCAAGATAAAGAAACGAGTATCTATTGGAAATTGCACATGGGAACATGAATTCATTGTGGCCGACATCATCGATGACGTAATAATTGGTGTTGATTTTATGATTGACAACGGATTTACGTTAGATTTAAATCAACGGATTCTACGCTATGCAAATGTCGAACTACCATTGAACATCGGTTACAAGCGTAGTGGGAACATCAAACGAGTACTGGCATGTCAACGCCAAGAGGTTCCAGCAAAATCAGAAGCGGTGATATGGGCACAGATGAATGTGGATGATGGGACAGGCAAGTTGTGGGTGGTGGAAGCAGATAAAGAAATACAAAATAAAAACATCATACTTGGTAGGACGTTAGTAGAACCTAAAGAAAATGGAATAGTACCGGTGCGAATATTAAATCCAACTAATACATCTACAGTTGTAAAGAAAGGAATGGTGATTGGTCATTGCCAGGAAGTTACTGCCGTAGTAGACTGCGAAAAGGGTTCGTCGATAAAAAGTGGAAGATCAGGAACTGTCAGGGCGGAAATAAAAGCACAAATGGAGGAATGGGCAGGTGTGCTTACCAAACAGCAAAAAGAAAAGGCTTTACAAGTATTGGAGAAGTACAGTTCAATATTTTCTTCAAATGGAAAAACTGGAGGACGAACAACCATCGTGAAGCATCACATTGACACCGGTGATTCTAGACCAATTCGTCAAACACCACGACGAGTTCCATTGGCCAAAAGAGACGAAGCCATTAAGCTGATTTCCGATATGCAGAAACAAGGTGTTATTGAACCATCAGCGAGTCCATGGAGTTCACCAGTTGTGCTGGTAAAGAAGAAGGATGGAAGTACTCGATTCTGTGTGGATTACAGAAAGCTAAATGATATTACGAAAAAAGACAGCTATCCACTGCCAAGAATCGATGACACTCTGGACACACTATCTGGTGCGAAGTGGTTCTCAACTCTTGATTTGCAAAGTGGATACTGGCAAGTGGAACTTGGTAAGGAAGACAAAGAGAAAACAGCTTTCAGTATTGGCGATGGTCTATGGCAATTTACAGTCATGCCATTTGGTTTATGCAATGCGCCAGCTACTTTCGAACGTTTGATGGAGCGTGTACTCAGAGGACTACACTGGAAAACGTGCTTGGTGTACCTCGACGACATTATTGTGATGGGAAAAGATTTTAACGACCACCTGGAAAAGTTGAAAGAAGTATTTGAGCGTATACAATCAGCAGGGCTTAAACTGAATATAAAAAAGTGTTCACTCTTCAGGCAAGAAGTTAAATATCTTAGTCATAAAGTAACAACAGAAGGGGTACATACCGACGAGGAGAAAGTAGCAGCAGTTCAAGAATGGCCTATTCCGTCGAATCTTCACGAGCTAAGAAGCTTCCTAGGCTTATGCACCTACTATAGACGATTTGTTCCTGGATTTGCAAACATCGCCAGCAGTCTGCATGAGTTGACAAGAAAGAACAAACCATTTGTGTGGGGCGAGGACCAACAGAAAGCATTCGAACAGCTGAAAGAAAAACTCTGTTCAGCACCAATATTAGCGTATCCAGTACCTGGTCAAAAGTTTGTGTTGGACACAGATGCGAGTGGCTATGGAATAGGTGGTGTGCTCTCTCAGATCATAGACGGGCAAGAAAAAGTAATAGCATACTACAGTAAAATCCTGTCGAAGCCAGAAAGAAATTACTGTGTCACACGAAGAGAGTTGCTCGCAATACTGGAATGTGTAAAGTATTTCCATAAATACTTGTACGGTCAGTCATTTCATCTACGAACTGACCACTCAGCGCTAAGGTGGTTATTGCAATTTAAAAACCCAGAAGGACAATTGGCGCGCTGGATTGAAAGGCTGCAGAGTTATGATTTTACCATCGAACATCGTAAAGGAGGACATCACGGCAACGCGGATGCTCTATCTCGTCGTCCTTGCAAAATGGAATGTAAACATTGTTCTCGAGTAGAAAGCAAGGAGCACATTGTCGACATACGACTTACGAATATATTGCCGGAGGAGTCATGGACCACCGAACGAGTGCAAGAAGATCAGCGGAACGACCCAGATCTCGTAAAGATTATGGAATACAAGGAGCAGGGCATACGTCCAGATTGGCAAGAAATGGCTAATGAGAGTCCAATAGCAAAGACATACTGGGCGCAGTGGCAAAGCCTGCACTTACGAGACGGATGTTTATTCCGAGCATGGGAAAGTGTGGATGGAAAAATCACTAATGATCTTCTAGTGGTACCCAAGGCGAGAATAAATGAAGTGATAGCTGAGTATCACAATGCCTCCAGTGGAGGGCATTTTGGAATCACCAAAACCGTCGAGAAAATAAAGAAACGATTTTATTGGGTTGGATGTCATGACCATGTCGCTGATTGGATTCGGAAGTGTAAGCAATGTGCAATGGCCAAAGGTCCCACTAAGAAAAGTCGAGGTAAGATGCACCAATACACCGTGGGTGCTCCATTTGAGCGAATTGCTATGGACATAGCTGGGCCATTTCCAATAAGCAACGCAGGAAACAAGTATGTTCTGGTGGTTATAGATTACTTCAGTAAATGGCCTGAAGTATACCCCATTCCAAATCAGGAAGCTAGTACAGTTGCGGATGTATTCGTCAACCAATGGGTTACTCGTTTTGGTGTACCGATGGAGTTACACTCAGACCAAGGTCGAAATTTCGAATCAGTTGTATTCCAAGAGATATGCCGTATGCTGGGTATATACAAAACTCGTACAACACCTTTGCATCCACAATCTGATGGCATGGTAGAACGATTTAACCGTACCTTGGAGGAATATTTGAGAAAAGTCGTAGATAAATACCAAAGAGACTGGGATGTACATATACCAATGTTCCTCATGGCATATCGATGCGCACAACATGATACGACGGCTACTACACCGGCAATGGCAATTTTTGGAAACGAGTTAAGACTGCCAGCTGATTTAAAATTTGGAGTCGTAACACCAACGAGATCAACCGAAGGTAATTATACTAGCGAAAAGCGGGAACAGTTGGATGAAGTACATCGGTTCATCAGAGAGCGGTCGCAGATGATAAGCGATAAGATGAAGGCCAGGTATGACTTGAAAGCAAATTCAAAAGGGTTCTATGAAGGAGAGCTTGTAATGCTTCATAATCCACAACGAAAGAAAGGCCTGTCTCCTAAACTACAGACTCATTGGGAAGGACCATATGAGATTATAGCAAAGATAAATGACGTAGTGTATCGCATTCAACGTGCCTGGAATAAAAGAGCAAAGTTTAAAGTAGTGTACTTGGAGCGACTTGCGCCATATCGAGGGGAAGTATAAAAACTTGTTCGGGACGAACAAGGTTAAGAGGAGGGCAGTGTAACGAGTATCGATAGTTGATTACTCATCACTATTGTGACTGACTCTATTGGCAGCATCGAAACGAATGTCAACAAAAAGAAATAAGCGATAACCAGAACAAGCCAACGAGAAAGGAAGAGAAGAATCTCGATAAAGGAAGATTCTGGGGTGTTGCCAACAGAGTATAAATAGAGCCAGTGTTGAGAATTGAAATCAATCTAATTCCGAACGTGATTGCGAAAACATTGATACAGAGGCAAAAGTTGCAAGTACATTTAAGTGTTATAGTAAATAGTTGATTGTAAACAGTGTTGATTGTAAATAGAGATTATTAAATAAATTGTTGCTGTATATAGTTGTACAAAATAAGTGTTGCAGTTATCATTAACAGAATCCAGTGATCGAACAAGGTAATTCAAATAGAATTAAACGTTCACAGAATAAAAACGTAACAATATATATATATATATATGTGTGTATATATATATTTATTGCATCATATTGTATCATATTTCTTATATTTTTATTTCAGGGGGAGGTGCGAACGAATCATTTCACCCATTTGTTTCCATTTCCTGCATCGAAGGAATATCAGACTTATCTATTTAAGTATCAATTATAACAACACTACCCTAACTTTTAGATTCTTCCTCACTATTTTATCAAAGCGGTTTAGAAATCACAGTATAAGATAAACTCACAATAAGCTTCGATTCGATAAAAAGGTTGTGAATAATAATTATAAAAAAAAAAAAAATGGCACATATTGGACGTACAGTAAAAAATGTCGAGGCCCCGCGTCCTCTTAAATCACAATCACGCTCATCGCTAAAAAATAATTACATGCTTATCGAAGAGCTAATACAGTTGATTGAGAATGTTGCACTGACGCTGCAATCAGGCATCAATAACACTGAACCGATGGCAACATTAGTCCAGAATTTACGTATACATGGTCCACAATTAGAAACCGTTTCGAAGGATACGCTGGATCGTGCATTCGTAGTGTTTCGCAACGCTTCGCAAGATGAACGTTTGAATATAATGACGAGACTGAATTTACTTGAGCTTATTGAACTGCGCGCCAAAGGTTGGGAAGATAATGGTTTCAATTCCTATTACAAAACTAAGCAAGCAACTAACGTCGAGGTGATGCCTATATTAATTTTGTATTTACAACTATTTAATATATTTATTTTTATCTATATTCGTCGGTAGTTACCCGAAGGCCATCATCATGTTGATTCCACGCAAACAGCATTTCTAAGCACCTCCCCCACATTTGGAGGAATCAGTGGGGCGGGAGCAGCTATAGCAGCTGTTGGTTCAGCACAACAACAACAACTGCTGTTGGGTCCCGGTGAGATCATACGAAATTCTGGAAAATTTCCAAAACCAACGAAAATTCCTGGTAAAACATATTGCAAAGATGAAGTCGTTATACGAAATGCTGATTCCGGCAAAGGTAAACTAAAAATCTTTTCAATTTTTGGTAGTTACAATAAAATATATTATTAAATTACATTGTGGTGCTGCAGCACATATATTCGAATCCACTGATAACAATCGATCGGGTTGAATTGCAATAAATAATTTCAGTTAAATTTAATTGCTACTACATTTACAAAAAATTGCATTTTTTTTTTGGCAAAAAGCAATATAATGTCATACTGGAAATTAACTTCCAGCGCCATATAGTACATGCTGTAGACCTCTTCAAACAATACCACAAACTAAGTAATTACTCTGCCAGTTTTTATTGGAATATAAAAGCTTATATACCACCAGTGCCGTAACCACGATTTTCTGAAGGGCGTATCTATTGAAATACTAATTGTTCAGGTTCAGGTTTATTTTTACAACGAACATCTTTAAATTTTTAAAATTTAATCATAATTGATTTGAACTTATTTCATTGCAATTGCAATTGCAATTTATACTGAAACTGAAGGCAATAATGCTTTTGACTAAAAAATATACTTGTATACTTGTTATAAACAAATAACACAGTTGCAGTCGAAAAGTTTATCAACGTTCTAGTAAATTCTATCTAATTCTAACTGTTTTCCTGACGGCTAATTGGGATAAAATTCTATTTCCAAAACTTGCTGATGAATCGTCGTTTTGGTTATCAAATCCATTGACCCATACTTGGTGTACCGCAGCAAACAGCATGGTGGTACGCACAGTGCCCTTTGATGGTTGGGCCACCTTCAAGGCCAGGCTGCGGGGGGAAAACATTCATAAATTTTAAGCAGCTCGGCGCTTTCATTCAACGCCAATGGCGCACTTTTCCACCGGACTACGTGAAAAATTTTATCCAAATGCGCCCAGCCGTTGCGCCCGAGTTATAGAGAATCAAGGAGAGTTGTCTCGCATTAGCCAGTGGAACAATAAATCATATTTACTACCATAAATCACATAATAACAATTTAGGTTCAATGCGATTTTTATGTGCCGATTGTGAATATTTAGAGATTGAAAATATTTGTTGTCCCGTTTTAGTTGACCTTCTGATCTGTAGGTCGAGGGTTCAATCCCCGGTTCATGCTTATTAAAAAAGAGCTCTGAGACAAAACTAAGTTAAAGTGATGTCAGAAGGGTTCTGCCGTTCGAAACCGGCTAATATAAGTAGGTCGCTTCTAAATGCTGTCCAAATTTAATACGCACAACAGTATGGGAAGAGAAGCTCGGTGGTATCACAATGGGCAATGTCCTCTCAGAGGGCAGCCACATAACCTAACCTAACCTCTATCATTCTTATGTACTTACTTATGTATATTTATATATTATTATTGTTGTTTTTTTTTTCTCTTAAAATAAATATCCGTTGAATATTAAGTTATGGGCATTAAAGGCAGACGAGTCCATATGATTGAGGAGTTAAGTGAAACTATTATTTCTTTCCAAAGAGGTAAACCTTAACAAAATGTACAAATAATATGTAACAAAGCACAAATTTAATCCCATCCATTTCATAACAAACACATTGTAAATTAAATGGTTGAAACGTGCACATGGCATCATTTATTAATAAATTCTATCATTGTTCCATAAATTTAATTTTATATTTTGATTGGAAATATGATTAAGTATCTTCCTCATTATAATATATTATTTCCATTGTTCATAAATTCATCCATAATTGCATGTCTTATTTATTTATTTTTAAAATTCATACAAAATTAGGTGGCACATCATTTTCATCATACGAGGGCAGTTAGAAAAGTCAGTGTCGGTTTGAATAATTTTTTTTTTTTTGGCAAAAAAGCTTTTATTTTTTAGGATACTCTCGCATAGATTTAGTCCAACATTTTATAAAACATTTAAACATTTTATAAACCTTGATTTTATTAAATTGCATGAATTAAATTAAAATATTACATTTGTATAATTTGATTAACATTTCATCACATACTGTTACAGTCTGCTTAAACTTAACACTGTTTTAGCAAGTTTGTCAACATTTATTTGTCATTTCATTTTTTGTTTCAAGTGAACCCTGGTGCTAAAGAACGTTTGGTACAGATCACTGGTCCATCTGAGGATAAAATCAAGTGGGTATAAAATTGATTTTTAATGAAATTGCATGATTTAATAAGATATTCTGAACAGTTACGCTAAGCAACTCATCGAAGACACAATACGTCGTAATGCTTCACCAGTACGTTTGGACCCAACTATTGGTGGGGCGCACACGGGCGGTGGTTCGTGCTCATCACTTGCTTCATCTAATTCAGATGAAGCAACACCACGCACGCCGGGTGTTAGCAACAATGCCTTGTCCAATCGATTGAGCTTTAATTCAGCTCAATCCTTCATGACGGCTTCTACAGCAGCACAACAAGCTTCGGCAGCACAACAACAGGCCGTTGTTGCAAGTATAATGGCAAACTCTAGTAGCACTACGACACCCATTGCTGCTGCTGCTGCTGCTGCTGCTGGTAAAATTATGCGTCCAAATCCACAAATGTTATTGCATTCATATTCCACCAATGATGCTTCTTTAGGTGAATACAAGTATACGGTGAATGTGGGACAACATTTGATAAAAATCACTGGAGACTGTTGTGATTTAGTACGGGTACGTAAACGTTAAAATTTTCTTTGTGATTTTAGGGTAAGCTGTTCTCGGCATGGTTTAGCACTCGGCATGTTTTGCATTAAATCACAAATAGCATTGGTTGACAACAAAATGTACATTCAATGCCACTATATTTTTATACCCTGCATAAGTATATGCGAGGTGTGTATATTCATTTCGGTCAGATGTTTGTAACCACTTGGAATTTCCGTGATCAGCGTCGCTTAAATTTTCGAATTAACGATGTGCGTCCGTCCGACTGTCTCACCTGGCTGGTTCGCACGATAACTCTGTTATAGCCTAGACAGACGGCAGCCTAATTCCAGATTACCGAGTTAATTCGAATTAACTCGGGCATTAACTGCAGCATAAACTCTATGAGTTAATTCTTAAAATAAAAGAGGAGGAGAGGAAAATTGTCTATTGTGAATTTTTCTCCATCCTTTTTACAAAATATTAGGTGTGTTCGCTAACAAAAAACTCAACAATTGTTTACAGTTTTCAACATGAAACGTGTTGGCGAACAAATAAATCCAGCTGTCAATTATGAACGGTGAATGTCAATTTACAAGTTTCTGATAGTTTTCAGTTCACGTACTTCTTGTAGATTTTCTCATATCGAGAGTGATAGATGACAGAAATTGATAGTGATAGTAATGTAAGTGGACAGACCTATTAAAACAGCAATCGGCCGTTTAGTTAATCCGCAATACTGCCGTCTGTCAGGTTATTATTTTATTCGGATTAAGTGTGCCGGTAATCCGGAATTAGGCTGCCGTGTGTCTAGGCTATTAATTATTTTGATCGCGCTCCCAATTACTATCGTGAATTACCCCGTTCACATGGCATATTTTTAATAAGATTCGACATCCCTGTCTGTTATTGTTTTTTTATTTTCAAGAATATGGATGCAAAATGTTATTGGTAAAAATTTATATTGAGTCGCTTCAACGACTCATAACTTGTAATCCAACGGGTTGAGGTCTGGACTACCAGCTAACCAATCATCCATTGATATGAAGTCCGGAATGTTGTTTTTTAGTCACAGTTGTGAGCCTCTTTGGATACTCGGGATGAGTTGGGATGTTTCTCTGGATGACCGAGCATACACACGATCATACTGTTTATTGAACGATTCTTCTACGGGGAAGATTTTCTCGTCAGTAAACAGAATTTGTCTGTGAGTGTACTGGTCCCGTAACGCTTTCGATTTTCGCTTGCGTTTTCCCTCCAATGTGGTCGTGAGAAGGTGTCCAGAGTGTCGCTTGTACGCGCTGAGTCCCAAATCTTCCAAGCGGTCGCAACGTCCGAAAGATAATGCCTTTTCCCATGTTGCATTTTAGTAGGCCAACTACAACAATACGATTTTCGATGTCGCCCCATTCCATGATTGTAAACAATTGATGCCAAAAACTTTTTACGTGGCAATGAAACATAAACGTCAACTATAAATTTTACCTTTAGTGCAGTTCAATAATCTCCTCAAGATAAAAATATTTTAATCATTTCGTTTTTCGTATCCATATTGAAAAATATTATGTTTGCTGAAACTTTATTTGTTTATTGTGTCCTTGACAGCTTTTTTATTTGGATATGTCATCTGATTTCGATAAATTTTCGATAAAAATTAGGGAAGGCAAAGATTTGTTCGTAATTCGGATGATAATTCCAAATTAATTAGTTACTAATGAGGTAATTCGCCCTTAACATTTTGTATGGCGAA
>OY978529.1:8740000-8837500 GCA_963854835.1 Megamerina dolium
CATGCCACCTTTTGCTTTTACTAAATTTTGACACGTTTCGGGTGAAATGTTCTGCCTATTGGTACGCACTTTTCGCCAAAGCTGCTCCACGTCGCAGCTATCCCCTGCGATCGATCTTTTTAAGATGCCCCAGAGATGTTTTATAGGGCTTAGGTCAGGGGATTGCGGGGGCTATTCCAGGACAACAAAATTATGCTCTGACAGCCACTGCTTAGTCACCCTTGCGGTGTGCTTCGGATCATTGTCCTACTGGAAGACAATGTACAAAGCAACTACTTCCAACTTCTCCATGGAACCAACCAGCTCGGATTCCAAAATGTCAATGTATGACGACGCCGTCATATTTCCGGCGCCTTTCGGCATTATACAGCTCCACACCATGGTGGAACCACCGCCAAACTTCAATGTTGGTTTAACGTGTTGAGGCTGCAGCGCTTCTCCAGGCGTTATCCAAACTCAGTTTTGCTGCGCCTTCTTCTATGCAAGGAGCTTAAATGGGCTTGCCCTTATATCGTGATCGGTTTTGTGAGTCAGAGTATACATATATATATGTACATTTTATTTCTTGTTTTTCCATTTCTTTGTTTTTTAAATTAAATTTTTAGTATTGTTTTCAGAGTTTCTCTTACTTGATGATAGCCACTTTTTGGAAAAACTGGTGATGGTTTCAGAAACATGTTTTACGCCCTTCATGGTAATTTTTACCAAAGCCCAAAATTTTTCTATTGGTCTGAACTCCGGCCAGTTGGATTCGCATAACTGGGTGCAAGTGTTACCTTATTCTTTCCATACCATTCAACTGCTGCTTTATTGTAACGGCACACTTTCTTTTGGCCAAATCAGGCCAATGGCAAAAGTTGTTTTTGCCATTCATTGCCATCTCAGTTGTTACAATGAACTCCTTCGTTTACCACAGCTACAGATTACTTGTCACATTAAAAACTTCTTGGAGAGCGTATACATCTTCTGGATCTTATACTGCTCCTGGACATTTCCTCTACGATCTGCAACATACAAATCATCATCTCGGAAAAGTCGCCCAGTACATGGGTCCCTTCGTCCGCAATGCAGCAATCAAAATATATTTTAGAATCACGGTGCAATATTCTGTCTAGCTCTTTTACCTCACTGTTCTTCTTCGAACTCCTGTCGGGAACTTTTTGGACCTTGTATGACTTCAGTCCTTCTGCCCTCTTAACTTTTCTAACAAAAGTCTCAGAGCATCCTATTTTTTCAGCCTTTTGTAACTGATGTATTGGGAGCTATAACCTTCTAGGCCATAGCAGCGTTGTTAAACCCCTTCTTTTTGCAACTTCTTTGTTTCCTATCAATGGTCAGGCGTTCATTGCATACTTTATTAACACACAAACTGGTATTTCGCGAAAGCTGTGCGTTTCGAGCAATTGCTTTGAAAATCAAATTTGGATTTCACGCACTTCTTTTTCGATGCTCATTGTGAAGATAAAAACTATCGAATGATCTCAAAATTAGACATTAACTGGGCTACTATGATGTGAACAAAATTTTTTATTTTAACTTGGGAGAAAATACTATGAGTGAAGAGGAGTGACAATAGTAGAACTGGTCATAATTATTTCTAGGGATATAATAGAGTATATCATGTGAAAGAGAAATCTTTTCGATATTAAATTTACTATGCTTCAGTCGGGGATTGGACCCTCGACCTACATATCAGAAGGAAGGCCAACACACTAACCACTGACTTATAGCATAGATAGACGACAGACGGTTAATCCGGATTAAGGGCGCACTTAATCCGAATAAAATACTAACCTGACAGACGGCAGTATTGCGGATTAACTAAACAGCTCATTGCTGTTTTATTAAGTTTGCTCACTTACATTATAATTTCTGTCATCTGTCATTCTCGATATGAGAAAATCTACAAGAAGTACGTGAAATGAAAACTATCAGAAACTTGTAAATTGACATTCACAGTTCGTAATTGACAGCTGGATTTATTTGTTCGCCAACGCTTTTCATGTCGAAAACTGTTAGCAATTGTTGAAAGTTTTTTATAAGCGAACACACCTACTGTTCTGTAAGTTGGTTCGAGAAAAATTCCAAATAGAAAATTTTCAGCAATGTTGCCATCGAAAATTGCCCTAATCCTCTTTAATTCTGAGAATTAACTCGTGGAGTTAATGCGGATTAGCTGCAGTTAATGCCCCAGTTATTTCGAATTAAACCGTTGATCCGGATTAACGCTGCCGTCTGTCAGGGCTATTATCTTTATTCATCGTTTGGTGTACATATTGAGGTGGTAATCTTGTATTTACATTTTTTTTTTTTTACAAATAATGGCTTTATAGTAAGTGTATATGAGTTATATATGTTACCAAATGTTATCTTAAGCTAAATTTTATATCGCTGTTAGACTACTTCATAGATCCATGAAACATAAACTCATAACATTGTATAGAACTTATAAAACGCTTTTCATTCCACCCTAATGTAAATAACAATTACATCACATTTCCTATATCAGCGTAAATATTTAAGCTTTGATTAAGGTAAGCCAGATGATAAGCCAACCAGTTTGCACATTATAATTTCATATCTGATTTTTTTTTTTTTTTTTTTTTTTTTTAATATAATCTAAAGCAAATTAAACTTATAATTTTGTATTTCTATTTTTTAATGCAATTCGTTTGCATATAGGACCTACAAGATGAAAGCAATCGTTTCAATGGTGAAACATACTTGGAACTTGTCAAATCTGCAAGCAAACGAAATATTGCAATGCCAGTTGATGAAACGACCACTGACACGGAAAATCAGGATAACGAATGAGTTAAGCTACGAAATATTCCCCAATGAAACAGAATTTACTACACCATTTGTTTATTTATTTATTTATTATTATTATTTTCATTAATTTATCATATTTTTTTTTTAAACATCCATGGTATTTTATTTATATTCTTCTATAACATAAACACAGATGAATTAAAGTTTTGAAAAAAAGTACTAAATCAATTTTCTATCAAAACTATGCCCATCAACCGTAATTTTTCCCCTTATTAAGTAATGTCTAACGATGTTTCATGTTGATTTCGATATAGTAAAATTAAAAAATTATTTCTTTCGAATATTTAGCGAAGACATATTTTTTAAAGCGAAAACCTGTAATGGAATTTTTCACTTTCAAGCCTGTTATGCTGTTGAAATGAAAAGTGTAGCTCAGATAAGAGTTGCTTTCATTACTTAATAGATATCTAAAATAAATTCTGTTCCTCTTTTTTTTTTTTACCAAGGATGACATCAATTTCGACAATTGACCTGGCATCTTTGACATCAAAATTACCGGAACGGAATCGACGAAACTAAAGTTGGTGATTGGCTGTTACAGTATCAGGACCATAAACACTATACACATTTTCAACCGTCTGACTTGCGTCCTCGCCTTTATCGAAGAAAAACTGTAAAATATGGCGTATTTTCTCTTTACTGGTGTCCATCTTTGACGCGTGCTCAAACAATAGGAGTGTTCTCGGACGCAATAGTTTGTGATAATTGTTACAAACTATCACGTTTTGGCGTTCACATACCCAAAAAACTTGCAAAGAAGGTGGAAATTGAGAGAGCGAAATGACATTTCATTTTGAGGGGAAGTTGCAAATTGTTACTGGACAAATTTATGCCAGTAAAGACTTGCAAGTAGGAAAAACAGCTGATCATAAGCAAAAGAAACTAACAAGCAAACGAACAATTGCAATTTACTTAGTGGAATATCAGCTGTTCGTGAAACTTGCAGGTTTTTGCTGGTTTTGCGTTCTTGTACTTTTTGGCATATTTTTCTCTTTGAGAGCGAATGCAGTCAAATTCTCAGAAATTTGTTTACTGGATAATTGTTACTGGAAAAGTACGAAAACACACCTAATACTGAGTCAAGCAATCACAAAATTGCCTGAAAAGTTTATTTAGTACGAAATCCTATCGTTCTAATGCCATCTAGCGTAACCCGATCGCACTTATACAACGCGAGATGCAGAGTGGAAGAGTAGTGGATTGCCTTTGCCTTTTACTACACCTAATAGAACAGTGGTCCAACAATTTGTCATTCGTAAATAAAACACTGAATTGTGGCAAGCGCTCGCAATAATTTGTAGACAATATACAGCGATGTGATTGGACGAGTCAAAACGGTCATTTTATATGGGAAGTACACAAAAGAGTAGTAGTAGTATTCGCACATCTTGCAGCAAAACATCTATTCGCAAACTTAAAGAGGTGCCACAACAATTTGAGAGAGGAATATAGCGATATCATTATTAGCATTGATCCCTCCAGCTTTAACTCTTTCATGCCCATTGTTGCTTATAGGTAACATTTACAATTTAACTTCTAAGTAACCCTGTTTAAAATATTTTTGCCAACTTTTTTTTTTCAATCGACACTGTAGTATGTTGTGAAAGCATAACGGGGAATCCCATGACATGGCACTGCAGTTGTTCGTTTGCTAGCTTGATTTCGTTGTGACTATTGATCCAAAAAAATCAATTGCAAAAAGTATATGTGCAAAAAATATACGAGGTAAAGAAATTTTTGGAAAAAGTGAAATAAATTCTTAAAAATATGTAAAAGCTTGAAATAAAAATAAAGTTTTAGAAATTGCTTTTAGTTCGAATTAGGCATTTTTGCACACACGAACACACAACATTCCACAACTGTCAAACTAGGAAACATGGAACTTTGAAATTCATACCAGTTCATATTTAAGGCTCCACCAACCACAAAATGTCATCAAAGAATTTTTAGCCCTCTCCAAATTAATTCGGGCATGAAAGGATTAATTTTCTATGGGAGTTATTATTATTGTCGTTGGGGGAATGTTGCATCGCGACCTATAAGATCTATTGTGCCCCCTTCGCCCAGCTCTCTCCATGAATTTTAGTGTTGGTCCTACTTCACAGAGTCTAAGTTCATCCTCGGGTATGATGAAATTTCCCAGGTATTTCCTTCTCTTGTGCATCAGTGCAGAACAAGTTCCTATCACATGTTGTGCGGTCTCGTCCTCTTCCCTGCAGAATCTGCAGAGAGCATCAGAGAAAATTCCCTGATTTGTTAGGCGATAATTCAGCCTACAGTGCCCTGTTAATAATCCCGTAATGATTCGCAAGTTATATAGCCCCCTTTATATTGTAGATGTCATTCACTCATTTATTGCGAGATTGTTACCTTTTAACCCATATGTCAAATGTATCTTTGGTCTATTGGTGGGTCACGCCAATTATTATCGATATCTGAAAATTTGTTCAACCTATGGCGCAAACCAATCAGATGACAGAAAGATGTATGGACATGTTGAGCTTATATAAAGTTAGTGCCGGTGCCCTTTCTGATAGAACTACCTTAGACCAAATGAGGCGCTTTGTGGTACCACTTCATATATACTCTACTTCTTTCTACCCATTGTACCAACTAATGTTATTTATGAACTTCAGAGATCCCCTGAAGAACCTTCTGGAAGCGAGGCCAAGCTATTCAAGTAATGTAGATTCTTTCTTCCTCGAAGGAAATGAGTTTAAATGTATATTCTTTGGTTTTTCTTCATTTTCTTAAAATGTTT
Organism: Megamerina dolium; assembly: GCA_963854835.1. Lineage (NCBI taxonomy): Eukaryota > Metazoa > Arthropoda > Insecta > Diptera > Megamerinidae > Megamerina > Megamerina dolium. The sequence goes on from OY978529.1 coordinate 8,745,594, forward strand.
AATTGCAAACTACGAAAATTTTGCACAATATGTATGGCGGCTCTCATCTCTTTAATTGTTGATGGTAGAAATCAGAATCAATCGTTTGACCTGTAGACGCTTATATTGAACAATACCCTTCGAAATCTTCCAGACACACAGCATTATCTTTCTTCGTTCATGATCTTTTACGCACATTGTTGTCGTACCTGATCCAATTTTCATCGCCCATAATCATTCTCTTCATAAATGATTCGATTTCGTTCCGTTTTAGCATTGAATCAATCGCAAATTTCAATTAGGTCCAATGAATTTTTCACTGTTAATTCATGTGGCATCCAAACATCGAGCTGCTTTGTGTATCCAGCGTTCTTCAAATGGTTGATAACTGTTTGGTGATGAATGTCTAGTTCCCTATCGACGTCCACACTACTTATGTGCCGGTCTTGCTAAATTTTTTTCTATTATTATCGGCTTTTTCAGTGATTGGTCGATCAGAGCGAGGCGCTCTGATCGAAAACGAGCAAACCACTTCGCACCTATTTTTCTAGTTACAGCATCGTCTCCGTAAACTTCACAAAATATATATATATATATAAAAAAAAAAAAAATATGTGGCACTTAAAGCCCCAAAGGGTTCATTGGCCGAGCTTCTCTTCCATTACTGTTGTTCGTGTTAAATTTTGGACTGTATTAGAAGGGACCTACTTATTTTAGCCGGTTCCGAACGGCAGATTTCTTGCGACATCACTTTTTCTGAGCTTTGTCACAGAGTTCTTTTCGAAGCTTTTCCAATGCAAAGTGTTTCTGCCGGGAGAATTGCAATTGCTTCCCGACAGGTGCGTACCGTTCGAAAGAAAAACCTTCTCGATACCAAATTTGTTATGCTTCAGCCGGGGATTGAACCCACGACCTACATATCAGAAGGCCAGCCCACTAACCACTGAGCTACGGCACCCACTTTTTTTAGAGTAATAAATACGAAAGTCTGCCACACTGAAACGTTCATTAATTTTTTCCTAACGAACACATAACTAATTATTATCTGTAAATTCAGTAATGAACGATACATCTCAGTCATAATTCTAAAGTTCATTTGTTAATGAAAGCCTTAAATATGTGCGGCCCTTTTTGTATGGCCCTTATAAACGTCAAAGTGAAATATTTGAATTAATTTTTATTTTTTCTTTGGGAAAAAATAATTCGTTTTGTTTTTCAAAAACGCTTGTATACATTAGAGCGGCCCTTGGAATCAAATGAACGTTTTTTTTCAGTCTCATGCCTCAATTGGAGACGGTAAAGGCGTCTCGTACAGGGTTCGAAGTTCAGGTTCGTAAAAATGACGTAAAAAGTTCTTCTAGAATCCTACGTACAGCATCTTTTATTATTCCATCATGGTTAAGTAAAGGTTTTCCCGTACCTAAATTCAAGTATCTTTAAGGGGCGCTAACGAATCATTTATTCACTCTGATAATGAATTTTTTGAAAACTTCGCTGAGGGGCGCTGAGTAATTGTTAAAAGATTCTAAGTGCGGCATTTCGTAAGACTTGACAATGTATGTATGTTTTAGTGTATATTGAGTTTTCATAAAGATTTTGATGCTTGTAATATTTTTTCAATTAATTTTAATCCGAAACCTATCTCGGAAAAAATTTTTTGAACCTCCACAAAAAAGAAAAGAAGAAAAGCTCTGTGGCAGCATAAAGGGCCTAAGTGTGTTCTCTCCGAGGGCAACCACAATAACCTAATCTAAGCGAATATACATACAATACAATATATATTAGGGTGGAGTGATTTTGTATGGGGATTTTTTATTTTATTTTTATTTTTTTGTGCAATAGCAATGAAAAGTTGCATTTATATGAGTTAATCAACCTTACATTAATCAAAATACAAAATATCTAGTGATTAGACCCTCCATTTAGTTTAAAATATCACATTTTCCTCTTTTTTTTTTTTGTATTTATGAAAATGTCATTTCTAATTATGGTTAACGGTTATAAGAAAAGTTATACAAATTCGTCTTTAATATTAACTAAAATTAGTAATCTCTTATATATGTTTATTTTAAATTAACAATGTGCTAATTTGATGCATTTCTTCTAAGCTTAGTAAATTGCGACACCTCTTCACATACGATGAGATAAATAATATTCTGTAAGTCTGTATTTTTGATCAAAAATATGTATTAGGTATAACTAATAAATCCATTTTTTGCAATTTGAGTTTATTGCAATTTTTGTGTATTCTCTGAAATCTTAGAGAAACAATTTTCAAAATTTAACATAAAATCGTACATAACTGCGTCAAAACGAGATAAATTCATACTAAAAAATGATATTATATCGCCAATGAAACTAATATATAAGAATTACTACGCGAAATAAAATATACAGGCTTCTCATAAACAAATTGACGACAGACGACAGCGTTAATCCGGATTAACGATTTAATTCGAATTAACTCGGCCATTAACTGCAGCTAATCCGCATTAGCTCTAGAGTTAATTCTCAAAATTAAAGATGGTTAGGGCAATTTTCGATGACAACACTGCTGAAAATTAACAACTGTTTTCTATTATGAATTTTTTCGCCATCCAACTTACAAAACAATAGGTGTTGGCTTATATGTTTTCTCATATCGAGAGTGACAGATGACAGAAATTGTAATGTAAGTAAGTGATAGTAATACTATAAGTGAGCAAACCTAATAAAACAGCAATCAGCTGTTTACTTAATCCGCAATCCTGGCGTCTGTCATAATTACACTATGTATGTTTTCGGCTTATTTGCTAATCAAGTTTATAAAAACACAGATTATGTAATAGTATGAGGAGGTCACAGTTTTTCGAAAATAGTAATTTTTACAAAGTTTTCCCTTGGTTTAGTTACTATCGGAATTCTGTAATTCTCTCCCTCTCTTCTCTCTCGCTGCCTCTGTCTTTTTCTCTCCATTCTCTTCGTTCATTCTGATGTTGAAGAAAAATTTGCTATATTATATTTTGAAAAGTGCATTTGAAAAATTTTGAACTCAAATTAACTTGAACTTTAAATTAATAATACTCTTTTAGTGTGACAATTTAATTAGATTTCTCATTCCGATATCTGTTTCTCATATAATTTGCAACTTCTATTTTGAAAGAACCTGCTTCAGAGCGTCCGTTATGGAGCGGTAGTTTACAAATGTCATTCTGACAGCAGTCTTACCTGTAATTTCGTATAGTAGTAATTATTTGTTTTAACGGTGATGTAGATATTAGTTAATAAACAATTTTTAATATCCAAGATCTTTAATGAATCATGTAGTATGTGAAATAAAAAAACTTTTTCAGCACCAAAAAAAGAAAAATATTGATATTAATATAATTTATTTCAATTCTTTGCACATTAACTACGAAAGTATTTATCCAGAAACCAAAACAAACAAAAATTACATATTTAATTTTAGTTTTATTCTTTTTTCTTATTCATATGTTACTTATATTTTAGAAAGTATTAAATGTAAATCATATTAAAATTGTCTAGTCTTACTCAAATTTTATTGAAAATAAAAACAATGTTATTTACAAAAGGAAAAAGTTTGCCATAAATTGAAAAACGCTACGTAGGTCGTTTATGTAACTCTTCTCCACCGATTACACAGAGTAGGGAGTCAACGCGTAAACTTTATTTTGAGCTCTAGATTACGCAACCTTTTCCAGACAACCCGTATCACGTCCGAAGTTTGAAATATTTAGTGGAGAAGTTTTAGAGCTCTGTGAAAGTGAATTTTTCGTCGTTTATAATTAAAAATCTATATTTAAATTAAGTCAAATTACACATTATATTTTTCTTTCAGTTATATTTAATAATATTTTTAATAACCTTTGTTTCCAGCGAAGGCCATTCGTAAAAGTCAAAGTGACTGTGACTTTTACGAATAACAGAATAACAGCAGAAACCGACGAGGTAGGAGCAAGATTAAAAAAAAAAAAAAACAAAAATAATAAATATGTAGTACTTATAAACCCCGAAGGGCTCAATGACCGAGCTTCTTTTCCATTACTGTTGTGCGTGTTAAATTTTGGACAGTATTAGAAGGGACCTACTTATATTAGCCAGTTCTGGACAGCAGAACACTTGTGACAACACTTTTTCTGAGCTTTGTCACAGAGTTCTTTTTAGAAGCTTTTTCAATGCAAGTTGCTACTGCCGGAAGAATTGCCAATTAATCGCTTGCCGATAGGTGGTGGGTACCTTTCGAAAGAAAAATCTTTTCGATATTAAAATTATACTCCAGCCGTGGATTGAAGCCCAACGCACTAACCATTAAGCTCCGGCATCCACCATTATATGTGAGGAGGGAGGAGGAGGGTGCAGAGAACGATCAAAATACGACATTTCTCACGACTAATCACTGCTCGAAATTGAACGTTCGCAATTTGTAGCGATTGAGAAAGTTACGAAACGAACAAAAGCACTTACGATATACAATATTTCGAGCGATCTCCAACGTTCATTAAAATTACGAACGAACAATCTACCAGCCACCAGCTTCGCCCGTACGATCTCTCATCTATTTCGAGCGTTCACTGAAACAATGCTGTTTTATTATCTAGCTTTGTTCCCCCACAGTGGAAAGTTGCCCAAGTTAAAATGATTCTCAAGCACGGAAAAAGTGCAGACAAAGTGAAGTCATATCACCCCAATAGCTTGCTAGCAGTTGCCTCCAAACTTATGGAAACCCTTTCCCTCAAAAGATTGATGCCAGTAATAGAAGAACGCAAACTAATTCCTGGCACCACTAATTCGGTTTCAGGAAACAGCATAGCACAATTGAACAAGTACACAGACTTATAAATTATATTCACAATGCATTCGAACAAAAGAAATACTGTACAGCTGCGTTTCTCGATATATCTCAAGCTTTCGACCCCGTCTGTCATGACGGTTTATTCTATAAAATCAAGGACAACCTTCCGATAAGCTTTTATATATTTATCAAGTCCTATCTCGAAAGTCGATACTTTTTCGTCAAGCCAGGTGAAGAATAGTCTGAATTCTATGAAAGTTCAGCCGCTGTACCTTAAGGCAGCGTCATGGGTCCCATTCTATACCTGCTTCACACATACGATTTACCAGCCTCTAAAGCCTCTACATCGTTGGCACTTTACAGACGACACTGCTGTCCTCGCAATGGCTAAGCTCCAAAAAGGGTTAGACCAGATTACTCAAAGGTTGAAAGATTGGCGAATCAAATCAAATTAAACGAAGTCTGTCCAGGTTACACTAACCCTTAAACGTAGCACCTGCCCACCCGTAAAACTCAATGATGTAAATATTCTGTAATGTAACGAAACTAAATACCTAGGCATGCACTTCAATAGCAAACTACCTTGGAGAACACATATCTTCACCAAACGTAAAGCGCTATGCATCAAACTCAGAAATTTGCACTGGTTGCTAAATCGAGAAGAAGCGGATAGAAGTACGCGTTGTTAAAAAATAAAATGGAATCTTCGAACGAGTATAAGAGGCATATTTTGTATTTTTTTTTATAAAAGTGGAAAAAATGCAGCAACTGCTGCTGCAGAAATAAACGCAACTCATAGGGAGAACACTGTGAGTGTAAGGACTGCGCAAAAGTGGTTTTCCAAATTCCGAAGTGGTGATTGTGACGTTGAGGATGCCCCACGCTCTGGTCGTCCTGAGGTCTATAACTCCGACGCCTTGAGAGTTTTTTGAACCGTATTGTTACTGGAAATGAAAAATGGGTCCTTTACAATAATGCTGTTCGCATACGCCAGTGGTTAGATAAAGATGAAACATCAGAACCAACACCCAGAGATGGCCTCCTGTTGATGGGATATGGCCGGTGTCATTTATTTTGATCTGCTGGAACCAAACCAGACGATCACAGCTGATTATTATTGCCATCAACTATCCAAACTGAATGAAGCACTTGCAAAAAAATGGACCGTCTTTAGTCAATAGACGCAAAGTTTTGTTTCACCACGACAACGCGAGACCGCATACCGCAAGACTCACCATAGTCAAGCTAAACGAGCTCGGATGGGATCTAATGCCGTATCCACCGTACTCTCCGGATATTGCACCTTGCGATTATCATATTCTCCGCGGACTTCAGTCCCATTTAAGTAACAAGAACTACACCTCAAAAGAAGCTATAAAAAGGGATATCGACGCGTATTTTGGCTCCAAGGACAAACAATTTTTTGATTAGGGAATTAAAAATTTGCCTAAACGCTGGGAAGACATTGTAAATAATGGAGGAAAATATATTATTGATTACTAAAACTTCCCATGTCTGAAAACTGTTACGTAATCTAAAGTGGAAAATAAAGTTTACGTGCTCGGCCGTTTAGCTGTGATACTTCAAAACTTTAAAATTTACCTGTAATGTTACTTATCTACTGGTGGAGAATGCGACGTCAGCATGACGTCATTCTCTACTTTTGTGTTTTTGTAAGTGTGGTGAATACAGTTTTGAGTTTTCTACTAGTAGAGATATTGTCAACTGCACTTAGCAAATGAGAACTGACACAACCAGTTGAGAATGAATGCGGTAAGTAGTGTCAAGAAAAAAAAAAACGGTTATATACAAACAAAAAGTAATTTTCAACAACGAACAATGGGTTTAGTGATTTGTGAATTAGTGTTCCATGTCTTTTATACTAGAAAATTATGCTTTTTTTGAAAAAATAAGTTTTTTGCAATAATTTTGAGGTAAGTTATTTGAAATGAAATATTTAATAATAGAGAATCTGCCAGTGCTTGGTATTCTAATTGGCGTCAGCTAGCGAAAAACAGAAAGATGGCTGGCGAAGCAAGAATAAATTCGTCCTAAATTGATTTTGAGTTGTATCGGTCACGAAGTAAGTAAATTATATCAATTTATATTTCATTTTTTAGTCAACAATATCAATATCAGGTGTAGTAAAAAAAAATCCATTATTTTTCCAAAAGATTGATTTAGTAATCTGTATCTCGCGTTGTACAAGTGCGATTGGGTTACGCTAGATGGCGTTAGAAAGACAGAATTTCGTACTAAATAAACTTTTCAGACAGTTTTGTGATTGCTTGACTCAGTATTGTTTGAGCACTCATCAAAGATGGACACCAGTAAAAAAAAATATGCCACATTAAACAGTTTTTCTTCGAAAACGCTAAAAAGAAACATTGTTCAAAAAACCGTTTGGAACCTTTTAAATAAGGCTTGATACAAAAAGAAGCTCGATGTATGGGTGCCACACGAGTTAACGCAAAAAAATCTCATGGACCGAATTTCCATCTGCGAATCGCTCCTGAATCGCAACAAAATCGATCCATTTCTGAAGCGGATGGTTACTGGTGATGATAAATGGGTCAAAAACGTTCGTGATCGAATCGCGGTGAGCCGGCGCAAACGGTGGCCAAGCCAGGATTGACGGTCAGAAAGGTTTTGCTATGTGTTTGGTGGGCAGGGAATCATATACTATGAGCTGCTCCCCTACGGTCAAACTCTTAATTCGGACCTGTACTGTCAACAATTGTACCGTCTGAAGGAAGCAATCGACCAGAAGCGGCCAGCTTTGGCCAATAGGAGAGGAATTGTGTTTCATGAGGACAACGCCAGGCCATACACTTAGATAGTGACTCGCCAGAAGCTCCGGGAGCTTGGTTGGGAGGTTCTTATGCATCCACCTTATAGTCCGTAACTGGCACCAAGTGATTACTATCTGTTCCTGTCTATGGCGAATGATTTTGCTGGTAAAAAATTCGCCTCAAGAGAAGCTTGTGAAAATCTACTGTGCCAGTTTTTTGGCAATAGGGACCAGGGTTTCTATGAGAGTGGCATTATGAAGTTACCTTCAATATGGCAGCAAGTTATCGAACGAAATGGTGCATATTTAACCTAAATCGGATCATTCTAACTATGCTAAATAAAATCTTAAATTTAATGCAAAAATAATGGATTTCTTTTTACTAGACCTTTTATATATCATGAGTACAAATGTGATGTGTGTGTGTGTGTGCGGGGCTTATGGTAGCTAGTGTACGTATGCATATATTTTACGTCCAACAATATTGATAAACTTACGCTGCCATACCGTAGCTTAGCAAAGATATTCTGAAATATCAGGTGAACAAAATGTTTGGCTGGGTGCAAATCGCGTCGATGAGAATCCTCTAACCCAACCCTCCACGTGGGTACTGACTGGTAATAACTCGGAAATAGACCAAGTTAGCTCAGAGTGGGAATGATTTAGGGGGTTTGTCTGCGGTGACGGTCCTAACACGGATACCTGAATGAATCAGAGTCACTTGTTAGAGGTGGACTGGACTAAGGTATCATTCGTTACCGTACTGATAGTCAGCTTGGCTGAGGGCCCTATTGCTCAGTCTTGAACGGTGGCTCTGGATATCGGGCGTCCGCCAGAGTATATAGCCTGCATAAATAGGGGCTCTGTGTAGCTTGACCATTTTTTCCCCGACACTCGTGGGAACATGTATGACCTCAACTATTTATGAAAACACAAAATGAACTGAAGACTGAAGTTAATGCTCAGCGGAATGACGAACAGCAGACATTGCGGATGGAGGGACCAACAGCGAGACAGTCGTGGAAGCAGTGATTGCAACAGCAGTGGCTTCCTCAACTACGGGAGACGCACCGCCATCTGATCTGGAGGAACTAGAAGTGACCGGGGTAAAGTTAGTGGGATATACTTACTTCTCTCCTGATCCTGATCTTTTCCCAAAGAGTCACGTACACGATGGAATTTCTGGTTCACAATTCTTTGTTTTTATTATGTTGTCACCAAATGTTTCCTTCAATAAATCTATTGCTATGTTTGATGTATGGCAAATAGCGCCGTCTTGCTGGTACCACATCTCTTCACTAACTTCTAGCCATCTGTTGGGATGAAAGGATTTACAAGATTTACATCATCCAAGATGGCCTCTCTGAAGAGATTTGCCAATTCATACACCCTTGATGCCATAAAGCATCTCTGCACAATGCGGCGGTGCCAGGGTCACTCATCAGGCCCCGAAGCGTTGTTCTCTCTCGGAGAGTTCTGATACGGAGATGCTCCCAAGCATTCTGAAAGCCGTTCTCCTTTCTGTATCTATATATGGACGGAGGGTCTCGCTAATTGGTTTAGCGCGACCTCTCAAATTGGAGGGAGCAATCGAAGTGGATGGAACTGAGTCCGGAGTAAGCTCAGTTGTTGAAACTGACTGGCTTAGCAGCATCGTGATTAGATATGTTGGTCAAAGACACTTTGCAACCGTACGCCAAGTTTTCAGTAACTAGTGGTTAGTGGTCGCCAAAACTGATGTGCTACTGCTGGCAGGTGCTGATGGGACAGCAGATGCGACAAATATTGCTTTTCTATATAAGACTACTTACCCGACGTACTCGTTATAGTAGTCGAATTAATTTAAGAGGACCCGGAGATCATCCAGAATCAGAGTAAAGTCCGTATAGTTTAGTTACTCCTCGAAGCGGGCACGTTTCAGGGAGGCTTCGTTAAAATACAGCCAAAATTACTCCCTTATTCTAAATTAAACAGTGATCACTGAAACCCTATATTGTGGAAGGCATTTTATCGACCCTCCGATCTGGATCTGTAATATTCTGTTAAAGGCAGGGTCACCACGCACTAACGGTCTTGATTAGATAGAGGCTATCAATTAATCAATCAAAAGAGAGCGTGACGTTGGAACAAGGACATAATCCTTGTTCATCAAGTGGACCACGGTCTGTTAGAGGATATGAGCCCTATAGCTGATACCTCTGGGGTCAACCACAAGTGTTACGGGCACTGCGACAACGAGATCTTTTGTACCCAAGCCCGTTTACGACATTAGAATCGATGATTGAAGCTGGTGTTGGGAAACTCAGCTGAAAGTGTTTGAGGCGTAGTCTGGCCAGGGCCGGACATTCGCAAAGAATGTGGATTGATGTTTCATCCTCCTCCAGACAGAGGATAGTCCCATTTTGTGAAGGTGGTATATTAACCAGTTATGTCCTGAGAGATAGCCGATTAATAGGTGTAAATTTGTTCTGCTAAGACTAATTCTGTCAAAAGCTGCATCGAAATTGACGAGGGTTTTCGCTTGGCGGAGACCTGTCGAATTTGTCCATTGTAGAAGGTATTTGTCATGGTAATGTTTTTCTATCATAGCTTTGGCCGGTGCCCAGCTTATACCGCAGAAAGGCTCCGGGCCCATCAGTGGGGAAGACGAGCCAGCTCCCGCCAGCTCGTCCGCCACTTCATTGCCCTCAATTCCTTTGTGCCCCGGTACCCAACATAATGTGACCTTGTTTCGCATAGAGAGTTTTTGTAGGATATGAAAGCATTCGGTGACTAATTTTGAGGAGCACTTCCAAGAGGAGAGAGATTTGATGGCAGCTTGGCTGTCTGAGCAAATAAGAATGCGCGCTCCTTTGAGCCCTTTGTCATGTATATGACGTGCACAAAGTTCTATGGCATGTATTTCTGTTTGAAAGACAGTTGGCCACGAGCCCATTGCGACAGATATGCGGGTATTAGGACCGTATATCCCGTCACCTGTACCTTCATCTGTCGTCGATCCGTCTGTGAACCAAACGTAATTGTGTTTTGAGGATATTAAGTTGTTATTCGTTTTCCATTCCAGTCATTCCAGTCTGTCTGGGATGATTATGGAGAAGCGCCTGCGATAGTGTAGTTTTTGAGGCATGGAATCTGAGTTAGAATATATTTCTATATTTGGTATATTTTTTATGATTGTTTCGTGTCCACTTGAACTCGAAGTTGAACTTGTGGAAAATGTTCATGCGAATGGCACTGATTAAGCGGTAGGCGTTCTACCAGAGCCTCTAGTGCAGCCGTGGGACAAGATAGAGTCTAACGTTGTACTAAATTACAGCTGTATTGCGCATATTCTGAACCTGCATGTATGCCCATCAAGTTCACCATTGAATCACTTATCGTATCCGTTGTCCAAAGGTCTCCCTCTACCACTCTCATATTAAAGCAAACTTCTGAATAGGTGCCATGCCCTCCACCTTCTCTCTTAGTGGGTTTTGTTGAAGATCAACGTGGACATGATAAATGCGCAATCTATGGGGAACAGACAGACAAGACAACACAACATATTAAAGAAATTATTGCAAATGAAAATTAAAAATTTGTATTTGTTCTTTTTTTGTTCGTGTATATTATATCCAATTGCTATAGTAACTTTTTTGTTGAAAATAAACTAATGCCACATATAATTGATGACTATATTCTAAAATATGAATATAATCGAATTAAGAGTTAATTTGTAAAATAAATTTTAAAATACAATATATGTACATTTCCCTTTATCAATTCAAGTCAATACGATTCCTAAAAACAAATATTGTGACTTGGAGCTAAATGCGTGTTATTTAAATTTGTTATATAAAAATAAAGAAATGTCTCCCCTTATAAAAGTTATTATTCGTACATCTTCCAGAAATCACTTCCACAATTTGCTATGATATGCCTATTCGTCAGTTATAGGATTGCTCTATTGTGCCCGCGATGAATTTAATTATCCAACAAGGGCTCCTGATCACTAGAGTAAGCACCACTACCATCTAATACGCGAGCAGCATTTCTATTAAATCCAAAACAGAGATGAAAATATTAAAATTATTACATAAACGATATCATTTAATTATGTATATGATTTTGAATATACTTGTGCTTTCGTGCTTTAAAACTTGACATACATTGTGTTGGCATATTCAATACGATGTGCAGGTGACATATTCAGATTCCCTTTAGTCTTGGCATCATATGCCCAAATGACACAGGTAGCTATTAAGGCAACTGCAGAGAGAAATAGAATATATGACATTAACGGCGGAGGATAATTAAGCCGATTCGAAAAAACATACCTGTTAGCCAACCAAGGAAGAACAGTTCCACCCAAACGTAATTGCCTTCACTCTTATCCACAATCATACCTGCAATGATTGTAATAACTGCAAGTCCCAAATTTTGCACAGACTGACAACTAAAAATAAATATAAATTGTTTATTGAGTATAAAAATGTAACAAATTAAAAGAGAAATATAATCATTTGAAATCTATAGATACTTTTGATTGAATTATCTGCATCATAAGGTCTAGTAAAAAGAAATCCAGTATTTTTGCATTAAATTGAAGGTTTTATTTAGCATAGTTAGAATGATCCGATTTAGGTCAAATATGCAAAACTGGGACAGTCGATTTTCACAAGCTTCTCTTGAGGTGAATGTTTCACCAGCAAAATCATTGGCCATAGACAGGAACAGGTAGTAATCACTTGGTGCCAGGTCCGGACTATAAAGTGGATGGATAAGAACATTCCAACTAAGCTCCCGGAGCTTCTGGCGAGTCACTATCGTTGTGTTTGGCCTGGCGTTGTCCTGATGGAACACAATTCCTCTTCTATTGGCCAAAGCTGGCCGCTTCTGGGCGATTGCTTCCTTCAGACGGTCCAATTATTGACAGTAAAGGTCCGAATGAGAGTTTAATCGCAGGGGAGCAGCTCATAGTAGATGATTCCCTGCCAATCCCACCAAACACATAGCAAGACTTTCCAATCCTGGCTTGGCCACTGTTTGCGTCGGCTCACCGCGATTCAACCACGACTATTTTCACTTGACGTTGTCATAAGTGATCCACTTTTTATCATCAGTAATCATCCGCTTCAGAAATGGATCGATTTTGTTGCGATTCAGCAGCGATTCGTAGATGGAAATTCGGTCCATGAGGTTTATTCGCGTTAACTCGTGTGGCACCCATACATCGAGCTTTTTTTTTTGTATCCAGCGTTATTAAATGGTTCCAAACGGTTTTTTGTGCAATGTTTAGCTTCCAGGCAATAGAAACAGTGGTTACATGACGGTTAGACTCGACGATTTCCATTATTTTATCGATATTTTGGCCTTGCATCTTTGACATCAAAATTACCGGAACGGAATCGACGAAACCAAAATTGCACGTGATTGGCTGTTACGGTATCAGGACCATAAACACTATTTTCAGCCGTCTGGCTTACGTTTTCGCCTTTATCGAAGAAAAACTATAAAATATAGCGTATTTTCTCTTTACTTATGTCCATTTTTGATGCGTGATCAAACAATACTGAGTCAAGCAATCACAAAACTGCCTGAAAAGTTTATTTAGCACGAAATCGTATCTTTCTAACGCCATCTAGCACTTATACAATGCGAGATACAGATTACTAAAGCCATCTATGGAAAAAATAATGGATTTCTTTTTACTACACCTTATATTAAAATATAAATGAGCAGTACATGTTCGAGAAAATGGAGCAGTTTGACAATTTAATTTCAACAATATTCGTATTCTTTCAGAAATTTTCAGATGTTCCAATCTAAATTCTGCCATATATTCGTTCTTTGCAAAAATCATTGTTTTCGTGAAGACGGTCCAATGATTTGCATCCACCAAATTATTGAATACCCTGCTACGCCTAATTCTTTTACACATCCAGCAAGACTAATTATAAGCCAAATCGGTAATAAGATCCACTCAAAAGAACGCCGTAACGGTTTCACTTTAAATTGTCAAACTGATGTCATTTATACTGACTTTAGTAAAGCATTTGTTGAAGCTCGGATGTGTTCAGAAACTTAACGGGCGTGCTCGTAGTAATGCGATTACTCTTATGTGGGTGAAGGGACACATTGGTATAGAACAAAATGAAACTGCAGACGCCTTGGCTAGACAAGGATCTGAAGCTGAATTTTATGGACCGGAACCAGTAGTTGCTCTCAGCAGCGGGACGGTGAAGGCAAAGGTCGAAGAGTGGATAAAGAAACTCCATCTCACGAGATGGGAGAACTTATCCACTTGTAGACAGGCAAAGGCTTCGTTGAGGCTATCAAAGGGCAGTGAATCGGGGAGGGCTCTCAGTCTAGGACGATTGACTCTAAGCTGGTTGACTGCATTAATAACTGGGCATGGCAATTTCAGGTACCACCTCAACAAGATGGGTCTTGTTGAAGGGGATGATGCTGACATTTGCAGATTATACATGGAAAAGGCAGAGACAGCGGCGCACATAGTGTGCCAGTGTCCTGCATTGGCAAGCAGGAGGATGTCCACATTGGGTCGCCAATTTATTGATGAACTCGAAATGTGGAATTTTAATTTATGCCGATGATGTAAAATTTTAATTTTTCACGTCGCACAGATCAGTAGTTGAGCAGATTCAACTTAGAGATGACATAAAAAAATTTAAATTTATGCATTTTTCAAGAAGATCTCCATTTTCTGACACATATGAAATTCAAGATCACACCCTAGATACCCTAGTTACTATGGATACCAAATTACGCTTTAATTTTCATATTAATATCTGTGTAAATAAGGCTAAGGGAGTTCATTAAAAGATGATCTAACGAATTTCATGATCCATATTGGATCCTTGGACCCAACAGTATCAATTGTATAAAGATAAACTGGAATCGGTTCAAAAACAATTCCTACCGTTTGCTTTGAGGAACCTGCGTTGGGATCCAACACGAAATCTTCCACCATACCGCCAGACCGCCTTAAGCTTTTAACACTACAATCTTTGGAAAGTCGGCGATTAATGCTAAATGTCACATTTATAGTTAAACTTTGAATTGGAAATATATTTAGCCCTTACCTTCTTAATGAATTAAGTTTTAATATACCGTCAAGAGTAACACGGTACTATGTACCTATTAAGATTTTTACTTGTAAAACGAATTACGCACAACATGATCCGCTTCGCTGTTTAATAAATCCTTTGATAAATCCTTTCAACTTTTCACTATAAAAGCTTGCTTATTGAATATCCTTAATTAATTTTCTTTTTGTATATATATTATTTTCTTTAATCGTTTATTTCAGCTGATGAAAATATTTTTTCTGTAGCTGATGCGGATACTAAGTTGTCGTCTGCCCTCAAGACGTTTTTACTGAGTGATCCGGACTGCTACTGTTATCGGTCACCGATTCGTGCTTTGACGGATGCTCCACTCGGTCGGGTGGGCGGTGTAAGTGAGCTCGCTGGGATCATTCGTTCGAAATAAAGAAATTATGTCGATCAAAAATTTTCAAAATCCTTATACAAATTTGTGCAATACTAGTGTCGGAGGTGGGTGTCGTAGCCTTCTGATCTGTAGGTCGTGGGGGGTTCAATCTCCGGCTGAAGCATAACAAAAATTAATATCGAAAAGATTCGAACGGTACCCACCTGCCGGCAAGAATTAGCAATTTTTCCGGCAGTAACAATTTGTCAAACATGCTTCTTAAAAGAGCTCTGTGACAAAACTAAGTTAAAGTGATGCCACAAGAGTTCTGCCATTCGGAACCGACTAATATAAGTAGATCTCTTCTAATGCTATCCAAATTTAACACGCACAACAGTATTGGAAGAGAAGCTCAGTAGTGGGGCCTTTCTGGCCTAGGTGTGTCCTCTCAGAGAGATGGCAGCCATATAACGCATAAGTGTCGAAGAAATAAGTATATGGAATTAAATTTTCAACATTATTGCGGTACATCGATCGATTGCCACTGATATTGCTTATGCTTATTCCTTTACTCTTTCCTTTATTATACCATCGATCGATATTTAAGAGAAATTCAAATTCCCAATTTATTAGCCCTCGGTATTGGTGCGGAGTTAGGGCGGCTACAAAAAAATCAAAAGATTTTGACCGATTTCTACAATAAAAAATTATGGAAATGAGGTGGAAGAAAAGCAATTTTGAATCGATAGAGATCAATCGCCAAATATACATCAGAGAAGCTATTTGAAAAGAAATTGAATTGATGTACCAAATTTTTGACCGAGCTTCTTTTTCAATTTTATTGTGCGTCTTAAATTCTGGACAGTTTTTGAAGGGACCTATATGGCGCGGAAGCTTGGGCAATGTAACATCGTATATTAGTACTTTCCAGGTTACTGATAACAAATCTGAAATCTGAAATCTGAAATGTAGCCCCTACACTATTCTCATAAGCCAGGATTGAAAATTTGATTTTTGACGTTTCTGATAGCGAGTGGGAACTAAATGAATAATTAGATTTTACTTTTTTTTTTTTTAAATAAATGATTAATACCTTGTGCTTCGAAAGCCATTACCCGTTTTACTGTCAGATTTATGGCTCAAAAATGTCAGGTACTTTTCGGCAAATACCATTACTAAAATTGTAATTGCAACAACAAAAGGAAAATAATCAAAAATAATTGTTTTACGGAAATGTGGCATACTTTTAGGCATTTGTTTTGATAGCCATATGAAATTATTGTTACATACGATCCTGAAAGTATGCCCCATTTTTTTGAACGATGCTGTTGAATAAGATTTTTGGGCCAATTTTTAAATCGCATTTTTGTTCAATAATAGCCTAGACAGACAGCAGCGATAATCCGGATTACCGGCGCACTTAATCAGAATAAAATATTAACCTGACAGAAGGCAGTATTGGAGATTAACTAAACGGCTGATTGCTGTTTTATTAGGTGTGCTCACTTAAATTACTATCACTATCAATTTCTGTCATCTGTCACTCTCGATATGAGAAAATCTACAAGAAGTACGTGAACTGAAAACTATCAGAAACTTGTAAATTGATATTCACAGTTCGTAATTGATTTATTTTTTCGCCAACGCTTTTCATGTCGAAAACTGTTAACAATTATTGAAAGTTTTTTGTAAGCGAACACACCTAATATTTTGTAAAATGGATGGAGAAAAATTCACAATAGAAAATTTTCAGCAGTGTTGCCATCGCAAATTGCCCTAATCCTCTTTTATTTTGAGAATTCGAGTTAATTCGAATTAACTCAGTAATCCGGAATTAGGCTGCCGTCTGTCTAGGCTATAAGGGTCGAAAGACTCTGTAACATTTTAAAGTTTAACATTTTTTTCTTTTCATACGTTAAAGTGGTAATTTTAATTCACTTTTAATTGAAAGCTGCAACTGCTGAGTCAAATATCGTAAACTTAAAAACGGCACTGTGCCCCTTAGAAAGACCAAGTACTGAAGAGCTTGACAGCGTATGGAATTTCTAATTGGCGCTAGCTGGCGAAGCACGCTAAGTTCGGCCTAAAACGATTTTCGGTTGTAATGGCCACAGGGACCTACTTATATTAGCCAGTTTCGAACGGTAAATCTCTGAGGTTTCTTCAACAAATACTTATATTTGGAATGAAACATGCCTCGATCTGAGGTGTTTTAGAAGAGGACGATGGTGGTAGAGTGCTAGTTGAAAGATATTACATATTGACAACACAAAATAACAGATTCCATCCAAAAACTGTACTTATTCTAGCACTTTGTCTTGCGACCACAGAAATATAATGGAGCATTATATTTCATCTCAATATTTCATACTTACAAGCCATAGGCAGTGCCCAACTGATATTCTGGTATAATTAGAGCGACTAAAGGCCATAAACTAGCAGCTAGCATCGAATAAGATAATCCCATAATGACCATGCCAAAGTATGGGTTAAGCATAGTGAATGCGAGCAATGAATGGGCACCAATTGTAGATAGAGTTGCACTGAAAACCCAAGCTACATTACGTCCAGTTTTATCGATAATAAAGCCGAAAGCTGGCGAAGCAATTGCTGATATTAAATAAACGATCGAATTAACGTTATTAGCTGCATCAGGTGTGAAGTGGAATTTTTCCATGAAAAATGTTCTGAAATACAAAAAATTATAAATACAAATCGATATCTTTTCCAGATATTATCTGTAAGTCATTGTCAACAATTACTTTCCCAGCGCAATGAATGGAAATATTGCTACGTAATACGCAACGCATATGATTGAAACCATCCAAAAGGTCACCTTAAAAGTGGTGACATCACTCAATTTTGCTATTTCACCAGAAGGATTGTTGTTGCGTTGTAAAATGCGCTCAGCACGTTTATCCATCCAGCCTGCGGACAAGTAAATATTAAATTGCAACTTGCAATATGACCATGTTGTACTTACCCAAAATTAGAGAGCAGATTAGGGACATTACACAGGTGCATGCGGCCAAAAGTAGAACCACACCAATGGCCGTGTGATTTTTATAGAATTGTTCCACGTAATTGTAGATTGGTTGCATCACCCAAAAATTGACTGTACTACCAAATCGTGCCACTGACAATTGAAGGCCAAACACCATATTCAATTCTTTTCCTTTGAACCAAAGTACGGCATAGTTGTTTTGGGCTACAGCCAATGACTCGGCTCCGATGCCAAATATGAAGCGGCCCAGGATCATCAACCAAAATGCGCCAAAAATGCCACCGGAAGCAAATATCAGTTGACCAATCAGAAGAATGACCAGATAGATAATGGTACCAAGGCGTATACCGAAAACCCGATCAATAAGAAAGCCACCAACGAAACAGAGTACCACATTTGGCCATGAGTAGATGGAATAGATAAGTGTAAACTGTGTTGTGGTTATATTCAGCTCCTTCTTAAAAACCTCTTGTAACGCCCCTGGATTATCGTAGCAGAAGTAGGAACCTGGTTTGCGATAAAAGAAATTCAATTTTTTTAAATAGCATGTACATTATTTTTTTTTTATACACTGTCCTGAACATCACTATGTCAAAATATCAAGTGGCTTTATACGACTGACAATTAGAGCTACAGATTCAGTACACAGGAGCTACATAAAATTACTACATCAATTTAAATAGAACAAACAATGAATTACGGTTTGAACATTTAATAGGCATATTATGATACGCGACTCGCATAAATTAGTGGAACAAAAAAATGTCGATCATATAGAGCCTACTTTTGTGAACTCAACGAACCAAAAATTTCTCGGCGCAATTGACCACAGAAGTCGTGGCTGTAGGTCAAAGTTCAAATTTAAATTCAAGATTGCTCAATATCCTCGCCGGTCTTTGACCGCGCGTAAAAAATCTTTTAATTTTTTATAAACTAAATTTTTATTCCAAAAAATACCTTACTAACTTATCAAAAATTTTGGGCCGAATTAATGGCCATAAAATTTGCTTTCCATTGGTATATAATACATATTTTTAGATAATTTTTTCATACTTCTAATGATTTCCTTAAATTTATACCTAACAAATTTTGCAAAAAATATAACCCTCATAAGACCCGATGCCGGCTTCGTGACCAACAGTATTTTAGGATGTCTTTTCTTATAGCCGGCATTTGGCCGGGCTCTAACAAATAACCCCCAAAAGTAAAAATTAAGCTTCGCGGCCAACAGTTTAATTAGTTTTTAATTCGCAGCCAACTTTGTTTTTGCGACACATAAACAGTGTCTCATCTTTCTCTGCACATTCACTTGATAGCGATGTAAAAATTTGTTTAAATTATTAAAAATACAGAGAAATTATTTTAAAATGTGTGTTATATACCATTGGAAAGGAAATTAAATGGCTTTTAAGCCTGTCCTAAATTTACCTGCATTATTTACATTGTCTTCTCAACGTTTAGGAAAATTGTTTGTCCTTTGAGCCAAAATACGCGTCGATATCCCTTGTTATAGCTTCTTTTGAGGTGTGGTTCTTATTACTTAAATGGGACTAAAGTCCGCGGAAAATGTGATAATCGCCTAAGGTCGGTCTTGCGGTATACGGTCGTGCGATGTCGTGGTGAAACAAAACCTTGCGCCTATTGACTAAAGATGGGCGATTTTTTTGCAAGTGCTTCATTCAGTTTGGATAGTTGATGGCAATTATAATCAGCTGTGATCGTCTGGTTTAGTTCCAGCAGATCAAAAAATAAATGATACCGGCCATATCCCACCAACAGGAGGCCATCTCTGTTCAAAAAACTCCCATTTTCAAGCTGAGGACACACATTTACTCTCTGCTGAAAGTTTGCGACGGAAAATTTATATGGAACCCATTTTCCCAGCTTTGGAACGTTGCTCAAATGAACCAGGTGCCTGTAAACTGTTCCATGTGATGAATATAACCTTCCAGCCATCAGAAGGACTGTCAAACTTGGCTTAGCTTCCACGAGTTCCAGCAACCCGTCGGAATTAAAGACCTCAGGACGACCAGAGCGTGTGGCATCCTCAACGTTACAATCACCACTTTGGAATTTGGAAAACCACTTTTGCGCAGTCCTTACACTCACAGTGTTCTCCCTATGAGTTTCGTTTATTTCTGCAGCAGTAGTTGTTGCATTTTTTCAACTTTTATAAAAAAAAAATACAAAATATGCCTTTTATACTCGTTCGAAGATTCCATTTTATCTTTTAACAACGCGTACTTCTATCCGCGATTAAAATCACTTGTTGAATGCACAATACATCAGAGAAAATAAAAATAGTTCCTTTATCTCCCACGAATCATTTTTTTGTACGCAAAAAGCGCCTACTGTGAAACTATTGAAAAAAGAACGCACGAACTTATGGACTGACCTGATACCTTTTATTTGATACCCATATTGTAAAATAAAATTGCGAGGATATTGAGTAATCTTGAATTGAAATTTCAACTTTGATCTACAGCCACGACTTCTGTAAGTCAATTGAGCCGAAAAAGGTTTGGTTCGATGAGTTCACAAAAATTAGCTTTATACGAAGCAATTAGTTATTATTTTTTCCGTTAGAGTGTGCTATTATTCTCCACTTATGTCAAATTGATAATATGGTTAGCGAGTCGCCAAATTGTGTTCTCCTAGTAGTTATGTCAAAATGAAGCGAATATAAGAAAGTTTGGAGTTTGGCAATTTGACCGACTCGCCGAAAATTCTCCAAATGTGCCAATATCAAGAGAATAGAATTTGTACGTGACAACTCCTAAATTGTGAAACAATTTTATATTATATTGCAAATTGCTTAGTGCCATCTCAACTATCAATGACGGATCATAGAATAATAAGTTGCATTGATGTGGGTTCACCGTTAGTAAATACAATTCGAAGGGATCCCACGAAAATTGACTGGGGAAAATACCTGGAAAGCCTTAGAGCAAATCTAAACCAACTTTAATCAGGAGTAGAAAAGAATTAGAAATTATTGATAGAAAGCTTCAATAAAACCATTATTGAAACTTATGAGGACAGCTGCCAAAGAAGCAGAGTCAGCACCAAAAAGGATGTACCTTGATAGAACAACGACGCTGGGTGGTAAACATCTTTGAATCGCTGAAATGTCTTGATGTGGATGGTATATTTTCTGCATTTCTACAGAAGGGTTTAGAACATATCATAGGTACACTCACTCAGATTGTTAGGAGCAGTATAGCGATATAGAGATATATAACAAAGATATGTGGAAGGGGGCAAAGGTGATCTTTATACCGAAGGTTGGCAAGAAGGACCCTCTTCACCCACAATCTCTCAGGCCATTTGCATTCGTGCTTTGTTCATATCAATTGACTAACGCAACTCTGTGTAGCTTCATGAAGCTATCCAAAAAGCTCTGAAAAATAGAGGTGTTAATGATACTAACTCTATGGATGAGCACATTTAATGGACCGAATTTCCATTTTCGATTTTCTGCTAAAATGGGATGAAATCGAACCATTTCTGAAGCGAATGATCACGGGCAAAAATGTACGAAAAAGCTCATGGACGAAGTGAGGTGAAGCGGTGAACGGTGGCAAAGCCCGGATTCACACCAAAAAAGATAATGCTCTGTGTCTGATGAGATTGGAAGAGAATTGTTCATTATGAGCTTCTACAACCTGGTTAAACGATTGATTCTGATCTCTAGTGTCAACAATTAACAAGATTGAATGAAACAATTCAATTAAGACGGCCAGAATTGATATTGTGTTCCATCATGAGAACGCTAGACCACACACATCTTTGATGACCCGGTAGAAACTGAGAGAGTTTGGCTGAGAAGTTTTAATGCATCCACCATATAGCTCGCACCTTGCACCTTCAGATTATAATTTCTTTCGATCTCTGGAGAACTCTCTTAATGGTGTAATTTTAAATTCCGTAAAGGTAAATTTCTCACAAAGCTTCTATTAAACACTTTAAGAAATGCCACACAGTAATAGTACTACCTAATCAAGATTTTTGTCAATTCCATATACCCGCGAAATATAAAATCAAGTTTACGGAAACATATCAAAATGAGCCTTAATAATACATTCTGTCAAATAAGTACCCGGAACAAAAGGTTGACTTGTTCCTAATGACGCCGCAACCAAACTAAATGACACATAGCAATAAAAATTCACAGAATAGTGGCTGACAGTTGTGCCAACCTGGGAAAAAATTTTTTTTGTTAATATTCTCAGAGGGAAAATTAAAAATGAGAATTAATTAAAAATGAGAATTTCCGGGTACTTATTTGACAGAATGTATGTATAATGCATGTGTAATAAAATGTTGATTAAATTAACATTTAATTAAATTTAATCAAATTAATTAAAAATTAATTATTTAATGTTATTAATAAAATTTAATTTAATATAATAAACACAAAGGCAATAATGAAATATGTTGATTTCATGTTTGTTATTTGTTTTTACTAATATAGTTTAAAAAAAAAAAATATGCTATTAACAAAAAGTACTTACCAAAACCAAGCAAACACATGAATATCAAAGCAATAAAGCGATGCAAGCCGCTTGATGGATTGCAGCACATAGAAGCGCCACAACCAGTTGGATGTGGGTCTAATTCATTATCCTGAACACTGCGCCGTATTGGATGCAAAACTTGCTCATTATCCACAATGGGCAGCCGATCGTTATCAACGTCCGTCATTCTATACAGTTATGATTGCCTTTGTTGTTGTTGTTGTTGGTGTTACTAACGTCTTCTACGCTCTAATGAAATACTGATACGTTTCGATCGCTTCTTTAATGAACACTAAAAATATATAAACGACATATTCGTATCAAAGTTTCCGTGCGAGTATGTTTATTGTTATTGTTGTTGTTGTTGTTGTTGTTGTTTTGATATTATTATTTTATTATTGTTTTGTTCCAGCTGCAATACATTTTCTAAATAAAAGGCGTTTTCGTATTATCAGTAGTTTATGCAAAATGCATTCTCTTTTCCACATTCACATACAATGAGAAGTAGCTCTATGAAACAAAATAAATCGAAATTGATGACGAATTGATCTGCAAGTTTTTAAACATGTTAAAGCGTAGCTTAGCTTCGCAGAACCAATGTTATGTACGTAGTTATTCACAAGCTGGTGCTCCTTTCAATACAAAATTAAATTTTGGTAAGGCAAAACCCTTTCGCAGTCACGAGATGAATGGCCAGCAGTAGGACCGATGTTACACAGGTAGCCACAGTCACGAGTTGTTGTTGCGTTCATTACTATGATACTGATAAATTTGCAGAGCAAAATCCCTATTCTTCGTTATTGTAAAATTCAACAAGTTTAAGCACACAAAAGTAAAAAAATCTCCTTACAGTCGGCTGGGGTCGACCAAATTATACCCTGCATATGTAGATTTATATATAAAAAGTTTACTCGAATATCCATCATTTTCTTTCCACTTTTCGAGAAACAATTTTTGCATATGCTACTAATTTACACCCGAAATATGGTTGACTTTGACGAAGTACTTTGTATGTTATGAGAGTTCTAAAAGGGATAATTTAAAGGAGGTTTTTAAGATAATTCAGGGATTTAGTATGAGAGCTATAGAAAGAGTTGGCGTGGCTTACCTCTTTCTTGTAAATCCAAATAATTTTTCAATATTAGTCCATATTAGTTCATAAGTTATAGCGGTTTAAATTTTTTAAAATTTTCGCAACTTTGTATGGTAGCCCCATTAAGAAGTGGGCGTGGTATGTTGATTTTTTGCCAGATTATGTACAACTACCATATTAACCTAAGTATTAATTATGATTGTTCTAGACAGAAGATTGCAGAAGCTGCAGCTACCTCAATTTAAAAGAAATTCAGTCATCCTGTATTGGAGCCACTATAAACAATGGACGTGGCTGGCCCATTTCTTGTGGATATATTTGCTCTCACAATACTAATCCACACCTTCAATCTGGTTGTTCTAAGCTGAATAGTTTGTAAGTTATGGCGGTTAAAATTTTTGTTTAATTTCCTCAACTTTGTATGGGAGCCCCAATAAGAAGTGGGCGTGGTACGATGATTTTTTGCCATATTATTTCCGAATACGATATTAATCTAAGTGTCAATTATGGTTATTCTAGACAGAAGATTGCCGAAGTTACTGCTGTTTCAATTTAAAATTTGTATGGGGGCTACGATAAACAGTGGGCGTGGTGCGCCCATATCCTGTGAGCCTAGTTGCTCGTACAATACTAATTCACACCTTAAATCTCGTTATTCTACGCTGAATAGTTTGCAAATTATAACCAGTAACATTTTTGTTTAATTTCCGCAACTTTGTATGGGAGACCCAAAAACGAGTGGGCGTGGCACACTGATTTTCTGCCATATTATTTCCGACTACCATGTTAATCTAAGTGTCAATTATGGTTATTCTGGACAGAAGATTGTAGAAATTACAGCAGTTTCAATTTAAAAGAAGTACAGACACTTTGTATGAGAGCTACGCTAAAAAGTAGGCGTGGCTCACCCACTTTTGGCGAGGTTATATAGTAGTATAATATAACTCTATGTGCAAAATATTGTTGTCCCAGGTGGTATATTATGTGAGTTATAGCAAGTTAAAGATTTTGAAAATTCCGAGGTTAGTCGCTTTGAATGCTTGGTGTGGGCATGGCTATTAACCGATCATGCCCAATATCAATCCCCTCCGTACCCTTGGATCATAGTTTACTTATGCCAAATTTCGTCGAAATAGCTCAATATTTACTCAAGTTACCGTGCGAACCAGCCAGGTGACAGACAGACGGACGGACATCGTTAAATCGAAAATTTAAGCGACGCTGATCACGAATATATATCTATGTCTATATCTCCGGAGATTCCTTCAAGTGGACACAAACATCTGACCGAAATGAATATACCTTGCATATTGCATTATGCACAGGGTATAAAAAGTATTAAATGCCGTGCCGTGACTGTCAGTGTAACATCGACCTAAGCCAGTCGTCGCACAGTCACGATAGTGTGGACTAATTAAATTTGTAGCATAATTACGATGTGTAACGTACGTACGTACCGTAGCTCAATGGTTAGTGTGTTGGCCTTCTGATCTGTAGGTCGTGGGCACCATCCCCAGCTGAAGCATAACAAATTTAATATCGAAAAGATTTTTCTTTCGAACGCTACCCACCTTTTGGCAAGCAATTGGCAATTCTTCCGGCAGTAACAATTTGCCATGAGAAAGCTTCTGAAATAACTCTGTAACAAAGCTTAGAAAAAGTGATGTCACAAGGGTTCTGCCGTTCGGTACGTGTATAAGTAGGTCCCTTCTAATACTGTTCAAAATTTAACACGCACAACAGTAATGAAGAGAAGCTCGGCCAAAGAGCCCTTCGGTGCTTTATGTGCCACATACTTATGTTTTTTTAACGTACATACGTCTATTCATATGATCTGGTGCATTTAGTTCTTGACTTAACTTTATCTTATATGGGTGCAGGTCAAGATTCTTTAGCAAAATTCCACATAGTTTAGTGTTGAGCGATGCCCAATTCTTGAGAACGCCGTGACATCTACGGCACTTCGCCAACCCGTTGTGACACTTGCACTGCAATATCCAGCTGCGAATATGTAGACTGAAATTTTTTCACTACACTATGAAGTTGCAGTCACCGACGCGGAATTTTGGTAATAAATTTAAATTATTTGTAAACGTTCATTTTGAAAATGAACTTTATGTAGCTACTGAACAAATTAGAAACCATACAATACCCAAAAAAAAAATAAACGAAGCAATTCCAAAATCGCTATATTTTTATTTTATAAAGGTGACCATCCATGTCAGTGGGGTGACTGAAACATTTCCTAACCAACAAATAAGTACGATCAAACCTACTTCTTCAAAGTAGTAAAAATTAGATTTATTTACGAACTAAAGATGCTCCGAAAAACGTGCGTACAAAATTAAAAAAATTTAAAATATACGCGCTGATGTAGTTAAATAAAGGGTTATCCATTTCGCGGTTTCAAAAGTATTGGGCTAGAATTCGACATCTGTCAAACTGAGTTGTTAAAACAATTTCTTTCTTTTTCCGTTCAAAGTCTGACATTTGCGAAAATGGATCGCTTAACTATTGCACAACGTACTAAAATTGTAAAAACCTACTACAAAAATTGTGATTCTGCCACAGCCACATATCGTGCTTTAAGAGGAGATTATGGTTTACATAATCGTACAACTACGCAAGCAATTGGCAAAATTGTGAAGAAATATGAAGAGACTGGATCGATTACAGATATTGTAAGGCCTGTGCATCATCGTTTCGCTCGTACCACCGAAAATATCGCTGCTGTAAGTGAAAGTGTTGCCGAAGACCCGAATGTGTCGATACCTCGTCGTTCTCAGGAATTAGAACTGTCTTACGGCACATTATGGCGTATTTTGCATTTGGATCTACACCTACATCCATATAAAATCCAGCTCACACAACAACTGAAGCCAGCTGACCATTCACAACGTCGTAGATACGTCGAATGGGTGCTTGAACAACAGGCGGTGGACGGCGATTTTTCGAACAAAATTTTCTTCAGCGACGAAGCACATTTCTCACTCGGTGGGTATGTTAACAAACAAAATTATCGTATTTGGGGTTCTGAGAATCCTCAAGTAATTGAAGAGAGGCCATTACATCCACAAAAAGTCACTGCTTGGTGCGCTCTTTGGTCCGGAGGTGTGATTGGACCTTACTTCTTCGAAAACGACGATGGAACGACTGTCACCGTCAATTCGGAGCGTTATGGTCATATGATAACCGACTTTTTTTTGCCTACTATTGAAGAACACGACTTAGAGAATATGTGGTTTCAACAAGACGGTGCCACATGCCACACAACTCGAGCGAATATGGCTTTATTGCAAGAGAAATTTACTGGCCGCGTAATTTCTCGTCGTGGCGATATCAAGTGGCCACCAAGATCATGCGATTTGACACCGCTTGAATTTTTTTTGTGGGGCTACGCGAAAGACTGTGTTTATGCAGATAAACCTTTAACTCTTGAGCACCTAAAAACCAACATTCGTCACGTTATGGCTGAGATACCGCCCAATATGTGTCCAAAATTACCTCAAAAGAATCGATGCTTGCAACAATTCGCGTGGTGGTCATTTAAATGATGTATTATTTCACACATAATGTCAACGTTCAAACTTTATAATAAAAAAGAAATATCATGATAAAAAATATTTTATATGTGTTTTATTTACATTTACTTTTGAAACCGCAAAATGGATAACCCTTTACATTGAAACTACTGAAATGTGATTATAATGTTTTCTAATCGGTCATCAAATACATATACACACACTTACGCTTATCGCTCTCAGACCCGCATCAGTGTTGTTACTTCCAAGCAATGATGATTGGAACCAAAACTCTTATTTACTTGGATTTTAATAACAAATATAACGATGTAACACATATAGTATACTGCAAGTTTGTTTTGCACTTTAATTTTGAGATAATAATAATACTCAATTAGTATTAGAGATTAATCTGGAATCAAACAAAAGATGTAGAAAGCTAAAATTAAATATTAAACAATGAAAAATGTTGAAGAATATCGTTTTAAATTGTAATTATTTTGCTCAAAAAAAAAAACGTTGCTTTTTATAATGGACTTGACATCAAATGACAAATAACATTTAAAATACGTCATTTTTTGAATGACTCATGAAATATAATATGTATATTCAATTCAAACTAATAAATGATAGCAAGACATTACAAATTTAAAAAAAAATATTGTACTTATTATTGATATAGTTTGGGGATGTCAATCCCGGGATCCCGATCTTTTTTAAATCCGAATATCCCGGGATTAGTTGATTCAAATCTCGGGATTGCTGAAAACTATTTTTTTAATAGACAATTAAATTGTTCAAACTTAAGTCACAAATGTCCTTATTTTAAGGGTAAAACAAACATTTTTTTTTTTGTAACATTGCGCTTTAGACGATTGCAACTGACACACAAAGCAGTTCTGGTAAAATATTTATTGGGTGCATAACCTTAAAATTTCGGTTTTGTAATCAAAAATGTATATTTCATTGAAGTACGTTTTACATAATAATATGAATCAAAAGATGTTCCATCAGAAGCTATGACATTTGTCCATCTTTCAGGCAATTTGCTGATTCCATCTCTAACGGAGTGATTGTCTTTCAATGTAATCCACCTCTCAAGACAAAGTTCGGTACTTGCATAAGAATCAAAGCGTTCTCTAGTAAGAGAATATGGCGGGTGATGTAATACTTCCCAGTTATGTCCTTCTAAATAGTTTTCACCAGTTGAGTAGTGTGTGGTCTGGGTTGTCATGTTGAAAAATTCATTTGTTGTGTCTATTTACCCATTCTGGTCGTTTTTCTTCAAAAGCTCGCTTCAAACGTACGCAGAATACCGTTTATATCCCACCGCATCCAGAGGCTTTATTCATGTTTTTGCATCCATTTTTCATTTCCAGTGACAATTCGATTTAAAAGTACTTTTCTTAACTTTGAAGAAGAGTTTCACAAATGATATTACGGTTTCCCATAACATTTAAGGGAAATAACGAACCACATCAACAAAAAATTACGAAATCAAACCTGCCTGAATTTCGGGACAATCCCAGGATCCCGGGACTGTATGTCCCAAGATCGACAAAATCCCGAAAATTGACACCTATGCACATTTCAAGTGTATAGGTACACAAATATATATATATACAAGGTGTAGTAAAAAGAAATACATTATTTTTGCATTTTTTTTAGCATAGTTAGAATTATCCGATTTAGGTGAAATATGCACCCTTTTGTTCGATAACTTGTTGCCATTTTGAAGGTAATTACATAATGCCACTCTCACAGAAACCCTCGTTTCTATTGGTAAAAAACTGGAACAGTTGATTTTCACAAGCTTCTCTTGAGGCGAACTTTTCACCAGCAAAATTATTCGCCATAAACAAGAAGAGGTAGTAATCACTTGGTGCCAGGTCCGGACTATAAGGTGGATGCATAAGAACATCCCAACCAAGCTCCTGGAGCTTCTGGCGAGTCACTATCGATGTTTGTGACAAGTTAAAAATACGAATGAGAACGCAAATAACAGTACGACGTGGTTTGAATTTCTAGGGTCGATAAAGGCTATTACCATGGACCTTTTTTTTCGTAGAAAATTACTCTGTTTATAAATTTGCCCTGTCATGTTTAATATCGTATTTATCATGGTTTCGAAGAGCAAATTCGTAATCAGATTTGCTTTCGATGGTAAAAATATCATAGATATGATCTGTGCAGAACCAGGACACAGAAAACGTGAAATACTGAATTATAGTCCAGTAGGGTTATCGACCGAAACGACTAAGCAAATGTAATGCGGTTAACTCAGATAATGATATACTATTGTGTATAATTGTTCATTATTTGATTAATTGATTCATAAATTATGTACTTGCTTGTAAGATGTGATTTTGATTGTAAATGTATGTTTTCTTGCAGTTCTTAAAAATAGTTAAATAATATGAACGAAATCGTTTAAAAAAAACTCGATAAGAATATATTTGTTTGCTGTTGCTTTGTTCAAAATTCATCAAGTAACATCTCGTATGTGGATAATGATGTATACAGAACTCAAAATGATATTTTCAAGGATATATCCCACTTTGAAATCGAGTAATAAATAAAAGAGTTATTGAAAAAACACGATTTAACGATTCCCACAGTCTTGCAAGAAATAAAGAAGCAAGCTACATTGCACAATCTAAGACTATCTAAGCTAATTAATTCCCACTAATATTAGATTCAACTGCGAACCCTATCACCTTCAACAGCGTGAAGAGAAAATCTACAAAAGATCTCCTATGCTAATGGCCCACAGTTAAGGAAAGTTTGTACCACTAGATGTATTCTGCAAATTCCAAGCAGACGTGTTAAGTTATAGCTACTGAACAGGTGGTAATCAGAAGGAGCAATGCCTTGGCTATATGGCGGATGGAGTTAGACCGCTTTTTTCCAAGTAGGTGGTGGCGCAACATGTAGCATTACCGTTTTTAGTGCAATGCTCGATTCAATTTGATGCGTTGCGTCGGTAGCCTTTACCAGTGACGGTTTCAACCGGTTTTTGCAGCTCACAATATACCATACTCTTTTGATCCCACCAAGTACACAGTATCACCCTTGACCTATGGACATTCGGGTTTGGAGTCAATTTGGCTGCTTGACCAGGTCTCAGATCACTTTTTCCGTTTAGGGTTGTATTCGTCAGTAACGATACGATACAAAAAAGATTTCCCTCTGTACCGTTGTAGCAGCATTTCAGACATGCAAAATCGGCATATGATGTCTCTTGGTTTCGGTTCATATGGAACCCAATTTTCCAATTTCTGGACCATTCATTCTGTAGGCGAAATGAAATGGCTTATCGAGTCACTCCCAAAGTTTCGTCAACATTTTTTTTTTTAGTTTGACACGGGCCTTCCTTCAATAAAGCTTCCAATTCAGCGTCTTCAAACGTTTCTGGCCTTCCCTCACGTTCCTTATCGCTTGTATTAAAATCAACCGTCTAAACCCAAATTCACAAGTTGAAAGTAATAGAACCTGTTCTTCATAAGCCTCACACCACACCTTTCTGCAGATGAGCACAAGAAAGCAAAGCTTCTTGTGAATGAGGTTTTGTAGGCTCAAGAGTTGACACAGTCGGAACTAAACAGAAATTATTGTTTCCACTTCGAAAGAATGACACATTCTGATTTTAATCAAGAATGATAGAAAGAAAAATTGCGTATTGCGCCGTTATTTCTTTCTTAATAAATCAGCTGATGGAATGTGACTTCACAGTAAAAAAATAAACGTGAATAAAGTGTAAAATCTTAATAGTGGATACATTATTTTTATTCTTTGAAGACAAAATACTTCACTTGGAATGAAAATAAAGCGTTAATAGCCTAGACAGACAGCAGCCTAATTCCGGATTACCGAGTTAATTCGAATTAACTCGGGCATTAACTGCAGCTAATCCGCATAAACTCTATGAGTTAATTTTCAAAATAAAAGAGGATTAGGGCAATTTTCTATGGCAACACTGCTGAAAATTGTCTATTGTGAATTTTTCACCATCCATGTTCGCTAACAAAAACTTTCAACAATTGTTAGCAGTTTTCAACATGAAAAGCGTTGACGAACAAATAAATCCAGCTGTCAATTAAGGACTGTGAATGTCAATTTACAAGCTTCTAATAGTTTTCAGTTCACGTACTTCTTGTAGATTTTCTCATATCGAGAGTGACAGATGACAGAAATTGATAGTGATAGTAATGCAAGTGAGCAGACCTAATAAAATAGCAATCAGCCGTTTAGTTAATCCGCAATACTGCCGTCTGTCAGGTTATTATTTTATTCGGATTAAGTGAGCCGGTAATCCGGAATTAGGCTGCTGTCTGTCTAGGCTATAACACTATTGTAGTCGAAAAATTTATCGACGTTCTAGTAAAATCTATCGATTAGGGGCAAGTGTTCTGAGTTGATCGGTACCCAACAGTGGGCTATATCACGTAAAGTTTTCGAAAAATCAATTTTTACAATTTCCCACCCGTTTGCATAAAAAAATATCTATAATATTTTTACACTTCACGCAGTATAATGATATGGGTATTAAAAACGAAGGAGAAAATTCGCAGCAGTTGAGCAAAAATACTAAAAAAAAATTCTGAAGAAAAAATTACAGAAAAATAATTTTTAAATTTATTCTTGAATATCCTTAAAGAGAAACCAATTATTTTCTCCGAAAAAAAAATATATGTTAAAAGTCGCGCAAAAATTTTAATTTTGTCCGATTACTAACTAGTTCGCTCTAGAACAAGGCCAACATCAATCTACGTATACAATTTTTTATAAAGTGGTTATCAAAACTCTTGTTTTAGAATGTATAGAATGTTCTTTAGAATAAGGAAATTTAATAAAGAACTACAAGAAAACGTCTGCAACATCCATAGCAAAAGCTTTCAAAAGTAATTATATCTTCTATCTTAATAACATGTTCTCCTTAATTGATGTGTTTTCACTATATAAACTGTTTTTATTCTGTAGCATTACGTGCACTCATTCCTGAATTCTGAACGAGAATGAACTTAACTACACACAGCTTTCGCTGACTTGGCAGTTGATCGTTTTTCGATTTTTTTTCTACAATATTTGTTAGGAGCTGAGAGAAATTCTTCAGCAGCTGTGACATGTGTAACTTATAGTTTATAATTAAATCGTAAATGTATGATTTCTTGAACACCTCTAATATCGAAAAGATTTTTCTTTCGAACGGTACTCACTTGTCGGCAAGCAATTGGCAATTCTTCCGGCAGTAACAACTTGCCATGGTAAAGCTTCTGAAAGACGTCTGTGACAAAGTTCAGAAAAGTGATGTTACAAAGGTTCTCCCGTTCGGAACCGGCTAATAAGTAATAAGAACCTTATATTACTGTCCAAAATTTAACAAGCACAACAGTGCTGGAAGATACGATCGGACAAAGAGCCCTTCGGGGCTTATAAGTGCCACATATTAATTTTTTTTATTTATAATTTCCCGAATGATTTGTTCTAGCTCAATAAAATCTTTTCCTTAATTGATTAGTGTGTTCTATTGGTTTAAATTATGTATCATTACGTGCATTCATTCCTTAATCTTGAAAGAGAATGCACCTACTACAATACTACCCCCAGCTTTCCTTTACTTGGCAGTTGATCATTTTCCGATTTTTTCTCGACCTTATGCGATTTAAGAGGTAGCTGGTTTTTCGTTACTACAAAGTCAGCCATTGGAAAAGTCGATGAAATTTTGAAACTAATGTAACAATACCGACACGCAGAATGTCAGGAGATAGCGGAGGCACTATACATACATCAGCTACATGACAGTTTAAAATCATCTAAAAAGAGCAGGCTACGGCAAGACGCTCGATATGTAAAAGAAAAAAATATGGGTATCAAAAGAAAGGTTTTTTTAAATACTTTTCACTGATATATATTATTTAATACCTATTTTTCACATTTTAAAAGTTATTATCAAAAAATATAAAAGAGAAATTTTTTTTTTCAAAAACCGATTTTTTTCGAAAATAACCCTTCTGTACCTATCGAAAATTTAGCACCATATTAAAGCCTATACAACTACCTTTACAACGGTGTATAAAACATGTTTTTAAAAAATATTTATGCATTAAAAATAAATTTTCTTTAAGTTGATACTTCATACAGTTCAAATTCAGTTTCGCAACCAACAGTATTTTAGGATGTTTTTTTTATAGCCAGCAAAAAATAACCCTTATAGGCCCGACGACGATTTCGCAACCAACAGTATTTCAAGATGTCTTTTTTGAAAGCCGGACTTCGGCCAGGCGCAAAAAAAAATAATCCTTATAAGCCCGGCGCCGACTTCGCGAACAACAATATTTTAGGATGTCTTTTTTGATAGCCGGACTTCAGCCTGGCGCCAAAAAAATAACCCTTATAGACCCGACGCCGACTTCGCGACAAACAGTATTTGTACAGGCTTATGAGTGTCTCACTATTCTTCCTCTATGCACGTTTTGCTGGAGCGAAAGTATAATCATAATAAAATATATACAAATTATTTTAAAATGTATATACCATTGGGTTACCCTAGACCTTTAAAATAATACATTTATAACATAATAATTTTTGATAGGTCAACGGGGGATTTTTTCGAAAAAGAAATCGGTTTTTACAAAATTTTTATAAAAAGTTTATATATTTCTTCACATTTAAAAAGTTAAAAATTCAAATGAAATATTACATACCTATTAAAAGGTATTAAAATTACCTGTGTTTTGATACCATTATAGAAAAAATTGCGTGTCTATCGAGTAATCTCGACCTCAATTTTGAACTTTGACCTTGAGCCACGCCTTATATGGGCGTCGCCACCGAAAATTTTCTGGTTTGTTATAACGACAAAAATAGCTTGTATCCGACGCAATTTATCATTTTTGTTTTCTCAAGGAGGCCGTATTCTGCATTTATGCCCATTTGTGAGCACACCATCGATATGAAAGTTTACTGGAAGGCAGCAACAATCCAGAATTATGGTTGTTTTCAGTCATATTAGTGAACACTCAAAATCTGGATTATTGGATCACCGTTCTACGTGTTTTTACAAGAGATTCGTATCGGCAGGACTTGATCACTAAAATAGTAATTGTGACGTTGTTCCTACTTTGCACCTTGTTACACTATCTTTATTGGAAACGAGGTATAACATAGACATACAAATTGATATGTATTTTTAGTGCTCGATTGAACATTTTATACACTGCCGATGTTATTTTGTATATCGCTACAGAAGTGTTAACCTAGCATATATACAACCGCAGCCAACAGCCTCCAACTTTAATTAATATACAGGTATAAACACAAAAAAAAATGCGAAGATATGTGTCTAATCAACAGATATTTAATGGGATAAAAATATTTATAAAAAACGCTTTAATGCTTACATTACATTTTATTGCACTGCATAGAACGGCGTAATTGATCAATCGCTGCGATTTCCATAAAAAACTATGACTGTCCCGCATATAAATAGTCACAAATAACAATTATGCAGTTGGAACAAAATATCTTTATATTTACGTTTTTTCAGATTTATGTATTCTTCAATGTACTATATTTTCAGATTACGTCGTAAAATCAACAATACTAAACGTAAAATTGACGTTACACAGTGTGCCCACTTTATTAATAAAGTGAGCAAAAACGAGAGTAGTACACAAATTGACTGCGGCTGCAACATTGCAACAACTGTCAACACAGAATAACATGAATTCTAATGTAGACGCACAAATTGATTACAACACTGCGACATTGCAACAAAACAATAGTTGACGCAGTGGTCGAATTAAATCTATTTCTTTTTTGACATGCCAGAAAATGATATGTAAGCAATTACTAGCACTGATATAATTCCATTTAGTTTTTGTTTTTTTTTTTGCGCGAAGTACTAGAAATATATTACTTATTAAACGTTTAATGAAAGTTATTGCGTTTTATTCTCGGAAAAAGTATTTTAATTAAATTTTAATGTTGTCGTCCACCGTTCCAATTCGATCCGGTTGCAATCATTATCATAACTTTTGTTATGGAACTTGTCGTCGAGTTGCAATGTTGCAGCCGCAGTAAATCTGTTTACAACTCAAATTATATCGACAGCTTAAGGTGATATAACATCAGTTGTCGCAGGAACAAATATGCTTTGCTCTTATTTGTTTCCTATATGTAGTATGTTTACACATAGAGATTACCACAACTAGATTCCAAAAATTTATCCACCCGTTTATGGAATGTTTACACAAACGAGATTATCTTTATTTTTGAGATTATCTCTTAAATATAGTTTTCCCATATAAAACTCCTACCACTATAATCTAGGATTATGTGCAAATTCCGATAACTGTTAGATTTTCCTCTACTCGGTTTTTATCGATTATTTCGTGAAGAAGGGAGTAAAATCAAAATTGTCGTTAATTTGGCGTTGGATTTTGACAGTTAACAATTCCTTTAAAAGTAAATCTTACTATGTGAACGGATACATAGATTTTCGTAATCTAGTTGTGGTAATCTCTATGTGTACACATACTATTAGGCGGCCGTTATGTTGAGGATCATATGATTGCCAATCACGACTATATTACGCTCTTTATTTTGTGACCGATTGCTCTTCAAGTAAAGTATGTCATGTTCACGAGTTTTCGATCTCCAATCACAGAGACGATTTTTTCCATCTTTCATTACTTTTTAGTACTTTTTTTATTAGACAATATTTCCATGTCATTTGGATATGAAAAATTATGTCTGAAAATTCTTGTACTCTATAATGAATATGAAAATAAAGTGGTATTTTGCGAGAAAAACATCGACTACTAATAAAAAGGTTCTTAATTTTTGTGATTGATTTGCAAATAAAACGCTCGAGTAAAACAAGCGTATGTGCGGTAAAGCCCTGGCGTTTGGGTAGATTAAATAAAGGATCAATTGCTTTTATTTTGAATGAGTTTCGGCTACTAGAGAAACAAGTCTATACATATTTGATTTGTATGGCTTGATGTTATATATATGTGGTCCTCTAACTCCTAATTGGTTCATAGGGCGTTTAAAATATTCAAAAATATAAATATATTGCGCAGAGCAGCAGCCAGAACCAAAGAATACTATACGACATCATACGTTGATGAATGCAAGATTTCATTGTTTTGCATTTAATAGCCTAGATAGACACTGGGTGCCGTAGCTCAGAGGTTAGTGTGTTCGCCTTTTGATCTGTAGGTCGTGGTTCAATCCCAGACTGATGCATAACAAATTTAAAATCGATAAGATTTTTCTTTCAAATGATACCCACCTGTCGGCATGAAAAAGCTTCTAAAAGAACTCTGTGTCAAAGCTCAGAAAAAGTGATGTCGCAAGTGTTCTGCCGTTCGTAACCGGTTAAAATAAGTAGGTTCTTTCTAATACTGTCCAAATTTAAGACGCACAACAGTAATGGAAGAGAAGCTCGCCAATGAGCCCATTGGGGCTTTAAGTGCCACATATTTATTTTTTTTTATTTTTAGCCTAGACAGACGGCAGCGTTAATCCCGATTACCGGCGCACTTAATCCGAATAAAATATTAAACGGGACAGCAGTATTACGGATTAACTAAACGGCTGATTGCTGTTTTATTAGGTCTGCTCACTTACATTACTATCACAATCAATTTCTGTCACCTGTCACTCTCGACATGAGAAAATCTACAAAAAGTACGTGAACTGAAAACTATCAGAAACTTGTAAATTGTCATTCACAGTTCGTAATTGAGAGCTGGATTTATTTTTTCGCCAGAACTTTTCATGTCGAAAATTGTTAACAATTGTTGAAAGTTTTTTATAAGCGAACACGTCTATTGTTTTGTAAGTTGGATCGAGAAAAATTCACAATAGAAAATTTTCAGCAGTGTTGCTATCACAAATTGCCCTAATCCTCTTTCATTTTGAGAATTAACTCCTGGAGTTTTTGCGGATTGGCTGCAGTTAATGCCCGAGTTAATCCGAATTAACTCGGTAATCCGGAATTTGGCTGCCGTCTGTCTAGGCTATTAGATAACATTCTAAACAGAGGGAATCAAGAATGCAGTCAAAAGGATTTTGTTTTTAATTTTATATGCAAGTGAACATTGTTATATTTTCGCATCGTCAAACATTTTGGAATTTAAAAACACGTTTTGAATCAGCGAAAGCTCAAATTAAACAGCTACCGGGAATTAATTACAATAAGGAGGAACAAGTGCAGAAATTGGAGTTGCTACGTAATCAATTAAATCTACAACCGCGCATACACTTTCATCATTACTTCTATTTTATAATTTATTTCTACAATGTGGTGAAATTATAATATTATTTTTTATTAAAATAACAGTCGTACTTTACCTTTTACAAAAATTGTTTTAATTAATGTTTTTAAAATTAAAATTTCAATATTAGATTTCAACTTATAACGTTTTTCTTTTGTGAGCTAAATGCTTCTATTCGAATCAACCCTGTTCGATCACTGGATTCTGCAAATAAAAATTGCAATACTTATTTTGTACTAAGTATGTCCAACAACAATTTATTTAGTTTCCCATGAATGGACGGGTCCCGGAAGCACTCGACCACGTGGTCGACCAAGGTTCATTCAACTCAGCAGAATACGCAAATGCCTTGTACGGGAACAAGCAAAGCATTTCCGTATATTTGCTGCTACAACAACAGCAACGACAACAATTTATTTAATCAACTATTTACTTGCTTCTTCTAATATTTTTCATAATAAAGTAATAAATATTGCTTATTTTTCAATTTTATATAAATGTTCGCAGTTTTATTTACCTTTTGTATGGGATTTTGAAATTTCTTAATTGCCTACTATTCGAACTGCTTCGGTTATGACGTCACAAGGCGCAATCTTTATTTCTATCATATTTGCTTTACAGTATGCTTTGCAAAAAGGTTGAAACACATTGCGCAGGTATTTTTGACAATTGTGTTCTCGCTTTCGAACATCGCCTTGCATCTCTCGCTATTGTAAAATAAGCTCTATTACGTTCAAATAATGGAAAATTTTTATTAAATATTGAAGTATATTTATCAGCCAGTTTGGCAAAGACTATTAAATATAATACAACTTATTGTGTGCATGTATGTATCTGGACTAAAACGCTATGTCGAAATGTGCACAGGTAATACAATATCAAAATAGTCAACATACCAGGGTTATGAATTTAAAATACAAGTCGAAATACAAACGAATTAAGCGTGTCATCAAAAATTTGGTATATGTAAGTGGTATTATTCATTAAAATAATACATAATTATTAGAGAATAATTTATATTTTGACTCCCTTAGGAAAATGCAGCGCTTTGTGATGAAGTAGCTCAAATACAGTCTGAATTGACAAGGTCGCGAGGAGAGAGGTATTACCTGATAAAACGTTTGATGCCTCATGAAGGATTTGAGAATCTGGAACGAATGGGTGAAGAGCAATGGGAAAATTCAGCAGAACTCCAAACAAAAGTAAATGAAACACCGCTACACAAAAAGCGCGGGCCTAAAAGGCGTATACAAACGGGAAGTTTTACTGCTACAAAATCGGATAAATCTCGGTTAAAAGCACGCGATAGAGTAACACTAGATGATAATGGGAAACCAATTTTCCCTATTAATTTGTATAATATACTCGTACATTCCCCGGGCGAAATTATACCTGAAAACGCCAACTTTCATACAGCACATTGGATTTATCCAGTGGGTTACGTGGCGACACGAATTTATGCTCATCCCAATGATCCACAGCGAAAGTCAGTTTTTACATGTAAAATATTGAACAACGCTGGCGTACCTCAATTCCAAATAATACCTGATAATGACCTAGACAGCGTTTTTTTTGGAGAAACAGCAAATGTGTGTCATCAAAATTTATTGGAAGCGTTACAGCAATCATTATCTAACGTAGTGAAGTTACCTCTACGTATACAGGGTGAGAAGTTTTTTGGATTAGCCAATCCCACAGTAAAAACATTGTTACAAATGGACGCGGGATTTACGCAATGTGCAAACTTCAAGTCTTTCCTGACGCCAGAGGAGAGCGGCTTTGGAATCCCTGATGATAAGGATCCTACAATGAGCTTCGAGGCTTTGCAATTGCTCATTGCCATGTCCGCTTATCATACGCTCCCAGAGGTCAAAGAAGAACCGCCAGATCAGCTCTTTGAAATATATTGAAACCAGACATCTGTTTACATGTCCATAAAGGCTCACAACTCTCGTTCCTTCTTCCTTGTGGACGTACCTGGTCGGTGCAGCCACCTTTGTGAACTTCAGCCCTGAAGTTAATGACCCAAGCACAGACACCAATAGCAAGACTAACTTCAACCATCAATAATCACACCTTGCACAGTGTGTATGTGGAATCTGTATGCTGTTACGTTTTACATCTACTTATGGATGTTTTATTATTTCATACTTTGTAGAATTCGCGCATAAGACGCTCATATGAAAAATTAACAAATAAATATTTCGCATCGTACTCAATACACGAGCATTTACATCTTTTGTAGCTAGGAGTAGCTCAGTGGTTAATGTGTTGGTTTTCTGAGGCATCAACAGAACAGTAACAATCTTCAACGAAAATATTTCTAAAATAATTTTGTGACAAAGCTCCATGCCACAAGCGTTCTACCGTTCGGAACCGGCTAATATTAGTAGGTCTCTTTTAACATCGTCCAGAATTGAAGACGCACAATTTTTTGGGAAGAAAAGCTCAGACAAAGGGGCTCTTAGGAGCTTATAAGTGACACACACACAGTTTATGCTTTAAATTTATTAGATCCTATACAACATCTGAATATGATCTTTATATATAAACATTTGAATAATAAAAACTAGACAAATTAACGGTTCAGCAATTATTATTTCAGTCATTATGGTTATCTATACCGTCCTGGCGGTGGACCCCTTGTGCCTGAATGAGTTGCTCTTCGAATGTTTGGTATAGGCGTTGGTATCAGCGGACGCATACCACCACCACCAAAATGATCTTCACTGCGCACTAATGTGCTCTGTGACGACGAGTCAGTAGTAGTTTTGTGCGATGTTCGTATTGTTGATAATGGTGGTGGTTGTTGATAGCGGTGTGGTTTTTCAACATATACCTCTTGTTCGTGATGTTCCCCTTCAGGAGAGTTTAGAAGTTGCCTCTCTGTACGTTCTTGATTTCGAAAATTATGTTGCTCCTGATAGTCGCGCTTCTGATAATGTTCTACCGTTTTGATGGAGGCATTGGTTGTTTTTTGTACTCGATTTTTCGATGAACGATTAAAGAACAAATTTGAAAGGAAAATAACTGGTGAAAAAATTCGTAGGGGGAAGTCACTGGAATACATTTAGAATAATAGCGATTGGATAACACTGAATATTTATGCTTTACTTACGTCGTACCAACAAGTGGTTTCGCCTCATTTCCGCTTAATATGAACAATGGAAAAAATATTGAGAATATGCAACTACTGTATAATAGAAAAGCAGTTAAGTAAAATAGTAAAAATGAATTAATGTTTCAATGAGTACTCACTTTACAATAATTGAACTATTAATGCTTGTTAGAAGTGTTAATGGTAAGCCAAATCCCATAAAGTATGGCCAATTGAATTCAATGTAGCTTAGCCGCCTATGTAATTCCCAACCCATATTGAACCACTTATACTCGAATGAGTACAACGAATACAGCAGGCATAAATGTCCATAGCAGAG
Organism: Megamerina dolium; assembly: GCA_963854835.1. NCBI lineage: Eukaryota > Metazoa > Arthropoda > Insecta > Diptera > Megamerinidae > Megamerina > Megamerina dolium. The sequence continues at coordinate 8,786,448 of OY978529.1, forward strand.
AAACTGGCCGACATATCTTATGGGTAGAAAATTAAATAACATGCTCTGCGCCAAGAATAGCGCTTGTACAAGCAAACTGAAAAGGAAGTCCGCAACCAATTTACTAATGTTGGGTATCATTTGTGGCTGGCCTTTACGCACACGATATGCTGCATTTGCAATATCCGCAAACCACAGAGAGCTTACAATCTTGCTGAGGAGGAATATAGGTAAAACCCACATCATGCCAAATATAATTGACAGTATTGCCGGCAACCAACTCCAGATCATATTCAAGTCTTGCTCGCCGTGTTCACCGTAACAAAGTGTGAGCACAAATTTAATGGTTGGCAGCAGAATCTGTTCAAACAGAACTATACTTAGCCAGGTGAAACCGCCATTTAGAAGGCAGCACTGCAGCACCTGTTTAGCAATTTTCTTTTCGCTATATGATTTAGAAAGGATATTAAAAAAAACAAAAATAATATAAATAACTATATATTATACAATATATATATATATATATATATATATATATATATATATATATATATATATATATATATATATATATATATATATATATATAAATAAATTTTATAGCATGAAATGTGTGTAACAGTATTTATGTCCCTACTAATATTATAGACTCAAGCATTTGTCCGTACTCGCCGAAACAACATTCTTCATATTTTCAAGCCAAACGTACACTGTCTCCATTTGTCAACTATCTGATAAATACCGATATGCTGTAAAATTCACAGGAAATGACAAGTTCATATTAGGTTTGTTCACGAACACCAAATACAATATTACAAATTATTAGCTATTAGCAATTAGGCTTTTACTGGAAGTGTTCACGGATTCGAGCAATCGCTAGGATTGTAAAACGCCCAAGCTCTTTTGTGCAGTGTGATATAAACAATTACAGGAAGACAATCTGTGGATATGATTTAGGGACGAGGACGAAAAGTAATTCAAGTAATAAACAAGGAAGTAACCCACAGTCTCAACATCAGATATTACGCGAAATACAAAAATAAAACATTTACGTGAACATTTTTGTTTCATCTGACACCAAATTTGTCTCACTTCCGACAATATCGATGGAGATGCTCGGCGATTAGATCTACGGACAAATGTTTGAGTCAGTGTATATACAACCATACCAGGGTTGCTTATTTCCAATTGATGAAGACCTTCTTATGCTTTCAAGACTGCGTTCATCAGGATTTTCACGACTCAATTGTGCTCTTAATATCTCTTTGTTTTCACGGGCCATTGCAGCTGCTGATGAAGGAGTTGGCGAAGGACTGCGCTGTATACGTCTTTGTCGCGCAAATGAGCGTTGTCTCCTCTCTTCTTCATTTTTCTCTTTTAACCTTTGGATTTCATAATCTATGTGAAGCACCAATGACATACCGCTTATACTGTCCCATACACCATGCACAATTCCTAAACAAATATTCTACACAGAATCAAAAGAAAAAACAAATATAAAATCATAGACAAAAAATATAAGAATACAGATATAAATAATCGGAGACTTTTACCAACCTTTGCCGACTCCATCGCAAATCGATAACTACTTAGTCAATTTTTTAAATAGTTTTAATGTTACTTCTTCACTTTGGGATATATCCTTCGCAGAAGTCAATTTTCCTAGAACTAAACAACATAATTCCGTGGCTCAATGTACACAAATGATTTGTAATGGTACAAACGAAATTACGACGTAGACCATCACGTAACAATGATCGTTTCCAACGTAAAAATTGTCGCAGTGAAGCATCGTTTACAATTGCGCGAAGCGAGACTTAATTCGAATTCGCAGCTGAGATCACTCGCTTTGATACAATCCGTGCCTTTTTACAAGAGCGCGAGGACTTGTAATAACGTTACGGTGGAACTTGTAGAAACAATATTATATCCTAGACAGACGGTAGCCTAATTCCGGATTACCAAGTTAATTCGAGTTTGTAATGGGTGCGAACAAATAAATCCAGCTGTCAATTACGAACTGTGAATGTCAATTTACAAGTTTCTGATAGTTTTCAGTTCACATACTTCTTGTAGATTTTCTCATATCGAGAGTGACAGATGACAGAAATTGATAGTAATAGTAATGTAAGTGAGCAAACCTAAGAAAACAGCAAACAGCCGTTTAAATAATCCGCAATACTGCCGTCTGTCAGGTTAATATTTAATTTAGATTAAGTGCGCCGGTAATCCGGATTAACGCTGCCGTCTGTCTAGGCTATTACATTATTATTATAGCCGCATTCTTTTACACTCGAATTGCAAAAGAACACTGACTTATTAGCCGAACTGCATGCAAAGCAACAACAAAAATAAGCGACATCGTCTATTTTAACCGAGTGGAAATGAACTGGCTTATAATTGAATCGACCTGAGTTATAGTGTTGGAAAGTAAAAAACAGCACTATTGTGAATAAACTACTGTAATGTGCTTGGGAGATTTCAACATCACGTCATATTGTAAATATAAACAAAAATAAGCAAAATAAACTAAGCGCAAATAAAAATTTATTTTAAATAAACGAATATATTTACCACAGATTCCGCAGAATTGCATCTTTTTTGTTTCTATTTCGTTTATGAATTTCACAAATAACCATATATACCACCAGCGTTGCTAAGTATCTAAAGGGAAATTATATTAAAGTAAAGGGAAAAGGGTGCAGTAGCTCAGTGGTTAGTGTGTTCGACTTCTGATCTGTAGGTCGTGGTTCAATTCCCGACTGATGCATGACAAATTTAATATCGATAAGATTTTTCTTTCGAACGGTACCCACCTGTCGGCAAGCAATTGGCAATTCTTCCGACAGTAACAATTTGCCATGAGAAAGCTTCTAAAAGAACTCTGTGACAAAGCTCAGAAAAAGTGATGTCACAAGAGTTCTGCCGTTCTCAAACCCAACACGCACAACAGTAATGGAAGAGAAGCTCGGGCAGAGAGCCCTTGGGGGCTTATAAGTGCCACATATTTATTTATTTATAAAAGGGAAATTGAATGCGAGTTGGTGTTCTTTTCCAACTCGGTTACAAAAGGATGCGGCTTATATTAAATATTGTAAAGAGTATCGATGGTTGGTTACTCATCACAATTGTGACTGCCACTATTGTGAATGAGACGAATATTGGCAGCATCGAAACGAATGACAACAAAAAGAAATAGGTGACAACCAGACAAGCCAACTAGAAATAAAGCGATGAATCTCGACTACGATAAAGGAAGATCCTAAAGTGTTGCCACAGAGTATAAATAGAGCCAGTGTTGTCAAATGATTTCAATCGACTTTGAAAGTGATAGAGGCAACATAACACCATCAAGTGATTGAGGCAACTTCACAATGATTGTAAATAGTTCATATTAAATAGAGTTGATTAAATAAATTGTGGTTGAATATAATTCTACAAAATAAGTCTTACAATTATTATTGTCAGAATTCAGTAATCGAACAGGGTTAATTCGAGTTGAATTAAACGATCACAAAATAAAATAGTAATAATCGAAACAATATATATATACATTATATATCTATAAAATATATATATATATATATATATATATATATATATATATATATATATATATATATATATATATACATATATATATATATATATATATATATATATATATATATAAATATATATAATATACAGGGGATACTACAGAAAATTCGGCCAGGACATGTCGTGTGACGTCAACGTATGAGGTGGTTGCTTCCGCTGCTCTCGTTCTACGCCTAAGCGATAAAGCGGAGGACATTATCCTAATTTAGGAACCGTGGGTCCTGGATGAGAAGGTGCGCGGTCCAACCTCCCCAAACTATGGCCTATACTACGTTCAAAACGCAGGTAACCTTCGATCATGTGTTTTAGTGAAGAAATGCTACAAACCATTCCTACTATCTGATTACAGCGACAAGGACAATGTGACCATTGCTGTGATAGATCATCAATCCCATATATATTGATTGATGTCTGCGTACATGGCTCATGGCCATACTGAGCCCCCAGCTCACCCTATAATAAGGAAGGCAGTTCGGGAGGCGGAGAAACGCGAGGCGAATTTGGTAATGGGAGCCGACGCCAACGCACACTATTATATCTGGGGCAGTCGCAACGAATCATGCTACACCTAGCTTCATTATGGGGAGGATGGTGAATGGACTACTTAAAGTCTGGAAACTCTTCGAGTACTAACTGATTCCCATTTTTCAGGCTGTTTGGAGGACAGCCTTGGCCGAACTCCCAATGTTAATTCTAGTAGAATTACCTACGACGATTCGCACAAAATAATCAATAAAACAAAGATTAATTGGGCGATAAATAATTTTATGCCATTCAAGTCACCAGGACCTGATTATATTATGGCCGCGGACATGAAGAAAGATTGCGGATCTTCTAACACCTTGGTTTGAGGGAATCTTCTATGTATGCCTAAGGCTATGCTATGTCCCCAAGACATGGCTAAAAGTAAATGTGGTTTTTATCCTTAAAGGAGGAAAAATCGTCTCACTCAAAGCCAAGTGATTTTAGACCTATAAGTCCATCATCCTGCTTATTAAAAACCCTTGAAAAACTACTTGATGTGCATTTAAGGGGCTCCATAGATGCTAAGAATATCTCTCCGCTCCACATCCGTTGAAACAGCCCTCCACTCATTTGTGCAGAAGATCGAAACATCTATGCACTGCAAAGAATATAGTCTGGTCACCTTTCTAGAAATTGAATTCTATGAGCGGAAGAGTTAGTTTAAGTTCTTTAGTTTTCTTTGGCGAAAAGTGTTCAATATGAGTGAGGTATATTTGATTTAATTGTTTTACGCTCCTTTTTGACTCATACAGTCAGGGACTAAAGTTTAAATACACCCATAAAACATCGCTTTAAATAAAAATAAAGCATTTTAACACAAATGTAAGTATGCAGTTTATTTTTAGTTGAATAATGACCAATATCGAAAACCAAAACAATTCACTTTTTTTCATAGATAACTTAAAATTCATCAAAAACTAAAAAAATACATGGGACAAAAGTTTAAATACAATACAAAATTTTCTTTCTTTAGCTGATTTTAGCTTAATTAAAAAACGTTAAACTTAAATTAATATTTGGTAGGTCCGCCTTGAGCTTCAATGACTGCCTGCAGATGACGTGGCATAGACAGAACCAAATTTTCTGTTTCGGATGTGCTGATTTCTGACCAGGCCTTTTTCAGAGCCTCTTTAAGGGATTCTTTGTTCTTTAAAGCTGCGCGATTGATTTTTCGGTCCAATAATACCCAAGCGTGTTCAATTGGGTTTAAGTCCGGTGATTGGGGAGGACTACAGAGCTGACGTGGAGCATAATACAGCAACCAGTCCTTAACCAAATGCGCGGTATGCTTAGGGTCGTTGTCTTGTTGAAATATCCAACTTCTTCCCAGACCCAAGTTATCCACAGAAGACTGCAAATTTTGTTCCAATATACTTTTATACACGTGTTTGTCCATTATTCCATCGATAAAAGCCAAGTGTCCCACGCCAGCTGCTGCAATTGCTCCCCAAACCATCACACTACCGCCCCCATGTTTAACGGTTGGTATTAAATTTTTGGTTTGAAGTGCTGTGCCGGGCTTGCGCCAAATTTTTGCGCGACCATCGCTGCCAAAAATATTAAATTTAGATTCATCTGTGAATAAGACTCTTCGCCAAAAGTCCTCATCCATATCCTTGTACTTGTTTGCAAAATCCAGACGAAGTTGTCTATTTTTTTCAGAAATAAGCGGTTTTTTACGTAGAACTCTGCTTCGATAGCCGTTATACCGTAAAGCTCTTTGTACGGTTTTTGGGTGAACATGTTTGCCTGACACCGCAGCAATACTACCGGCTAACTTTGGCGCACTTATTTTTGGATTTTTGTCCACTTCTCTTAGGATAAGGTTTACATCTCGGCGTGAAAGTTTTTTTGGTCGACCAGTTCTGGGCCTATTTTCCACTGTTTTGTAAGTTTTATATTTTCTTATTACGTTTTGCACACTTGCACAGGACAAATTCAAAATTTTTCCTATATCACGGTAGGATTTGCTTTCTTTAAAGTGTTTAATTATTAAATCTTTAACACCAGACTCTATTTGTTTTCCTTTGCCCATTATTTTGCTTTCAAGTCTACCGACAACGATGAAATCGCTAATAATACTGAATAAATATGCGTAAGTGAAGAAAGCAAAAAAAATATAACGGTACTTTTCCAAAGAAATTGCAAAAACACGTGTTTTCTTGTATTGTATTTAAACTTTTGTCCAGCGTATTTTTTGAGTTTTTGATGAATTTACAGTTATCTATGCGACAAATACAAATTTTTTGTTATTGTGTTTGCTTACTGATAGACTGCAAAAAAACTGCTTACTTAGATTTTCGCAGCAATGCTTTATACGAGTTAAAATTAAGATTTGTAGGGTGTATTTAAACTTTAGTCCCTGACTGTATGTCTTTTGTATAAAATAGACCAGAACAGCTGATCCGTTATCTACCGATACGTGTTGACTAAATGGATTATAAGACAACTAATAATTAGAAGAGTTTAGCTAATCGGAGTAGCATATTCTCCCAAACTGCATTATTCTGCAGATATATTACAAGCCAAAAAGTTAATTTTTAAGCGAAAGACGTTTGGATTAAGACTACGTAACGATTTTGACGAATACCGACCATCTGGCAATCCTACGGTGGCAGTTTTATTTTGGACATTTGGATATCATCTTGACAAATCATAACTGTTCATAACTGTTGATTTATTCTATTATTTTTCTCTGTTCTCAAACTCTTCCATTAAAAAAGTCTTAAAAAGCGGTGGTGTTTTTATCTTCTAGAAAAAAAGACTTTCTTACAATATAATATTTAATTAAGGATATGGCACAAGCAGCGGCAATAATTTAGACGTTAAAACGTACGTAATTTAGATGGCTGGTTGTGTAAGTTGGAAACACGGATTCGTTATGATTTAAACACAATATAAGCCAGTAATCTTATACATAAAAAAGAAAAAACAGTTCAATTATTATTTAGAGTACAAATGGAGATTCGTGCTTCATCTACAACATGCCAAATAAAACCAGAAAAATTACCTTTACCTGTGCTTGTTTTTTAATTTTAGTGTTGCACACGCATCAAATGCAACCACACCAAAAAAGATACAAAGCAAGTGCCGCATATAGTAGCTAGTGTTCCAAAAAAAAATGCTTTGGACAGTGCATTTAGATGGCGGACCACGACGTGTAAATCACGCGGCAGTTTGTGTTGGTGAATGCATTTACACTTTTGGTGGATATTGTACAGGTGATGATTTCCGGTTTAATATGCTAATTGATGTACATGTACTAGAAACCAACTCGATGCGATGGACGCTGGTGCAGCAAAGACTTGGAGAGAATCAGCCACGACTTCAATATCCTTACGTGCCATTTCAGAGGTTATAATAATAGATTTATATGTGAAAGTTGTTGTTGTTGGTATTTTCTCTCCATTAGATACGGCCACACAGCTGTTGCATATAAAGAAAAAATTTACATGTGGGGAGGACGAAACGACGAACATCTTTGTAATGTACTTTATTGTTTTGACCCTAAAACAAACAGTTGGTCTCGTCCAAAAGTAACTGGCATGATTCCTGGTGCACGTGATGGTCATTCCGCATGTGTTGTGCATAACTGTATGTACATTTTCGGAGGTTTTGTGGATGAAATAAATGAATTCTCTTGTGATGTACATTGCCTTAATTTCGATAAGCTGGAATGGAGTTATGTCCAAACTTTTGGGATACCGCCATCATTTCGTGATTTTCATACAGCTGCTGCTATACACGATCGAATGTATATATTTGGAGGACGTGGTGATAAACATAGTCCTTATCACAGTCAAGAGGAAATATATTGCCCGGAAATAGTATATCTTGATCTAAAAGTAAGAGTATGGCATCGACCACAAACTACGGGAAATGTGCCTGTTGGTAGACGTAGCCATTCAATGTGTATGTATTAGTGAAATGAATCCCTATACCAAATTGTGTTAACATTAGTACAACATATTAAGTAGTAAACAAATTGACTGCGGCTGCAACATTGCAACAACTGTCAGCACTTAGATAACGTGGGTTTCTTATATGGAAACATGAACTGAGTGGAACACTGCGATATTGACACAACGACAATTGGCACAGTCGTCCATTTCAATATATTTTTATTTTGACATGCAACAAAATGAAATGTAAACAAAGGGCAGCGCTGAAAGAATCATATCTAGCTTCGGTCGATGTGCTAAAAATGAATTGATTTGTGAAATGTTTAATGAAAGCTATTGTTTTATTTTTGAAAAAAGCATTTCATATAAAATTTTAATGTTGGCGCCAAGAAGTTCAGTTCGTTCCTGTTGCAGACATCATTACAACTTTTGCTGCATCTTGTCGTCGCGTTACAATGTTGCAGGCGCAGTGACTCTGTTTACTACTTTACTCTAAGCTGTACTTCAGCCATTATGGTGCGATTAGTCAACACTTATCGGCAGGTAACGGATCAGCTGTTCCGATCTATTTCATACAAATCCATAAGAGGGGTTAGTCAAAACGGATTGATAGGTAACGTTACGTTGGAATCTGTAGAAATCAGATTTTCAACGGAGCATATGAGAGTCATTCTCTTTTCTCTCTATCATATTTCTATTTTATACTAAACCTAGCTATATCTTTCCTACTTATATAGCATATGGACTGAATTATCCGTGTTGACTACTCGCACCATAAGTAAAGTAATGTGAAAAACGGAATGCGATTAGTCCATATGCTATATTGTAGGAAAGAGATAGCTAGATTTAGTATAAAATAGAAATATGGTAGAGAAAAAAGATAATGACTCATACGCTCCGTTGAAAATCTAGGATGCTTCGCAGTCAGCTCTTTCCTTCACTAGTTGGAAATTCCAAGCGCTGACAAGTTCTCTAGTACTTGGTCTTTCCACCGGAGGTTAGGTCTGTCTCTTCTGCGAATATAACATCTTAACCGGAGCGTGTTCTTCCATTCGCTCGACATGACCTATCCAGTGCAGCCGCTTAATTTTAATGCGCTTTACTATGTCGGTGTCGGCATACAGCTCATGGTTGTTCCTTATTCGATAGTCGTCACCAACGCAAATAGGTCCAAAGATCTTGGGTAGGAATTTTCTCCTGTAAGAACCACTCGACGCGACTCTATCCAACTCTGAGAATGCTGCACTGACTGCTGGCGCGTTCATGCCGATTATGTCAATATCATCGGCATACGCCAACAGCATGACACTTTTGTTGAAGATAGTGCCATTATGTCGTAGATCAGCAGCTCGTATTATTTTCTCCATAATACGATTGAAGAAGTCGCACGATAACGAATCACCTTGTATGAATCACCGTTCGGTACTAAACGGTGTGCAATTTTCACTGCACAATGGGAGTTATGCAGTGTCATTCTACAAAGTCGAATGAGCTTTGCAGAAATACCGAACTCAAGACATTGTTGCGTAGAAGTAATCCCTTACCGGACTGTCGAAAGCGGCTTTATAATCAACAAATAGATGATGTGTTTCGTCTTCTCCAGGATTTGGCGCAGTGTGAAAATCTGGTCGATGGTGGATTTATCAGGTCTGAAGCCAAACTGATAAGGTCCAATTAGGTTTTTAATGATAGGCTTCAATATTTCACACAGTACGCTCGATAGAACCTTGTATGCGATGCGAACAAGAATTGCGCTAGCCCCAACCGGTTGATGCGGTTAGACACGTTACCATGCGAAAACACCACCAGACCACCGAGATAAACAAATAAAAGTTGTTAAAACAATTAAAGAGAAGTAGACTTGACTTGATGTGACTAGATGAAATAAAACCGTATTGAAAATATAATTATATTTTTGATTATTTTAAACAAACCAAACAAGCTTGTATAGTCTTGTTTATCTAGTAGCTGAAGTTCATTCAAAATAAAAGCAATTTATCCTTTATTTAATTTACCAAAACACCAGGACTTTACCTTACTACCGCTCAACTCAATAACATAAAAACGTAAGAACTTTTACTAGTCTACTTATTACTAGTCTTAATTTATTAATTTTTCATCAAAATACGAGCAATTGAAAAAATGTTGTTTTTTCTTCGAATTTGTCTGAAAAGCCATCGAATATTTATTTATAACGTATGAAAAAATACTACCCACATCGATACACGTCCTTAATTGTATGGAAATTTCCTATTGAAATAAAAAAAAAAATATATCGAAATGCACTAATTTTAACCCAAGATACATCTAATTAAAGTTGCCTGGTGAGGCTAACCCATGTTCGTACCGAACGTTACATTTTGATCGTTAGTACCCTGAGGGTTAAAGTAGCCTCGGCATTGAGTCGAATTCACAACCTACGATTCATGCACAGATGACAAACGCACTAACATATACGTATGGTCTTACAAAATATGTCTGATCCATCCCTGACCACCACTATACACACATACTAGTACTTGGTGTATCTCATTTGGTATTGGGTCATATATTTCGTATGTATACGTATGTTCACTTTCTAAATAATTTATTTCTTCGGCAGTTATTTATAATGACTTGTTATATATATTCGGCGGATATAATGGACTGTTGGATCAACACTTCAATCATTTGTACACGTTTGATCCAAAAACGAATTGTTGGGACCTCATAGAGCCACATGGGAAACCACCGACTGCAAGAAGACGGCAAGTTTGTATAGTAAAGGGTACTCGCATGTTTCTTTTTGGTGGTACTAGGTACGTTGACTATAATTTTCTCAATTTAAAGAGCAGTTTAAATGTTACAAAACCGAAATTGTTGACTTTAACTTTCGAATATATCAGCAATCTAGAATTAGGTAAAGTCATAACGTTAAAAGTAATACCATATGGGCATTTCCACAGAAGGGTCCACCGTGACCAAAAATTCGAATGTTAATAAATGAATAATTTTTCCTAATATTACTTTAAAGAAATGTCTAAATTGTTATAATATAACTTATTTACAGTTTGTCTACGTTGAAATTACGAAAAACTTAGCATGAAAACTCGAAATATGTTTTTCTTGCTTTTAGCTTTTTTTAATAGCATTTTGTATTTATAATTTTTGATTGATATTCTATTGTCGCGTTCTTGTACCAAAATCAACAATTTTTATCAATACTTCGCAATCGTTTTAAGCACGTGTTTACAAATTTCAATTTTAAATAAATTTATTGGCCCCTACTTAGAAAAAAATTACTTTGTATAATTATCTTATAAATCATTTTTTTTTTTTTTATTGAAAAAATGTGTCGTGTTCGTCATTGTATGTGTATATATTTTTCAAAACAATTATTATTCAATATTTTAATGTTCATTCCCTTCATATTCGGACATGTTTAAGGGGGTATTCTGGTCTAGAGCCCTACTTTTTGGGTATTTTTCAAACTAGGATAAACAAAAAATTCAAAACATTTTTACTATCCATTTTTTTATATAATATTTATTGATTTTTAAAGTATATAAAAAAAAATTAAAAAAAAAAAAAGTCAAAAATTCATCCAATGACAGTCCGGTGAAGTGGGGGTTGCCAGTCAAACGGTGCTCCCTGGTTGACATGATTCCAACCCTTGTAGTGATCTAAATCAAATAAATAAAAAAAATTCTCAATCAGTAAAGATGTCGCTATCTCTTGGACCTCGGCCAAAAAAAAAAAAAATCACAAAATGGCGTCCACTTGAAAAAAAAAATTTTTTTACCCCTGTTTTTCGACCTTTACGAATTTTTTAAAATTACTTTAAATTAAAAATTTTCAAAGTCTAAGGTCCAGGTGATAAAAAGATGTATAAAGAAGATTCTCACAAAATTTCAGAGGAATCGGTCAGATAGAACTTGAGGTATCGTGTCAACCACCTCAACAAAAAAGGTTTTGAGAAAACCGCGTTTGAAGTTTGAGAAAGATTCCAGTAGAAAAACTGAGATAATAATATTTAATACTCACTTTGGATTAATCGGCGATCCCATATCCATATATATATATATATATACAGTTATGTGAAAAATAATAAGGACAGAGACGCGTCAAAACGAAACTTCAATACAATCTAAGTAAGCCGAGCAAATTGCTTCCAGTTAACGGTATATTATCGTCACTCACTATTTCCAAAAACAAGTTCCGTTACATAAATGCAAAGTATTTGCACACATTTTGTTAAAAGTCATTCCGTGTTCAACAAAGCCAGTGTACGGTTGTGCGAATTAATAAGGACATTGTGTCGTTTCAAAACAATATCGTAAATATCTTCACTAAAACTTGTTTTTTTTTCAGAGATAAGGTAAGAATACTACTTTTAGTTTTAATACCAATCAATTAGAGCTTGGCTTTTTTCCTTATTGGATAGATATGGGAAAGGGTAAGCACTGCGATCTGAAAACTGGAGAACACATTAAAAATTTGGTCAAACAGGGGAATTCGTATAGAAAAGTGGCGGAATTTCTCAAAATTTCCAAAACAATGGTGGAGAACGCAGTTAAGAGGGTTCCCCAGAGTGAAACGCGTGGCAGAAAGCCAAAAATTACACTGTCAGTCAAAAAAAATATAATGCGCTGCGTTAAGAAGAATCCGTTTATCTCATCCAAACAAATTAAAAGTGAGTTGAATATTGATGTCGATCCATCAACTATTCGCAAAGTGCTTATAAAGGAAAACTTCAAGTCTCGGAGCCCGAGAAAAGTGTCTATGCTATCCAAAAGGAACGTGCAACAAAGACTAAAGTTTGCTGATGAACATGTGTGTTGGTCTAAAGAAAAATGGCGTAACATTCTTTGGTCAGACGAGACAAAAATAAACTTGTTTAATTCAGATCGAGGTATTCATCACGTAAGAAGACCTCCAAACACAGCCTATAATCCTAAATATACAATAAAGACCGTTAAACATGGCGGCGGGAACATTATGGTCTGGGGATCATTTTCATACAATGGTGTGGGGCCGCTCCATCGCATACAGGGCACTATGAAGGCAACAGATTATGTTGCAATTCTTCAAGATTGTATGCTAAAGTACGCTGAAGATAATATGCCACTTAGGTGGATATTTCAGCAAGACAATGACCCCAAACACACGGCGAAGTGTACAAAAGAGTGGTTTGGGGTCAACAAGTTACTGTGATGGAGATCTAAACCCCATCGAAAATTTGTGGAATACAGTAAAAGCGTCAATAAGAGGAAAGTGTCCAAGTGATAAAAAGATGTATAAAGAAGATTCTCACAAAATTTCAGAGGAATCGGTCAGATAGAACTTGAGGTATCGTGTCAACCACCTCAACAAAAAAGGTTTTGAGAAAACCGCGTTTGAAGTTTGAGAAAGATTCCAGTAGAAAAACTGAGATAATAATATTTAATACTCACTTTGGATTAATCGGCGATCCCATATCCATATATATATATATATACAGTTATGTGAAAAATAATAAGGACAGAGACGCGTCAAAACGAAACTTCAATACAATCTAAGTAAGCCGAGCAAATTGCTTCCAGTTAACGGTATATTATCGTCACTCACTATTTCCAAAAACAAGTTCCGTTACATAAATGCAAAGTATTTGCACACCACATCGAAAATTTGTGGAATACAGTAAAAGCGTCAATAAGAGGAAAGTGTCCAAGTAACAGCGACGAGCTTTGGCAACTTATTCAAGATTCATGGAACGCAATTCCGGTTTCCGTCTGCAAAAACCTAGTTGATTCCATGCCGAAGCGATGTCGATCAGTTTTAAACAACCGAGGATTTTCGACGAAGTATTAAACAAATTAGAAATGAATTTTAACACAGACGAATGTAAACTAGTTTCTTTTTTTTATTTGATATTGTTAATTTTTAATTAAAACAAGAAGTGTCCTTATTTTTTTTCACATGCCAAAATCGCACCTAATGTTAAAGATGAAAAAAAATTTCAACAGTTTGCCATATCTGGCTAAAACTAAACAAAAAACTTTTCTTTAATTTGTTCGCAATAAATTAGTTGAGTTAACACCCTGTAATTTCCCCACATTTCTGCGTCCGCATCAAGTTCGTTAACTGCATGCCACTGTCCTTATTATTTTTCACATAACTGTATATATATATATATATATATATATATATATATATATATGTATATATATATATGTATATATATATATATATATGTATATATATATATATATATGTATATATATATATATATATATATATATATATATATGTATATATATATATGTATATATATATATATATATGTATATATATATATATATATGTATATATATATATATATGTATATATATATATATATGTATATATATATATATATATGTATATATATATATATATGTATATATATATATATGTATATATATATATATATATATATGTATATATATACATATGTATATATATATGTATATATATATATATATATATATATATATATATATATGTATATATATACATATGTATATATATATATATGTATATATATATACATATGTATATATATATATATATATATATATATATATATATATATATATAAAGAACTCGAGTCGGATATAAAAGAATTTCTGGAAAGAATGAATCCTCAAGTCACCCGGTAACATCTGCCGTCCATTGTGTGATCACTCCGCTCGGCCGGCTTAGATGACACGTCACAAAATCCGGTGTATCTCCCAAAATAATTTGAATTTTGAAAAATCCTTTTAAGAGCATATTTTTGAAAGTCTAAGCTTCGAAAATATGTAAAAAAAATAAATCGATTTTTTCATATTTCTAGACCAGAATACCCCCTTAACAAGATGGGTAAACACTTCCCGAGACTAGAAGACAGGCTCCAATATGGTACTTACAAAAATTAAAAGAGATCCCGAAAAGTTTAAAGAATATCGGCATTTTCACAGAAGCAAGTTAATTAAGTTTTGCCATTGAAAACTGTGAGTTAACTTGCTACTGTGAAAATTACCCTTAATGTCATTATCTGGAAAATATGTCACGTGATAATCAATAAACCTCAGACAGTGCTTAAATTCATAAAAAGCCTAAGGCTTGTGGGTTAGAACATACCATAAGGCCTGGCACAGTAGACCTCATTTGGTCGCAGTGCATTTTGGTCTCTAATAATAATAATATTATATCCGTGATGGAAAATATGTCACGTGATAAATGTCGCATGCTACATTTTACTTACGCTAAGAAAAAATAAACACATACATATATTTTAACATTAAAACTATCAAAAGAAAGCGGCATTATTCTACTTCAGTCTAAAATTAATCCCTTTAAAATGTTATGTTACATTTCGCAGATTTCTGCATTTTTCTAGATGCAGTCGGAAACCAGTTCCATTTTTTGTCGCGTGCTATATCACATGTTTATTGTTAATATATTGGAAACAGCAAAATGACAGAACTTACTTTTTGCACGACATATAACGCTAATAAAGTACTATCCAAAAATAAAAATAAGCAAAACACTTTAAGTTTTCACTACTTTGTTAAACTTTAAAAGCGTACGTATGTCGCGTGCTCGACTATGGAAATGCCCATATATTAGTAGTAGTAAAAAGAAATCAATTATTTTTGCATTCAATTGAAGCTTTTATTTAGCATAGTTAGAATGATCCGATTTACGTCAAATATGCACCGTTTTGTTCATAATGTCACTCTCATAGAAACTCTCGTCCATATTGGCAAAAAACTGTCATAGTCGATTTTCACAAGCTTCTCTTGAGGCGAAATTTTCACCAGCAAAATCATGCACCACGAACAGGAACAGGTAGTAATTACTTGGTGCCAGGTCCGGACTATATGTTGGATGCATAAGAACCTCCCAACCAAGCTCCCTGAGCATCTGGCGAGTCACTATTAATGATGGAACACAATGCATCTCCAAAACTGGCCGCTTCTGGGCGATTGCTTCCTTCAGACGGTCCGATTGTTGATAGTACAGGTCCGAATTAAGAGTTTGGCCGTAGCGGAGCAGCTCATAGTAGATGATTCCCTGCCAATCCCACCAAACACATAGCAAAACCTTCCTGACCGTCAATCCTGGCTTGGCTACCGTTTGCGCCGGTTCACCGCGATTCAACAATGACCGTTTTCGCTTGACGTTGTCGTAAGTGACCCACTTTTCATCACCAGTAACCATCCGCTTTAGAAATGGATCGATTTTGTTGCGATTCAGCAGCGATTCGCAGGTTTTTTTGCGTTAATTCGTGTGGCACCCATACATCGAGCTTCTTTTTGTATCCAGCTTTATTTAAAAGGTTCCAAACGGTTTTTTGTGCAATGTTTAGCTCCTGGGCAATACAAACAGTGCTTACATGACGGTCAGACTCGACAATTTCCATTTATCGATATTTTCGACGATTGGCCTTTCAGAGCGTGGTATATCTTTGACATCAAAATTACCGGAACGAAAACGACGAAACCAAAATTGCACATGGTTGGCTGTTACAGTATCAGGACCATAAACACTATTCACATTTTCAGCCGTCTAGCTTGCGTTTTCGCCTCTATCGAAGAAAAACTGTAAAATATGGCATATTTTCTCTTTACTGGTGTACATCTTTGACGCGTGCTCAAACAATACTGAGTGAAACAATCACAAAACTGCCTGAAAAGTTTTTTTAGTACGAAATCCTATCTTTTTAACGCCATCTAGCATAACCCGTTCGCACTTATACAACGAGAGATACAGGTTACTAAAGTCATCTATTGCAAAAATTATGGATTTCTTTTTACTACATCTAATATAATCGATTGCAAGATGAAGCCATTACCGAATTTTAGAAAGAATTGCTCGGATAATTTTCAACAATAATTGTTTGGTTGTTTGTTTTTTTTAGTCCTCATCCTCGTTCAACTGCACAGGAGCATACATCTCTTATTGATAATAATGATACACACGTTCTTGATTTCGAGCCGAACTTAAAGACTTTATCTATGTTGACCGTCGTGAGGAATCGAATTGACACAACGTGCCTTCCCAAAGAATTGAGGTAATATTCGCATATTTTCTATAAATTTATTTAATCACAAATAAATATTTCAGATGGGAAATACGTTCAATGACACAACCAAATTCTATAAGTAGACCAATAAATCATGCGGGTTAACCTCATCAGAGAAATATCAGTACTAGTGATCAGGGTGAAGCATAAGGTCGTGGTAATATTTATATGAAATTGTTGGAAAATTGAAAAATCGACATCAAATATTCAATTTTCTTTAATTTTTAACTTCTACATTATTGCAATCGCAGTCCTATAATAAAATATTGGGTATTGAAGAGTCATTTCGTTTTGCTTTACATAATGTGTTATTACTCTTTCGAGAAGCATCTCATTTTTTATATATTTTTATATTTCATATATTTTATTGAATTTTCTAACTTATGATTAGAACTAACAATAAATTAAAAAATGAAAAACCAAAAATTTAATGTACCAAATACTCATTTTAGTAGACGTAACGCTAAAGCATTGGGACGCCTCTCAAGCTTAGCTAAATAGTTCTTAACAAATGTGGAAACTTCATCGGTTACAATCGGAATGTGTAAGTCCCTGTGGATATTGGTGTTTTTAATGTACCTGTACCAAGGAGCATAGGTAAACATTCAAAGGATTTTAGACTGGGTTCTTTGGAGTTGCCCACATTTGATGGTGATGCAGTAGACCAGAGTTGGATACCGTCAGTCCATATGGACGACAGCCTTATAAAGTAGTACCTTATAGTCCAGTTTGAGCTTGGACTGTCTGTTTAAGAGCCAGGCCAATTCATTTACTTTAAGCTTTATTTGGGTTGCTTTTGTATTCATTGACTTTTATTCTCCAGCACTCAAGCCATTCTTGAAAAGTATTTATATGTTTCTCGACAAGTTGTGATGCCAATATCGGGTCTGCAGAAGTGTAGGTGACTGTATTGGCGTTGGTCGGCATATCAGCAGTGTATAACGTATAGAGCTGCCTTGTGGTACTCCAGCGTGAATGGGATATTCAATTGAAGTGAAGCATTTATGTCTTACTACAAATTGCCGACCTGAAAGGTAGCTTTCCAGTAATATGTGGATGTTGGAAGGCAACATATTCTTTAATTTGTGCAGAAGTCAATCATGCCAGACCTTGTCAAACGCTTAGGTTATATCGAGAAATACTGCGGAACAGTAATGGTTACTTTCGTATGTGTCATGTATAGTGTTTACAATGTGGTGGACTTGCTCGATAGTGCTGTGCTTCTCTCAAAAACCAAGCTGAAGCTCAGGTATGAAGTTTTTGTGGTTAATCGCATTTCTAATACGCTTTATTATCAATTTTCAATGAGTTTTAAGGAAAGTTCTAACAAATTAATGGGTCTGTAAGACGCGACGTTTGTGGGATCTTTTCGAGCTTGGAGGATCATGACGTTTTCGAAAGTTTTCCATGATTGCGGAAAGCAACCGATGCGAATTATTGCATTAAATATATGCATGAGATGCATTACATCTATTTCTGGGAGCTTCTGTTTCAATTGGTCTGTAATCAAATCACGTCTTGGGGATTTTTTAGGGTTGAGTCCTAGATCGCGTATGTGTATAAGCAGTTAAAGAGAACTAATGGCAACAGGGTATCGAGGGTAGCCACGTTAGGGGCAAACATTTGCAGTAGGTGATTGGCGAATGCATTTTTGTTGAATGGATCGACAAACCATAAGCAATGTGGTGGCGATTTCGTTAGAGGTGATCGACGATGCGGAACCATTTTACATACGTAAATATACGATTTGCTAACCCACTTCAAATTATGATTTAGAAATAAAGTGCTAACAGCGCACGACATCTGCGTTCTGGCGTTGATATTCCGTCGACCTTGCGGGGTTACTGCAAAAGAGGCGGAATCTCCACCCGAGACGGGTGCAAAGAAGAGACATGAGACATGACGGTGAGTATCGCATAACCTGACAAAACGTTGCTACATAATACGGGTGTGGCATCCGAGGCTTATATATCACTCAAGCCACAACCTTTAAAGCACCTTTTACGTGACAACAATTTTGGGGGGCCAATATCAGGCAGGATCGAATGCATTGCCATTCGAGTACAAGTCCTCTCAATATTTGAACGAGCCATTTTTGGTAAGTGATGCACAAAACTCGATAATCCGTTAAATATCGCTGTACGAGAAGTATTACTGGTGGTACATACCTTTGACGGGAGTTGTACGATTTGTAAAATCGACCCTTAGATGCTGATTTTGGGTCATGCCGCGCTCTGTTAAGCAGCGGGGCAGTTGCTGCAAATCCTATGTTGACGCACGAAAAGTGTTCTCTCTTCAACCGTAAGTTTGAAGAACTCTGCGTACTGTCGCAGGGGGTGCATGCCTCTAGATAGCGGGCAGCATGTCTTCGTGACAATGGTGTTTAACGAACTCAATTTTTGTGTTGTTATTTCCTATCGCATGACAGGGCAAACAGGGGAGTTTGTCGAGGCTGATTTTGTTGTAGAGTGATCAAACCGTTCGAAGGGATGTCGTATTTACCGGGATGAGTATTGTGGTGATGGGAGCTCCAACCAAAACTGTATTACATTTTTCCTTTACAACAGTTTGCAGCTAAGAAAATGAAGAATGAATGAGCACACAAATAAGCTCTTGCAATTACTAAATTCGTGTGAATTAGCAAAGCAGTTGGTGCACAGATTCTGCTATCTCACTACGTTAAATCCTTCTTCTATTGTTAGTTTGTGGAAATCCGGACAATGGAGAAGGAAGTATATTTTTCTGCATAAAGGACAATCACGATTTACAATTTTAACGTGATAAGTGTTGATTTTTCGTGAATTAATTGAATAACTGGGTTGTCGATTCCGAGGCTGGCTGAGTTGCCGGGAAGCACTTCGAATATCTGAGATCGATTCTAGAGTCTGATATCGTAATCGCTTTAGATTAGGGCCGGTTTCTTGTGTTACCGCCTGGAGATTGAAAGGGATTTCAACTGTAAGTTGACCAATATTCTCTTATTTTCATATCTCTCCTCGAGATTATGCCAAGCTAGAGCGAAACCATCGGTGATCTGCTGGTGTTTTCCGTCAGGTAACGTGTCTAACTGCCTCAACCGGGTGTGGCTAGCACAATCCTTGTTGAACTCATCGCAAGTCAACTCACTGGCTATCATGTAGTTTGTTCTGAGCGCTATGTGATGACACCTTAATTTGTTAATGAGAGGTAGTCATGTAGCTTGCTCTGCTTACTACGTGATGGTACCTTCATTATTATTGGGGATCCTCCACGTGGCGACCACCGGGCAACGTCCTCCTGGCACCTGCTGGGAGGCGGTTGAAGTGAGTGACGAAAACCTCGATTAGAGGTTGTGCGTTGTGTTTGGGACCCGCCACATAAGAAATCCTCCCACTGAATGATATAAAAATGCCTCGGAAACGGACTACCCCCTTTGTTGATGACCCCCGAAAAAGAATAATTTACAGATATGCACCTGGAATGCCCGATCCCTTTATAGGGAGGGTGTCTCTATCCAGATGGTTAATGTCCTCGAGAAATACAGAGCTGACATCATCGCTCTCCAGGAAATGCGATGGACGGGACAGGGCTGCTCCAAAAGAGAGTCCTGTGATATATACTACAGTTGCCATGCTGAAAGCCACGAATTAGGATGTGGATTTTTAGTCAGCAAGAGACTACGACACCTTGTCTCACATTTCACGTCTGTGAACGAACGGCTGGCCACAATCCGCATCAGGGCAAAATTCTTTAACATCAGTCTTATATGTACCAACGCTCCGATGGAAGAGAAGGACTATGTGACCAAGGAGAGCTTCTTTCAGTGCCTCGAAGAAGCTTACGACCGCTGCCCCCGAAACGATAACAAAATCGTGTTTGGCGACTTTAATGCCAGGGTGAGCAAGGAATGTACCTTTGGTCCAACTGTTGAAAAATTCAACCTCCATCAGAACACCTCCGATAACGGAATGAGACTGATAGACGTTCTGCGTTCTGGCGTAGACAGACTCCAAGTTTCAAGAAAACGGTATTTGGGAATTCCAGAAAACAATTGACTACAGGCTTCAAGAACATGTCATCGAAAATCTACAAAAAGGAATTAATCTCAGATTTCAGGAAATTTCCGGAGCTATAAATAACAAAGTCACGAACTTAATAAACTAAAAATAAACGAACCAGCCCCATCAGTGTCTAAAAAATCTAGTATAATCAAATTAAAGTCACCTACATTTGCTGGAATTACATCATTCAACATCTTCAAGCTTCAGTTCGAGACAACAGTTTTAAAGAATCATTAGGACGATAGTGACAAGACTGCTGCTTTAATAGTCGTATTAAAAGGTAATGCGTCAGAAGTCTTGCATATGGTTCCTGAGAAAGAACGTGGTAGCTATCAGTCACTGATGGACACACTCCGTTGAAAATATGGAAATGAATATAAGACCCAATTGCATCGAGTGAAATTAGGATCGCGAGTACAACGGAGTAATGAGAGCCTCCAAGATTTCGCTTCCGATATTGAACGTTTATGTTATCTAATGTTCTCTGGTAGGTTAGGTTAGGTTATGCGGCCGTCCTCCAAAGATGGGCGCGCTTAGGCCTAAATTGGCCTGGTTACCGCGGATCAATGGTGCTGTCTACCCTGTTCCTTCTGTTGAACAGAACCATTGGTATTTTCTAATTAATAGAGCAATTTCCCTGACATCCATGGGTGCTAGCTCAATAGTATCTTTAAAAAAGACATTCCCTAATAGGGTATGCCTTCTGCGTGCCAAGGCGGGGCATCTACAGAGGAAGTGGTAAAAAGTTTCCTCCTCTTCATAGTTTCGACAGCTGACACAAAAGTTGTTGGCCTGGCAGCACGCCTATCCACAAGCTAGTGGCCCGTGAGTATGGCAACTACATCACTAATAGTTTACCTGCTCATTGATAACAGAGAACGAGTTCTTCCATTGTCAAGAGTTGGCCAGATTTTCCAACTGGTAACACAAGAGCTCTCATCCCGCCATCTTCTGTTGGCTATAGTGAGAAAATGTTTTGTGACGAAAAGCCTGCATATTGCAAATACGTTCCTGCGAGAGATTTAATGGCTGTTGGGCTGTCGGTGTAGATATAAATATTTTTGAAAGATATTGCATTACAGCGAAGCCACGTTGCCGCCTCCTTTATAGCCATAATCTCGGATTGAAAAACGCTGCAAAAGTCGGGTAATCGGAACTTAAGCTTAACGCTTAAGGAATCAGGAAATACGTCACCCCCTACCCTTCCTTCCAATTTGGAGCCATCTGTGTGAAATTGTACCGAGTGAACTCCATTTTCATTGACAATACCCCTATTCTTGATATGGCTTGATATGAGAATGGTATAGTCGGTGGTATCCGGAATTGTAGTGCACTACCCCAGGATCTTTGAATGGCCGTATCCGGGTTATGCCCAGCGTTTAGCCTAATTGCTGATATAAGCGCCCTCTGCTTGCCAAAGAGATCTACAGGGAGTAGATACAATAGCGAGTAGAGTGTTTTTGACGGAGTGGTTTTTAGAGCGCCAGTTGCCAACACCGCAGACGTCCTTTGAACCTTGTCCATCTGTGTACCTCATCGTTTAAGAATTACCACCAGAAATCCATAAATAAGAATTGATCTGACGACCGCGCAGTATAGCCATGATACGATTGGAGGACTCATCGCGCATCTTTTAACTAATGCTTTCTTACAGGAATAGAGTGCAGCTGTTGCTTTATGCCCCCTTTCCTCCGTATTTGGTTTTCAGCTTAGTTTTCTATCTAAAGTTATACCCAAGTACTTCGCCTGTTCAGTTAGCTTTATGCTAGTTCTCCCAATTCTCGGTTAACTAAAAATAGGTATTTTGTGCTTCCTAGTAAAAAGTACAAAGCTCAGTTTTGGCAAGGTTGATGGCCAAACCAGAGTTTGAAGCTTATTTTGACAGGATTGATGAGGCATGGTTCATCACTTCAGTGAGTGTATTTAAATATTTTTCCGATGCCACAACTGCCACGTCATCTGCATAAGCCACCGCTGTGCAACAATTAAGTGTATACGGAAAAAGTTATTTGCTTTGAGCGCGGCCGAAGACCGGCTATCAGAAAAAACATTTATCCGAAAATACTGATGGTCGCGGAACCGGCGTCGGGCCTATAAGGGTTATTATTTTTGGGCCCGGCCTAAAGCCGACTATCAAGAAAAACTTTTATCCGAAAATACTGATGGTCGCGAAGCCGGCGTCGGGCCTATAAGGGTTATTATTTTCGGGCCCGGCTGAAGGCCGGCTATCAAGAACGACTTTTATGCAAAAATACTGATGGTCCCGAAGCCGGGGTCGGACCCATAAGAGTTATCCATATTGAAAAAATTTCATGAAGTATCAATTTAAAAGTAATATTAAAATTATATACGCATTTTCTAAAAATATGTTTTATATACCGTTGAAAAGGTAATAGTATGCCCTTGAATATAGTTTTAAATTTTTTATAGGTCAATGGTGATTATTTTCGATAAAAAAAATTGGTTTTTGAAAGAAAAATTTCAAATTTTTTATATTTATCACAACTTTTAAAGTATTCAAAACAGTTTATAATTGTTATATATCACTGAAAAGCTATCAAAAAGACCTTTCTTTTGATACCCATATTGTAAGCAAAAATTTCGAATTTATTGAGTAATTTCGATCGCTAATTTGAACTTTGACCTTGAGCCAGGCCTTCTATGGGCGTTAGCTACAAAAAAATATATATTTTTTCCTTTCAGTGGGCTATTCTATACTTGTTCCTTCGATAATAAACATAAAAGAAAATTTATTTTTGCATTAAAAAAACATGTTTCGTAATATTGCAAAAGCTAGATTTGATTGAGCAAAGTGATGGTCATTTTTAGATTAAGCGTGCCCAATATTACACCAGAAAAGTTACCCTCAACGCTGTACCAAAAAGGGTGTCGGGTTTTTTTAATTGTTCCATTATATGTTCAGAGCCAAGCTTCCAAGAAATGCACCAAATCAACTTTCAACATAAAAAAAAAAAAACAAAAATATTCAACGACTTATTGCATAACATTTTTTATAACCATCACTTGAAATTTTCATAAACACTAAAAAAATAGGAAAGCCTAATTTTTGAAATATTATGGGAATTTATTATTAAATATTTTACTTTAATACTACATTGAAAAACAAATTGTAAACAATACAAAAAATGCTGTTTGACAAATATTAGGTGAGTTTTATGACTCAACTACCCACTGACGTAAACCCGCAGACTATGTCAGCTGATATAGATCTATCTGATGGGATTGTCGTGTTAACGAAAACTCACCACCGCATGACGGTGACGTACCCGTTGTCCGTTCATACGTACGGCAAGTACATACGGACGCTACGTCGGTAGCTAGTTGAACCATTATTCGACAACTCACTATCATTGTGCCAAAAAAAAAAAAACCAACGACGCTAAGTTTCCTAAACAGAGTTGATTTTATTTTTCAATTTAATATATACATTTATTTCAAATAGAACAAATTCTGATTATTTTATCTCGATAAAATGGTCTCTATAGTTGTAAGCGCTAAGTCCAGCACGTTTGTTGATGTTTTGCCATATCTCAGTGCTAGCTATGTACGACTGTCGAATACAACATGGTTATTGCAGAGTTTATGGATGTATGAAGTATTCTAAGAGCAATTCTAACGAAATTGTTTTCTTGAAATTAAATTAGTCTGGGGTACCTCAAAAAGTCATAAAGTCATACAAAGGCAACATTTCATAACTATTTCATTACAAAAAAAAAAAAAAAACCATTAATAATAATAATAGCCATGTTTTATTCGACAACTCGCTATTTTTGTGACAAAAATAAAACGACATGGATGACAAGTTTCCCAAACAGGGTTGATTTGATTTTTATTTTATATATTGTATAAATTTCAAATAGAACTAATTTTGATTATTTAATTGATGATTAAATGTATCAAAAATAGTGAAATAATTTTGTTGCAACAATCTTCCTTTTCCTTTTCTTATTAGTGATAATTATTTTGGACGTTTAAATAAATAGATTTCGAGAAGATGTACTGTACAGTAGAAAAAATTTGAAAGTAATTGGCAGCACTGAACTTAGCGAGTGTGTTTAGATTTTAAGCGTAGTTAGCACCTTTGTTGTTTGGTAAACGTGGCCATCGGTGCTAGCTAAGTACGGTGGTCGAATAAAACATAGCTAATAAATAAATAAATAAATAAACCTTCATACAAAATCACTCCACCGTAATATGTACGTTTATATGGTGTATAGCGCCCTCGAATCAGCTCTTTACCGAGAGACGGCTGTACTGTAAAATGAATAAATCATTGTCTTTCTGAAAAATGCTGTGGAGTCGAATCGAATTATTTATTTACACTACGTATAATTTTAGTTATGTAATTTTGATACTTAATTTAAATATTTAAATTTTTTATAGACGAGGATGATGAGTCAGAATGATCAAAATCTATTTTGGCATATGTATTATTTACATTAAAGACCGCAGTTAGGGGAGAATGAAGATGGTCGCCCAAATTATCCGTTTGTTTTGGCTTGGGAGTCACTTCTGAACTGCACTGTGGCAAATCTAAACTGGCATAATAGAGCTCACGCTTTGCGACATCTGGTACATTCGTCGTCGATGTTATTGTTGTAGCATTCGATTGAATTTTGTTATTGCTACTGTTGGTAGCACTGGAGTTGCTACTTTGTTTATCACAAGATGGCGTGGCGTCATTGGCAACATTTGGTGTATCCGGTGTACGCTGACATGATGTACATGGTGCAGGAGATGAAGACGAGCAGAGACAAAGTGTTGATGATAAGGATGATGTTGATGATGGTAGCATTGGCTTTGGGCTATTTATTGCACTGTGTCTGATTTGTGACAACATCTGGCGACTTTCCTCTTTGTCCTTCTCCTTTCGAATTAGGGCAGGACGTTGCAAAAGTTTGCTCGATTGCAGTGAGCTATCGCTTTTAATTTGCAAAATTTCGTAACCGGTTTCATTGTTGTCTATCGTTGATGGAAACGATTTTTTTGCTGTGGCAGATGTGATGTGGTGTGTCTCGTATTTGTGATCTTCATCGCTATTTGAATGCGTTAATCTTAGTTTATCATAACCTCCCTTCTTATAGAACTTTGATTTCGGTTTGCTACTAGTCTGCTGCTGAAGAATTTGCGGTGCAGACACTGTTGAAATTTTTGCATGTTCATCGAATTTCTCAGCCAAGTTTATATAGTGGTCCTCGTTAATGTATTCTTTTTCACTTCGTTGTGGAATTAGTTTCGCATGAGTACCTGGTGCATATGGAGTTGATGGCGCCACATTACGATTACCTCCATATTTTAAATCGCCAACGGGTTGGGGTGTACTCTCAGTGGTTGCGGAGCACTGTGTACTCTCCTTAATGGGTTTCTCTGACCCCAATATTAATTTGCGTAGCGTAGCGGATGAATAACAAGCTGGCGTAGCTGTTGCTGTTAGTATGGTATCTTGTTCGATCTTTCGTTGTGGTATGTTGATTGGTTCCGTTGTCTTTTTATAATCTTGAAAACTGGTATTACACTCTGTATTGCTATTGTTTCTTTTTATAGCGGTGACAGCTGCATGATTACTTTTAAAAACTGAATTTGGATTTGCTAATACTGTGGAGTGAATGTTTGAAGGTAGCGATTGATGTTGTTTCTTCAACGATGTTGACATATTGTCGCCTATCTTTGGTTTGTTTGTTACATATTCAGTGGAAGCACAATTTGAATTGAGTTGCATGTTATTTAACACAGAATTGCTACCAACCGGTTTCATTTCTAAATAACCATTATCTGTTTTAGCACAACTCGATGTCGATGGTGTCGGCTTGATGGCGTACGTATTGAAGCAGTCATCGGGTGTGCCATTCTCGAAAATGAAATGTGTATTAGACGTTGCTTCCTTACTTTTCGTCGTTAGCTGTTGGCGATACTGTTGCTCCTGTTCTCGTATATGGCTGGTGTTGTTTGAATGAACGGCGCGAAGGAGTTGCGATTTTCCTGTACTAGGGAATATTCGATTCGTATTTGTATTGTGTGCCGTCTTTGAGAAGTCAATCTCCATTAAATCGCTCATACGATCAACTGAGTTATGACTTTTGTGGATCAATAACGGCGCACTGGTAGACTTCTTATCTCTGTATGCATTCAGATTTAATAATTGATTGTATGTTGCAACATCGTTTACCGAACAAATGTTATTGTTGCTGCTATTTAGTTTTTGTTCAATCAATGATTTTGGAAACAAAGCACCGCATTGCAGATCACAACGTGGAATTTTTGCTCGGGACCCAACGGAAAAGGCGCGAACTCGTGTTGTATTTTGATCATCTTCGTTTGTATGGCCCTTTAGGCGTTTTACAATTTTATTGTGTTCTATCTTGTTGCCAATTGAATAAGCTCTTTGTGGCCGATCGCACCTAAAACGATTTAATCCAATTCAATTAGAAAACCACAAAGCACAACTCCTAGCTTTAGTAACATAGCACAATACCTACGAGGACGGTCCCAGAACTACCCGACCTGTCAGATAGCGGTGGCAGTAGTTCGAAAAAAATTACTTTGGTGACAAGTGGCAACCTTATAAAACATATGTTTTAAGTTTTTTAAGTTCTAGTATTTTTTTTTTTTTTGAGTCATCGAAAGTTAACGACCTCAGTGAATTTGTAAACATGGAAAAAATTGGTCACCGTTATGTCCAATGAATATTAAAGCTGAACTAGTCTGGCAGAGTCTGCTCCTTCGTTTACGACCATAAAATATTGGGTGGCAGAGTTTAAACGAGGTCGTACGTGCTGCCAAGACGAACACTGTAGTGGTCGACCAATTGAGGTGACCACGCCAGAAATTACAGACATTTCAAAAAGTGCTATACATCGTATATGGAACGAAAATTTGGAGATGAAAAAGCTGTGTGCAAGATGGGTGCCGCGTTTGCTCACAATAGAACAAAAACAACGTCGTGAAGATGTTTCTATAGAGTGTTTAGCGATGTTTCACTGTAATAAAGCCGAGTTTTTGCGTCGATACGTAACCATGGATGAGACATGGGTCCACCACCTCACACCTGAGACAAAGAAGCAGTCACAACAGTGGACTGAAAGGGGCGAAGCGTGTCCAAAGAAGGCGAAGACAGTTCCATCTGCAGGCAAGGTTATGGCGTCTGTTTTTTGGGATGCTCGTGGCATAATTTTTATTGATTATCTTCAAAAAGGAAAAACAATCAACGGCGAGTATTATGCTAATTTGTTGCAGTGTTTAAGTGACGAAATTAAAGAAAGAAGGCTGCATTTGGCGATATAGAAAGTGTTGTTCAATCAAGACAATGCACCAGTTCACACATCCGCTGTTGCGATGGCCAAAATCAATGAGTTAAAGCCCGAATTGCTTCAGCACGCACCTGCCAGATTTAGCTCCTTCGGATTATTTTCTATTTCCAAATTTGAAAAAATGCCTTGGTGGTAGACGATTTGCAAACAATGAGGAGGTGGAGTCTGCGGTAGATGGCTATTTTAATGAGCTAGACAGTTCATACTATAAACAGGGTATCGAAGCTATATCGCTGGGAAAAGTGTATAGAGCTAAAAGGAGATTATGTTGAGAAATAAAGAAAAATTTTCCCAGTCTTTGTTAGGTCGGGTAGTTCTGGGAACGCCCTCGTATAATAATTGTCCTTATCTTGTTTAGGTAGGATTTGTTTGTTCAATATTTATCACATTTCTTTATACAAATATATCGATGGCAAGCTACTATTTGCTGTAGTCATCTCTTTTTAACCAACATTTGTTGGTGTACTTAACATTTTTGTGCGCTACACCATTGATATATATGTAAGTATATTACGAGCCCATTAAAAATAGATTACAGTTCAATTTTTGCAAAGATGTCCGATTTGAGCACTGTAAATATGTTTAACTATATTGAAATTTATATATTAACGGTTCTTCCATGTTTTGATTTTGTGTAGGAAAATTGCTATATAACAGCCGTGTTTTATTTAACGGTTATAAACAAGTAGCAATAATGTGAAATAAAAGATGAATCCACAATTAAGTAAATGACGTCACAAATTTGTTATCACTCAATATATATAATTATAAACAATTACAGTACAAAAATACAAATTAACGGCATTTCAATTAATTACGGACGCACATTCGATAATACTGTGGCAACACCGCTTTTTATCACCAACCAACCGCTAAGCTCCAGTTTAGACATGAAGACATTTGCATGAAAAACAGATTGATAGCTAGGGACGCACGGGGAAGAGAGAGAGAGCCAGGTGTTCAGGTTTTCGTACATGCGACACGCTTTATGCTTCTCATTCGTAGTGTCAAACATTAAGAAAACAAACGAGTTCAGGTGTCGCCGAGAAATATTTTTGCTCGTGTAAATGCGAATGTAACATCAATAGAGAATTCAAATTGTTTTTCATGCAAATGTCTGCGTGTCTAAGTCGGGACTAAACGTCACTTTTGACGATATATGAATTTCGAAAATTCTAGAATCATAGGTATACTCTTGGAAGCTTCAAAATTGAAAGTCTTCCATTTTCCATGATCGCGGTGCTCCTGAAATCGGAATATACATAACTGAATTCACTACTTTAATATTGATTTTAATTTGTTTTATTGACAATTGCAATTTTAAGGTTTCAATCCCAAGAATATGGAATTATTACCGGAAAATAATTAGAAATTAAGCTTGCGTTTTGATATTACGCCGCGCCTCTACCGCCAAAAATTATTGGCTACTATCTGTCATTTTGATCGCCAGACATAGATTTTATCAGTGGCAATATTTGGGTGTGAGCATTTTTATCTTGATAAAAGAATTTTCAAGATGGCGGCAAACTTTCCAATTTTAAGTATCCTACATACAACTCAAGTAAAAAAAATGGGCGCCGATCAAAACTTTGCGTTCAATTTGAAGATGTTGCCACAACGAACTTTTAATAGAAATGAAAAATTGGCTGTGAAATGAGCAAACTGACAGTTCAATGCAGGCTATATATGTCAAGATAATTGGCAATATATTGCCTGATAACATTATCAAGATAAAAAGTTTTGCCTGTGAAGACGCCCTATTACGTTCAATTTATGAAGATTTTTTATTCCATACAATTTTTAGTATATTAATTCCTAGCCTTGTTCACGCCCCAACACATACACTTGCGATATATTTATTGTTATTGTTAATTTTGTTGTAGATCTTAGCGTATTTGGACTGTAGAGTATTTTTACTTACTGTGTGGTCGCATCGTTTAATAAATAAGCTTTGATTCCGCCACCAACAGCGTCACATGCATATTCAGGAAATTTAATTTCAGATTTAGGCGAATCACTGTTCAACGAGCAAAGCGATGGTAAGCGCGTCGAATCATCGATCATTGATAAATTATGAAGATTGTGCAATTTATGAGCATCACTTAAATCTTTAACATTTTTTACTGGTGCCATCGAAACATAATTTTCTTCCAAGTTATCTTTGAATTGTAAATATGTCAAAACAAAAAAAAAAAGTAAAAGGGAAATATTTCATACTTACCAATATCCATATTTGTATTTAGATCATTCCACTTGTTATCAGAATTTAAAAGCTCATCAGTGTTCTCTTCCAGTATTACTCCTTCCGATGTACGAGAACTGAAATCAGATTTGATTTACTTGAAATTCTTCAAAGATAAACTATTACGCACTTAAATCGATATGGCATAAAACTTCCATTATCATCCGGCTCATCGATACTAATTGATGATTCTTCACTTTCGGAACACGTAATTGTGGAACTTATAGGTGGACTATTGCTGTGACGTTGATATGATAATGGACGCAGTCCTGATGTTAAAATATTACGAGCGGTAAGCACAGATCCTGATATTAAACTCGGATTACTACAATCACTTGTTGTACGATTCCTCGATGGCAAACTGTCACATCTCTCTCTGCCAAAGCATACAGCTGAAAAACGTTACAGACACAATTTTATTAAAAGCTTACGAGAATAGAAGCAAAAGGAAAAGCACTTATAAGTGTCAATCATTACATACCAGTTTGTGGTGAATTATTAGTCTTATTGTCCGCCTGGCTTTGTTTTCTGTACAAAACATTTTGTGGTTTCGAAGCTTCGTTGGCCGATGATGACCTTTTTCGCATTGGTTCCATATTGATCAGTTCACCTTTAGACGACATTGCGCTAAAAAATAAATAAAGCAATGAGTATAAATAAATATTTCAGCATTTGTGTTTAAAATATAAACAAGCGTTTAGTGTAAACCTCTACTGTTCACAAGGATTGATTAGCGATTGAACACCATTCGAGAAAATTAAAATTTTCACTTTTTCAGAGCATTGTCACAGAGCTCTTATAGAATTTGATTAGATTTCGTGACAAATGACAAATTGTTACTGCCGGAAGAATTGCCAATTGCTTGTTGACAGGTGGGTACCGTCCGAAAGAAAAATCTATTTGATATTAAAGTCGTTATGCTTCAGCAGGGAATTGAACCCACGACCTAGAGATCAGAAGGCCAAAACACTAACCACGGAGCTACGGTACCCACAAATTAAATATATACATATATATATATATATGAATTCCTCTGGTTCCACGGAGGAACAAAGGGCCGCAACCAGTTGATTTCTCGGGAGAGAGGTGTAAGTTTTTGCCACGGAGAAATTGCGCTACTTCATGAAGATAGGCGTTAATGTTAATGGATAGCTCATCAGTGTTTTTACCCGTCGCGAGGATTGTACAATCATCTGTCGCAAGGCTTTTGCTGGTTCATACCGCATGCAATCTGAGACAGGATCAACGAGAGAGCAGTGGTGGTGATGTGCATCTTTCGGAATCCATGCTGGTGGGGGGCTAGCTTCAGGTCCTCGGTGAGTGTAGGGAGCAGGAGGGCTTCAAGGGTTTT
The DNA here is from genome assembly GCA_963854835.1 of Megamerina dolium. Taxonomy (NCBI): domain Eukaryota; kingdom Metazoa; phylum Arthropoda; class Insecta; order Diptera; family Megamerinidae; genus Megamerina; species Megamerina dolium. Next base: position 8,818,485 of record OY978529.1, read on the forward strand.
CGCTACTGGGGACAGCAGCGAGATTGGCCGGAAGGACCTTCCTTGGTCCACTGGCTTGCCAGGCTTGGGGATGAGGATGATGCGTCCTACCATCCAAATGTCTGGAATGATGAATGAGCGTATCGACAGGTTGAAAATGGTCGCGAGGTATTCCAACCTGGAGTCGCCCAAGTTCTTGAACATCACCATTGAGATCCCATTCGGGCCTACTGCCTTAGACGCTTTGGCGCGTTTGATGGCGTTACACGCCTCTTGTGCCGTAAAATCGATGGTGTTGTCGAGTAAATACATCTCAGTGCTTCCTGCGATTTTTCCATTACTTCCTCTCAGCTGCTGAAACGCGTTCCCCGTAATAGTTTTTTAACTCGATTGAACAGAATTAAGTCACAGGGAGCCAAATCAGGTGAATTCGGTTGTATGGTGGCTGTTGTATGGTATTTGCTGCATTTTTCGTCAAAAAATGCACTGTGCGACGGTGCGTTAGCATGGTGCAAAATCCACAAGTTTTCTGCCCACAATTTGGTGTCTTTCCGTCGTACTCATAAACCCCCGTCTCGTCTCCAGTAATGATCCTTTTGATGAATGTGGAATCGGATTCAGCCTCGCAAATCATGTCTTTTGCGACGTCAACACGGTCTCTTTTTTGTATGAAATTGATTGAAAATTGTAAAAAATCGCCAACACACACAGAGATAGATGTAATTTTGGCTACGTAACTTTTGTAAATGTCAAGCTATGGCGCTAAGACTTAGAGGGAATATCAACAACAGATATACCAACTTAACAAAAAAAAAACAGAACTCAAATTGGAACGATGGGAGCGCCAAACGGTGGTTATTCCGGTAACTTTTTGATCAAGCTGGTATATATAATATATCCCTATATATAGAGTCCCTTTAACAAAAATTGCTAAGATTCCTGTGATTCCCGATTTAAAATAATAAGAGGAGTTGCAAGAATAAATTTGTTCTTATTCTTTCCAACAGCCAATTTCTGTTCTGTAACAACAAATATAAAATTAATAAACAGAGATTCATTTTACCGGTGGGTGTCGTAGCTCAGTGGTTAGTGTGGTGGCGTTCTGATCTGTAGGTCGTGGATTCAATCACCGGCTGAAGCATAACAAATGTAATATCGAAATGATTTTTCTTTCGAACGGTATCCACCTGTCGGCAAGCAATTGGCAATTCTTCCGGCAGTAACAATTTGCCTTCTAATAAACTCTGTGACAAAGCTCAAAAAAAGTTATGTCGCCAGAGTTCTGCCGTTCTCAAACCCAACACGCACAACAGTAATGGAAGAGAAGCTCGGCCAGAGAGCCCTTGGGGGCTTATAAGTGCCACATATTTATTTATTTATTTTATTCATTTTACCGCCATCAATTATGTTTACGCGTTTTCCTTCGTATTATTTTTTGCGTATAGATGCCCATTCCTATCCCTTCGCTATCCCGAATTCCCTCGGGGATTCAATCCAACAAAAGACCTGCAATCTCATACAGTGACGCTGCAAATGGAAGTCTAGTAATGGCGGTCGTAGACCGCTTAGATCCTGACAGCAGTATCTCTAAATCTTGTGGAGGACTTCCTCGTGGACATCTTCTTGGATGTGGTAGAGGAGAATCCAGCACCCGTGCCTGAGTACAGGATGTGCGGATGGCATCAAGGGCATGTCAAGCTGGTGGCTTGTGCCGACCAACGGGATCCGGATCTCTTCTCCATTGCTTTATTCAGGATAGGAGATGTCTGGCAAGGTGCGAAGTTAGAAATCGTACCTAGGAACTCCATCATCAGTAGACCTCGGACTAGGGCCGAATCCAAAAGATCCAACCAGAATACTTAAAATGATAAAGATATGCAATTCGGAGCTCCCCACGCATAACTGGAAGATTGCCAAATTAGAGCAGCTCAAGGGATCTCGCTGCGCAACGATTATCGTCACCACAGAGTTTCTTGGGTCTCTGGTGACCTCTGGTGATGTGGTGGCCTTCGGATTTGGTCACATAACATTAAAAGTATACAAGAAGGACGAACTGACCGAAGCCAAATCCGCCGAAGGTGGCTCGAAAGAGTTACTGCAAGAGGAGGTGGAAGTCTCGACACTAGGCGAAAAGGAGGATATCCCTCTGCCCAGCCCTTCCGGGCCATCGGATGCCTAACCTGGACAAATTCTATATCTTCCGGTTCAAATCTCATGGGGGCGTCCGGTAGGATATGGGAGGAGGATAGCCTTCTAGGAGATTCGAATGACGATCTCAATGCAACGGTGGTGGAGGCGGTGACGAATGTAATGGACAATGATTCGTGCAGTACAGATCAACCTCCACCACCGTAGAGGCTTCAGCCGAATTAGTTCACCGGCTTACCAAAAGCGGAGCAGACATCGCCCTAATACAAGAGCCATGGACGGTGGCCAATGGCATCTGTGGAATAGGGTTCTCAAATACAAATTGTTTCGCAGCAAGGTGTAGGTAGACCACGTGCTTGTATCCTTTTCAAGAAACCACTTAATGCATATTTGCTCCCTAATTTCAGTAATGAAGACCTAGCCATCATCTCCCACGAACTAAGTGGGAAAGCAAAAAGAATCGCAAATATTTATCTATCGATTTTAGATCCTATCTTCTCTTACGGCAATTTGACAATTGATTGTTAGGTGAAGTGAAGGCGCCCAAAAGAAAACAAAACGAAAATGAAATTCTTCACCACACATTTTTGTAAATATATAATTTTTGTTTCACGCGGATAAATCTTTTTTACACTTTTTTTACCCTGCTCACACTTGTTGTGTTCAATTCGTAAACAAACTTCAACTTTCGTCAGCTGTGGCAAACGTCATTGTCATAAGGACCTTTATAACTGGTAAAAATAATTTCCCGTTCCTTTGTGCCACGATTCCGTTCCGTTACGTCTATTACAACCAGCGCATTACCGTACTAGCTATACTCGTTTCATTTGTCACCATCTGATCGAGTAAATGCATGTGAAATAAGAAAAGGGATGTGGATACTGCTTTAATTCTCTGTACTGTTTATAATGTGCACTTATTTTTATTCATCGAATAAGTTACATACACTGAAACGGATAACAGGTGTAAAGAGAAGAAACGCGTTAACCCATGCAGCCCTGCAGAACAATCAAAATATTATATTGAAGATGGTTGAAGGCACTAAAGAAGGCAAAAGCGATTGCATAAGCATGAAAGAAATTATTGCAAAAAAAGGTTGGAATAATGTATTGGGATTTCAGATTAGATTGAAAAACTAAAGTGGTCTTCAAATAGCAATTATAGTTATATTTCCTCTCGGCTTTCAAACCTTAAAATATCATACCTCAAAATCATATGGTGCATATTTTGTGCTATTAATGAATCTTCCGTTTCCATCCACAGTTCACCAGCTCCTGTTATGCTTTGACGGCCAACTTCCATATAGAAAAAGCATTGAGAGTCCCCACATCTAAAATAAACAACAAATCGAATTAATACAATTGAACGTAGAGATATAATTTACGTTACCTTCGTATTGTTGTTAAGAAAAATTCTATGTTAACTATTCTTGTCTCACCAGATGATGTTTTCTCTGGACCAATGCGTATAAATGTTACTGACTTTGGCGTTAGACAGACATGATAACTTCCAACAATTCCTTTGTCTTCTGCTAATCCTTTTCTTTGTACTAGTACTTGCCACACATGTTCTAAAATATACATTCATTTCATTATTATTAAGTATGTATAATTATATATATATATATATATATATATATATATATATATATATATATATATATATATATATATATATATTGTATATGTATATGTATATATATGTCGTAGCTCAGTGGTTAGTGTCAGTTGGTCTTCTGATGTGTAGATTGTGGGTAACCACCTATTGGTAAGCAATTGGCAATTCTTCCAACAGTAATAATGCAATGAAAAGGCTCCTAAAAGAGCTTCTAACAAAGCTCAGAAAAAGTGACGTTACAAGGGAACCGTTCGGAACCGGCTAATATAAACATGTCACTTGTAATACTTGTAATAAATATGTGGCCCATAAGCGCCACATATTTATTTACTGTTTTATATGGGTATATATTAGGCAGCTGCGGAAGACGATTTGATTTTCTTTGCACACAGTGTGATTCGTTGCAAGTGACGATGTTAGCTTTGATTCGGTTTAGTCAACGAATTTACGTACTTTACGTAAGAAAATACGCATCCAAAATAAGCGAACTGCGAATGCATACATTTCTTTTGTTTGTCTTCTATTGATTTCTACTAAGCTTGCTGAGCGACAAAGTTTATTCGTTACTCTTTTTCGAATTTTTGTTTTTTTTTTTGACATATCCCCACAAAAAATAGTCAAGAGATGTTAAATCGTAAGATCTTACAGTATAGTTCACGGGTCCATTTCGAGAGAAAATTTCTGGAACCACAACTCTCCACATGAGCGATCCTCATTGATGGTTTCGTTGCTGCCTACCGCGTTTCTAAAGATGTGTGGTGGATCAATGGACCAATGATTCCACCAGCCCATAAACCGCACCAAACAGTAAGTTTTTGAGGATGTAATAGTGTCTGCAGAATTTCTTGTGTCTTCAATCCAAATTCGACAATTTTGCTTGTTCACATACCCATTGAGGCAAAAATTAATCTCATCACTAAATAATGTTTAACGATAAAATAATGGGTCAATTTTCAACTTTGAGTCGATAGAGAACGACCTATATAATTCAATGTTTAAAGATGATTTCATGTAAACGTTGATCGCGGCTGCGCTTCAAATGGTTCATACGCTGGGTCCAATTTTGGCATACTCTCTCCAACATATCGGCCGGTATCTCACGAATAATTTCTTCAATATTGGCTCCAAGTGCGTCAACCGATGCGGGCTTGTCGCTATAGGCATGAGCCTTAACACAGCCCCACAAAAAAATAGTCTAAAGGTGTTAAGTCGCACGATCTAGGCGGCCAATTGACCGGCCCCAAACGTGAAATAAATTGTACACCGAACACGCCTCTCAATTGGGCCATTGTTTCGCGTGCTGTCTGTGATGTGGCTCCGTCTTGTTGAAACCACATGCCAGCCAAGTCCAGCTCTTCGATTTTGGGCAAAAAAAAAGTTTGTAATAATCGCACGGTAGCGCTCACAATTCACAGAAACGTTCCTGCATTCGTCGTCTTTGAAAAAGTACGGTCCAATGATGCCACCGGCCCATAATCCACACCAAACAGTGCATTTTTCGGGATGCATTGGCGGTTCTAGCAATGCTTCTGGCTGTTCTTCACATCAAATACTTTAATTTTGATTGTTCACGTATCCATTCAACCAGAAATGAGCTTCGTCGTGAAACACAATTTTCCGATAAAAAAGTGGATCTTCATCCAACTTTGCCAGCGTCCATTCACCAAAAGTTAGTCGTTCTGGTAGGCCGTGTGGCTTTAATTCTTGCACCAGCTGTATTTTAAAAGGTTTTACACCCAAATCTTTCCGGAAAATTTTCCACATAGAAGACTAACAGAGCCCCAATTCCTGCGAGCGGCGCTGGATACAGCTGCGATATTTTCCTCTGTCCATACTCTACGTATGCGTGTTGGTGGTTTAATGTCCAATAATGTAAATTTGGTGCGAAATTTAGTCACAAGCTTCCGAATAGCCGCCTCAGAAGGTCGCCCACACTGACCATAACATGGAAGAAGTGCACGATGCACTTTCTTAACCGACCATGAATTTTGATAATAGTAATAATTAGTGATAATTTTGCACTACAAGATACGTATTTTTTGCAAGAATTTTGTGTGCAAAATCAGCACAAAAACATGTTTTCGATTGAACGTCAAGTAGTTAATATGGCCGACAAAAAGAGCAAGTGCGACTACCTGTGTTTTATATCATGGATACGAGTATTTTAATGTTTTCATATTTCTCCTATTTTCATTTGAAATTTGAAATTCGATATTTAGAAATTAATAGTATGTGGCACTTTATTTCAGTGGGGTATTGCGTAGGAGCGCGCTCCGCAACTTTGATTTCACGGTGTTGCGATTCTGTTTAGGTTAAGCTGTCTATTGATCAATTTCAAACGGCAGAAACTATCAGAGCTCCGTCACAAGCGTCTTTCATACGATTTTTTCAATCCAAACTGTCACTATCTGAAGAATTGCCAATTGTTTTTTAACAGGTGGACACCGTTTAATAGACAAGTGTTTTTGTTATTAATTTATTGGTGTTCGAGCACATGACTCATGCACAGAAGTCCAATGCACTAAACTTCGCTACGATACGCATAGTTTACTTTATTACTTTATGAAATATTAGAATTCAAATATGTGTAATAATGTAATTGTATCAATAATTTGAAAGTAATGCCTCTTATACATTGAGCTATTGCGTGAGGCGATTGATTGATTCAAAAAAAAAAAAAAAAAAAATGTAAAACTGTTATAAAAGCGAAAGTATACATATATAATGAATGTATCGAATCTTACCAAAATGAGGCCTTCCAGAATCAATTATTTTATCATCACAACGTTGTAATGATATTAGAACTTCTAACCATTTCAGCATTTCCTCCTCTGTTTCCAAGACTATTCCGAAAGTACCATCTTTAGTGGAAAGTGCTATAACGTAATCATGCTTAGTGTCATAACGTCTGTTAATGTTAAAGCAATTCTTAAGCTTGATAACACGTTTGGGCGCCAAGCCAGAATTAAACTTTTTTTCATTGTCATAATATTCTAAACGAGCTTCTTTATACATATATTCCCTATAAAGTACGAAATATTTTTTCTTCATGGTATTTAGCTTCTTTTGGTATCCACTTAGTATTAAGCCATCTTCATTAAGATGGATAGTACTTTGTTTTGACATGTTTATCTGAAAAATCTTTAAAAAAAGAAAAGTTATATTAGTTCTAAACACAACAAAATCGATAGTATATAAACGATAGTCAGGTACATAGGGTCGTTGGATTATGACGAATATAAATATTGAAAATTTGTTTACGAGTGTATGGCAAGATTGTAAAACATGCCTATGGATAATATCAATTTTGATCTGTATTATATAACATTAAAATTTTTAATTTTACATTTTATTTCATTGTAACATAATAAATGCAAATCGTTTTAATCAATGGCCATGATTGTGCCCTTGCGGTAAAAAGCAAATAATTTTCTCATATAAATAAATAGAAGATCACAACTGCCACTACAAAAAAAAGTGCATAGTATATTTTGATTAAAGTGAGGTATACATTTGCACTATCAAAAAAGATATAAAATAGAATAGCTTCGTGATAAAGTATATAACTAATTTTGACATTATGATCCTGTCGTGACATGTGATTTTATAAAGACGCAGGAGTGCACGACCAAATGTAGCATTTCTTAGTGAAATTTTATCAAAGGTATTTTACATTACAAAGTGTTGATTTTGATAACATATTAGGCATTATATTATTAAATTGCAGGAATTTTCGCAGTAATAATTTTTTTAAGTACACACTAAGTTTAGTACTAGTGTTATGTACGTTTTTTCTATATAAAATTTTATTATGTTTATATTGGAACTTATCACCGAATTCAAGCACACACTTACTCAATTGTGGAAAAATCTAAGAAAATCTGATTGGTTTATTTTTGAAACTTATTTCTTTTTTCGTCAGATAATACTGTACCACATAAATATTTAGTTATTTTTGCGATTCTCTTTGGGAATTACGTAGTAAATTAGTGACTAAAGTTCTGTCGAAATGTCATAAAGTTGTCTACATATATGTAAAAGGTATGTTTAATGGATTGTAGCGTTGCCACCAGCAAATGCAAATTACTCTCACATAATCTATGAAAACTTGAATTGGCGCGTGGTCAAATTTGATATAAAAATACATTAATAGCGAATGAGAATATGTATGTTCCAAAATTCACACGGTTCTAAAGCAGAAGTTCCATACCAGGTTTTTCAGGCGTTGCTGTGTTCAAAGGCAGCGTTCAGGATTTTCATGCGAACAACTCCAACAGAACCTACTGTGTCCCAACTATGGGGCCGTATGAATAAAAGTAATATAATGATTATTAAATGATTTCAGAATAAAGTACTAAGGAACATCGTCAAGATTAAGAAAGCATGTTAACGAAGAAGCTTCTCGACTAGTTAACACTGCCGATACTGTACGGAGTCAAACGTACGAAACCTCTAGACCTTTTAGATAGTTAAAAAGAATGGTGTTATGTGTTGGTTTCACTATTAGTAATAATTTTAGTATTGTATAATACTAAAATTATATAATTTTAGCTTTGTCTCCCGCAGAGACATCTGCATCTTGAGCGATAGCCAAGCTGCAATTAAGGCCCTGGACTCATTTCTCGTGAAATCTAAGACCACTCTTGACTGCCGCAAATCTCTTAACGAGATGGCTGAGCAGCACAATATTCTCCTGTGCTGGGTACCCGGACACAGGGGTATACGAGGAAACTGCATAGCCGACGAGCTTTCAAGACAGGGTACAAATGAGCCTCTAACCCAGGAGAATTCTTGGTTAGGGATCCCCATAGCCACGTGCAAGCTTAATTTGGAGGTTATCACCACTAACGTCTTCCAGAAAAGATGGACGGATACACCCATCTATAGGACGGCGAAATTGCTGTGGCCCCTGCTCAGCAAGAAACGTTCACGAAAACTTGCCGATCTTAATAGGGTAGACATCTCGACCTATGTGGGAGTGGTCACTGGTCACTGCCTCATAGGTCCTCAAGTTGTGAGATTAGGTCTGGGCAACCTCACTCATGACTTCTGCAGAAGCTGTAGAGATGAGGGGGAACTTGAGACGATCTCACATCTGCTATGTACCTGCCCCGCTTTATGCAAAAATCGAAAAAAATTTCTAGGACACTACCATTTGAGTGACTTAGCCCAACTATCCCAGATCGATATTGTCAATTTCCTAAAATTCATTCAACGTTTCGGTTGGTTCAGCGAGTAACTAAGTGAAGGAAAAATCCGTGCGACGGTATCACAACGGGCCTAATTCTGGCCTATGTGCGCTCTCTCTCATCAGAGAGGGCAGCCGCTCTAACCTAACCTATTAGAAACAAAATGATTGTTAGCTAAATAAGCTAGTTGCATTGTTAAATACCGTACTTATATTCTGTCTTTATATGATTTTAATATTGCATGTTAATAAAAAAAAAAAATCCCCGGCTGAAGCATAACAAAATTTGGTATGGAAAAGATTTTCTTTCGAACAGTACCCACCTGCCAGCAACAATTTGAAATTTTTCCGGCAGTAGCAATTTTCCAAAAATGCTTCTTAAAAAAAAAGCTCTGTTACAAAACAAAGTTAAAGTGATGTCACAAGGGTTCCGCCGTTCGGAACTGGCTAATATAAGTAGGTCCCTTCTAATGCTGTCCAAATCTAACACACACAACAGTATTGGAAGAGTAGCTCGGTGGTATCACAATGGGCCTTTCTGCCCTAAGTGTGTCCTCTCAGAGAGAGTGCAGCCACCTAGCCTAACCTAACCTTCTTTTTGGCTTGTTCTGTTTATCGTCTATTCCTTTTAGTTGCCATTCGTTTCGATACTCCCATTATTCTGCTATTCACAATTAGTGAATATAAACAACGTGCTTCATTTCGTCATCACAATAGCCACCAAATTCACCAGATACAAATCCGTTAGATTTTTGTGTCTGCGTTATTTTAAAGAGTAAGATTAGCACAAAAAATAGCAAAGTGTCAAACAAGAGCTTCGCCGTGGATGGGGCAAAATACCGCAAACTTACTTGCGGGCAGGGTGCGATAATTTTATCGGCCATAGTACAATCCAAAGGTGGCCATATCAAAAACCACTAATCAAACCTTTAAAAATATATATTTGTAAATAATTTTTGTTTTCTTTCAATAAATAAAAAAACATGGCATTTTGAATTAGTTTCAGTTCGATTCGACCACCGTGTATGTATATCTTTTTATCCCCTCTCTTTATAAATTATTGATTATATTCAACTCCTCTGGTGGGTACCGTAGCTCAGTGGTTAGTGTGTTGGACTTCTGATCTGTAGGTCGTGGGTTCAATTTCCGGCTGAAGCATAACAAATTTAATATCGAAAAGATTTTTTCCTTTTGAACGGTACTCATCTGTCGGCAAGCAATTGGCAATTCTTACGACAGTAAAAATTTGCCATGAAAAAGCTCCTAAAAGAACTTTGTGACAAAGCTCAGAAAAAGTGATGCCGCAAGAGTTCTGCCGTTCGGAACCGGCTAAAATAAGAAGGTCCCTTCTAATACGGTCCAAAATTTAACACGCACAACAGTAATGGAAGAGAAGCTCGGCCAAAGATCCCTTCGGGGGTTATAAATACCACATATTTATTTTTCAACTCCTCTGCGCTATTAAAATAATCATAAATGCGCTCATTTTCTGATCAGCCTTTTATTACGTTTTTCTGATCAGTTTAGACTCTTTTTCGAGTTGTATTTCTGATAATTTACGAGCATTTTTGAAATAAAGAGAACAGTAGCATTTCAATATTCATGATTATCAATTTGCGATTGCTTTACATTTTGTTATTGTATTTTCAATAAGCGTAAACGCGAACCATTTTCGAGCCTTTTTAATCGCGGAAGCGATTAATCAGTTTTTAACATCATCATCAAAAATGATCTAAGAAGACACAATAAGGTAAATTTTTGTTAAAATAATCTTCCAAATGCTAGGTGGGAATATGCAATTAGTGATTTTAAACAAATTTTTTTAATCGAGTCCCGAAATTTATTTCTTTTGATTTAACTTTACCCAAATGTTGCCTAATATGAAAAGAAATTACAAACACTGTCTTTGTAGGTTCAGCAGGTTTTTTATTATATTATATCAATAGTGTGTGCGAACACAATGGTGGTATTCATATAATTGTATAAAACATAATTCTATGAAAAATAATTTATGCGCCTCGTAAAAGTTTGCCTTAGAAAAGCTAGAACTGCTCAACGCCAATGCAGTGCCAATGCAATTGCTCAATACATTTGTACTGCGCCCTCATCATGGTACACACCACATTTATAATTCCTCCAAAAATGTTGACCACTAATGATTTGCGGTTCCAACGAAAACCGGATATTTGGACCGGTTCCAGTTCTCAAAAAAGTGGTAACAGAAATAGGCCCAAATAGCTAAACAAAAGAGAAGCTCGGCCAATGAGCCCTTTGGGGCTTTAAGTGCCACATATTTTATTTTTTTTTTTTAGCTAAACAAATGATTATATAAAATTTTTACAAAAATACAATTTCTTTCTATACAATATTTTTGTTATAAAGTAAAAAAAAAAATAACTGCCGAGTTATGTAAAACGCGACCCGACTGATCACTTATTTGTCGGCAAATTCTTTTTACTCTATCCAAAATACATGAACGAAACGCAGCACGCAAGAAAAAGTGATTCGTCGCGTTTTACATAATTCCGCTGTAAATATATAACATTCATTCCTTAGTTATTTGTGTGAAAAAATTTTAATAAAAATAAAATACATGAAACCGAACTGAGCTACGAGCTAGCGGTACTTTAACGTATGATGTTTCTGAGTAAGACAGATATTTGTAAAATTTTCGTTTGTTCTTTTGAAATTGTTTTTGCTTCTTTCGGGACCGATTTTCGGTTCTGCAAGAAACATTTTCCGTTCTTTTGGAATGGCTTTAAAGTTCTTTGGACTTATTTTTCTGTTTTTCTAAACCGTTTTTCGGTTCTTCTAAGACCCAGAACGGTCGGTTCATTAAAGGATCCGGTTCTCCGGTTCCTCGGTTCTGTGCATCACTATTCACTACTGCATTTGACGCAAGACGCATCAGTTTTAGCTGGTAATAAGTAAACGACAACCTGCAATAACTAAAATCACATGCATTTGAATATTGCACTGAAGTGGATTGTGCACAAATGTGTAAAAAAATACAAAAACGAGCGGAAAAAAATATAAAGCAATCGAAAAAGTCAATAAAAATAAAATAAAAACAGAAATATCAATAATGCTATGATTATAAGACAAATTTTTTATTGTTGGAATGAAAAATTCGTTGTTTTTTTCAATAAGTGATAGCATACAATAGGGAAACTACTGTGTCACAGAGTTGCACGCAATGCTGGAATGTGTAAAGTATTTCCGTAAATAATTGTACGGTCAGTCATTTCATCTGCGAACTGACCACGTAGTGCTAAGGTGCGCTGGATTGAACGGCTGCTGAGTTATGATTTTACAATCGAGCATCGTTAGGGAGGAGATCACTATCTCGTCGTCCTTGAAAAATGGGCTGTAAACATTGTTCTCTAGTGGAAATCATTGTCAAAATACGATCTACGAATATCTGGCCGGAAGAGTCATGAACCACCGAACAAGTGCAAGATCAATGGAACGACCCAGATCTCGTAAGAATTATGGAATACAAGGTGCAGGGTGTAAGTCCAATAGCAAAGGCATAATGAGCACAATGGAAAATGCACTTACGAGATGGATGTCTATTCCGAGCATGGGAAAATGAAGATTGGAAAATCAGCATTGATCTTCTAGTGGTACCCAAGGCAAGAGTAAATGTAGTGATAGCTGTGTATCACAATGCTTCCAGTGGAGGGAATTTGGGCATCACCAAAACCATTGAGGAAAGAAAGCAACGATTTTATTGGGTTGGATGGCATGACCATGCTGCTGATTGGATTCGGAAGTGTGAGCAATGTGCAATGGCCAAAGGTACTACTAACAAAAGTCGAGGTAAAATGCACCAACCTGCACCATTTCCAACAAGCAACGCAGGGAACAAGTATGTTCTGGTGGTTATAGATTACTTCAGTAAATGACCTGAAGTATACCCCATTCCAAATCAAGAAGCTAGTACAATTGCGGATGTATTCGTCAGCGAATGGATTACTCGTTTTGGTGTGCCGATGGAGTACGCTCAGACTAAGGTCGTAACTTCGAATCAGTTGTATTCCAGGAGTTGTGCCGTATGTTGGGTATACACAAAACTCGTATAACACCTTTGCATTCACAATCTGATGGCATTGTAGATAAATACCAAAAGACTGGGATGTGTTTATATGTACCAATGTTCTTCATGGCATATCGATGCGCACAACGTGACACGACTGCCACTACATCAGAAATTGCAATTTTTGGAAACGAGTTAAGACTGTCAGCTGATTTAAAATTTGGATTCCAACACCAGAGAGATAAATCGAAGGTAGGCTAGGTTATGCGGCCGCCCCCAAAGGGGGGCGCACTTAGGCCAAATAACTGGCCCATTGTGTCACTATGCATCACTAATGCTTACTATCCTATCTCCTCTGTTAAGCGGAACCATTGGGATTTCCTAATGAATAGAGCAATGTCCCTGACATCTATGGGTGCAAGCTCAGTATTATCTGTAAAAAAAGCACTCCCCAGTAGAGTGTGCCTTCTGCGTGCCAAGGCAGGGCATCTACAGAGGAAGTGGTGAACACTTTCCTTCTCTTCCTCGTTTTATATTACAGCGAAGCCACGTTGCCGCCTCCATAGCCATAATATCAGCTTGAAAAGCATTGCAAAAGTCGGGTAATTGGAACTTGAGCTTAACGCTTAAGGAATCAGAAAAGACGTCACCTCCTACCCTACCCTCCAATTTGGGGCCATCTGTGTACAATTGTGCCGATTGAACTCCAGTTTTGTTGACAATACCCCTATTCTATTCATCCCTTCAGGGTATATGGGTTGAGAATCTATTGTCAAAGCATGGTATGGGGATGGTATAGTCGATGGCATTCGGAATTGTAGTGCACTCCCCCAGGATCCTTGAATGACCGTATCCTGGTTGAGCCCAGCATGAAGCTATATTTAGCCTGATTGCTAATATAAGTGCTCTCTGCTTGCCAAATAAATCTACGGGGAGTAGATGTAATAGCGAGTATAGTGCTTTCGACTGGGTGGTTCTTAGGGCACCTGTTGTCAAGACCGCAGACGTCCTTTGAACCTTGTCTATTAACCGTTTGTGTACCTCCTTATTTAAGGATTCCCACCAGACTATCACACAGTAAAAAGGAATTGGTCTGACGGCCGCAGAGTATAGCCATGATACGATTGTAGGTCTCATCCCTCATCTTTTACCTATGGCTTTCTTACAGGAATAAAGTGCTGCTGTTGCTTTACGAACCCTCTCCTCCGTGTTTGGTTTCCAACTTACTTTTCTATCTAAAGTTATACCCAAGTACTCCGCCTGTTCAGTTAGCTTTAGACTAGTTCTCCTAATTCTAGGTCAGACCAGACCAGAGTTTGAAGCCCATTTGGACAAGATTGATAAGGCATGGTTCATCATTTCGGTGAGTGTATTTAAATATTTTCCCGATGCCACAAGTGCCACGTCATCTGCATAAGCCACCGCTTTGCATCCCGTGGCCTGTAAAGGTATGAGAACTTCATTGATGGTTAAGTTCCACAAAAGAGGCGACAGCACACCCTCTTGAGGGATGCCCTTAATCGAAAATCTACTAATGCATGAGGTACCCAATTTTGAGTTTATCACTCTTTGCTTTAGCAACAGACTAATGAATCTAATAATAGGATCATCCATATTAAGCATAGCAAGAGAGTGTAGTTATCTTCGGTAACTACACGGTAGTAGGTAACTACACGATAGTAGGTAACTACACTAACGAAAAGCGGGAGCAGTTGGATGAAGTACATACGTTCATCAGAGAGCAATCGCAGATGATAAGCGACAAGATGAAGTCCCGGTATGATTTTAGAGTAAATTCGGAAGTGTTTTATGAAGGAGAGTTTGTGATGTATCATAATCCGCAACAAAAGAAGGGTCTGTCCCCTAAACTACAGACTCATTGAGAAGGACCATATGGGATAATAACAAAAAATTAATAACGTGCCTGGAATGAAAGAGCAGAGTTCAAAATAGTGCACTTGGAGCGACTTGCGCCATATCAGGGGGGATTTTAGAAACTTGTTCGGAACGAACAAGGTTAAGAGGAGTGCAGTGTAACGATTATCGATGGTTGGTTATTCATCACAAATTGTGAATGCCACGAATAATGGTAGCATCGAAATGAATGTCAACAAACAGAAATAATTGATAATCAGAACAAGCCGGCGAGAAAGAAAGAGAAGAAACTCGAGTACGATCAAGAAGGATTCTAGAGTGTTGCCACAGAGTATAAAAAGGACCAGTTGTTGAAAAATGAATCAATACGACTCCGAAAGAGATAGAGACAACATAACACCATCAAGTGAACATCACACGATAGCAAGTTAAATTAGAGAGTGACTGTAAATAGTTGATTAAATAAATTGTTGTTGGACATAACTAGTACAAAATAAGCGTTGCAATTATTATTGAAAGAATCCAGTGATCGAACAGAATTAAACGTTCACAAAATAAAAGCGCAACAATATTAATACATTTGTTTGTTGTTTAATAAATAAATACGCATACTTACCGAAATTCAGGTGAACAAATAATAATTTGAATGAAATGTCAAATGTATGGTGAAATGAATATAATGATGCACACGGTTGTATTTATAACTATAAAATGCTAATATTTTACCCATACGAACTATTTACAAGTGATACGATTAAATCCTCCATACAAAACAGTTTATGTAAATGTATTAATGTATTTCCTAAGTATATATACGTAAAATTTGTGCATAAATTTTAATATAAATGCGACATTGCAGTAAAATCACCACTAAATTCACCACTAATGTTGTGTTTCGATTTGCATGGGTGGAAAAATAGGCTCCTTATAATAGACATACACGTTTTGTAATTGTTTATAATTGGACGATTTTAGTGAAATATGTCGAAAAACAGTAAAAGTAATAGCTGGTTTGTGCTTCTTTCGCATTTTATTTTATTCCGTAAAATTAATTGTGTTTTAGTGCATGTATATGAATATATTACAACTATTTTCCTACTACTTTTCAACTACTACAATTTTAAGTTGAAAAGCTATGTGAATAAGCAACGCTGACGAGAAGCCGAAAATGGCCAGAGTAAAGTAATAACAACAATAGGTGGTGAACTCACTGATTGAGTGCGCGTGGAAAAATACATATAGAAAATGAAAATTCTCTGAGCGGGAGAGTCTCTTTCCATTCCTTATTATTCTTTGGTCAGGGTGAGCTATTCTGCATTTATGCAGTCATTTTTCTTTCTGTTTGACATTTGAACTGTTCGATCACTAGATTGTCAATAATAAATACAACACTAATATTGTAATGACTTTATGCAAGAACAATTTATTTATTCAATACTCGCATTTACAATATCTTTTTAGTATACTTCAGATTTACCTAACGACTTTGTTGCACACGCACTTGCTATTTTGTTCGACGCTCGTGTTTGGTTTTGTTTACTTGCATCTTAAGCTCTCCTCTGAACAAATTTTGGGTATTT
This sequence comes from Megamerina dolium, assembly GCA_963854835.1. NCBI lineage: Eukaryota > Metazoa > Arthropoda > Insecta > Diptera > Megamerinidae > Megamerina > Megamerina dolium. The sequence goes on from OY978529.1 coordinate 8,834,911, forward strand.
ATGCTCTGTTGCAACACTAGAATCTTTTATCGTATAGCATCCGTTGTCTGTATTATTATTTTGTTTTGTTTCCAATTCTTTTTTATTTGGCATTCGTTTCGATTCTTCCTTTGCACTCTTTTCAGACCCCTTTTCCAGAGCGCTCACGCTCAAAACACTCATATACGTTCCAAAAACCCTCGGAAACTGCTTATGAGAAAGAGCTCTAAAAAAGCTTCTGAAATCTTTTCTATAGAAAGCTCCAAAGATTTTCTTACTATCTCCTTATTTTCACACATGCAGTGTGTTCGTAGATTGTGTATTTCGAGTCATTGAAGAGCGTTCTGAAAACGCTCTTTAGTTTCACACTTTTAGGACTCCTTTTTGTGAGCGCTCACATTCTGGTTTGTTGCGAATACGCGCCAAGTCCAGCGCTTTTGTTTTTTTTTTTCATATATGTGACATTAAGCTAAATATGGGTATCAAAAAGTTGCAAATTGTTGCTGAATAAATTTATGCAAGTAAGAACTTGCCAGTAGGAAAAACTGGTAATCGTGGAATAGCAACTGTTTGTGAAACTTGCAAGTATTTGCTAGTTTTGCATTTTTGTACTATTTGGTATATTTTTCTCTCTGCGAGCGAATACTGTCAATTTCTGAGGTCCGAAAACGGACCTGTAATCTTTCCTTTTATAATAAATAAATATACCAGGTGTCTATCTTGGAACCAGCATTAACAGCAGTAATGACGTCAGCTTGGAGATAATGCGTAGGATAACTCTTGCTAACAGGTGTTACTTTGGGCTGAGTAAGCAATTGAGAAGTCGAGCCCTCTCTCGAAGAACGAAAACTACACTCTACAAGTCTCTCATCATGCCTGTCCTAACATATGGCGCTGAAGCCTGGACAATTTCCACCTCGGATGAGCGAATGCTTGGAGTTTTCGAGAGAAAAGTCCTACGCAAGATCTTTGGACCTATTTGCGTTGGTGGCGAGTACCGAATAAGGTACAACCATGAGCTGTACGAGCTGTATGCCGATATTGACATAGTAAAGCGCATCAAAATCCAGCGGCTGCGCTGGCTAGGTCATGTCGAGCGAATGGAAGAACACGCTCCAGCTAAGAAGGTGTTATATTCGGAACCCGCTGGAGGACGACGCAGAAGAGGAAGACCAAACCTCAGGTGGAAAGACCAAGTACTGGAGAACCTGACGTCGCTTGGAATTTCTAACTGGCGCCAGCTAGCGAAGAACAGAGATGGCTGGCGAAGCATGTTATTTTCGGCCTAAATCGATATTCGGTTGTTATGGCCACATAACGAACGAACGAACCAGGTGTACAAGCTTAAATCCGCTGTTTGCTCGTAGATGTCGTTAGTGAGCATATTGAGCTATTATCGATTGTGCATCATCAGTGATTTCATACAACAACATTCATTTTTCCTCGTATAATCATGCCTAGTCTCGTGCCAGAAAAAGACCATATGCGAGAAGCTCTACTTTTTTGCTTCAATTTGAAGAAATCTGCTGCTGAGTCGCACCTTATGCTTGTGGAGATAGTGCGCTATCGGAAACCAATTGCAGAAGACTGATTTCGTCGGTTCAAAGAAGGCCATTTTGACTTGAGTGACAAGAAGCGTGAAAATAGACCCAGAAAAGTTGACGACCATGATTTGCAGGCTCTTTTGGATGAGGACGACACCCAATCGCAAAAAATGGTTGCGGAACAGTTAGGTGTTACTCAACAAGCCATTTCCATACGTTTACGAGCCATGGGGAAGGTTCAAAAATTTGGAAAATGGGTACCCCATGAATTGAACGATAGGCAGATGGAGCAACGCCAAAACACATGCGAAATCTTGGTTGCTAGACAAAAAAGAAAGTCGTTCCTGCATCTTGTGGTGACTTGCGATGAATAGTGGATATACTTTGAGAATCCTAAACGAAAAAAATCGTGGGTCGATCCCGGTCAACCAGCAACTTCTTCTCCAAGACCAAATCGCTTTGGACTCAAGACGATGCTGTGCGTTTGGTGGGATCAGCAGGGTGTCATCTACTATGAGCTGTTGAAATCTGGTGAAACTGTCAATGCTCACCGCTAACACCAACAACTAGTGAAATTGCACTGTGCTTTGGGTGAAAAAATGCCTGGTTATGAACAAAGACATGAAAAGCTGATTTTTCTCCACGACAACGCCCCATCGCACACGTCAAAACTGGTCCAAAATTACTTGGACACACTCAATTGGGAGGTGCTACCTCATCCCGCTTATTCACCAGACCTGGCCCCTTCTGACTATCACCTGTTTTCGCCGATGGGTCACGCGCTCGCCGAACAGCACTTCGATTCGTATGAAGACGTCGGAAAATGGCTTGACGAGTGGTTTGCCTCCGAAAATGAGGAATTCTTTTGGCATGGTATACACAAATTGCCCGAGAGATGAGAAAAATGTATAGCTAGTGAGGGAAAATACTTTGAATAAATTAATTTTTGGCTTTCTATGAACAAAAGTGTTTTTTTTTACCGTAAAACAGCGGATTTAACCTTGTACACCTGGTAAATATTATTCATCTTTCAATTAGTTCAAAGTCCCATAGAAATAAAATAAATA